>OY755210.1:16495917-16820193 GCA_963576765.1 Draba incana
CAACTCGAGATCAGGGAACGGGTTGTAAAGACTTAGGTCGTGGTCGAGAGGTAAAGGTACCTTGGACGAATTGATTCGGGAAGCTAGATGCATTATAGTAACCTTTATCGGTCTGTCTACAGGTATCTATTGTGGCGTCCTGCTTACCGATGACAGCAAGGCGTTACAATAACCATCAGGTAAATCACCACAAGGGAGTCCAGTTACCTCCCTGGACTCCTCTGGAGAAAATCTTAGTGAATATCCACCAAACACTGTCCAAAACTCATATTTTTCCAACTAATCAACTGCCTACTAAGTACATCATGTATTAGCTTGCAAGAAATTGGGCACTGGCTTACAGGGAGATAAAATTGAACGCCCTAAGCAGACCGCCTGATAGTGTTGAATTCATCCGACCCTTTCAACACATCACATACGAATGTGAGTAAATCTGGTTTTGAATAAACAATTAGGCGCGAATTTGGGTACCAGTTTTTCGCGAAAAGCCGAGAAGGCAACCAAAAATCACACCCTCCTCCACTCGCCTTGCCTACATGAGTTCTTATTACAACCCATGTCTATGGATGCTAAAATAAGTTTCAAAAACATAGAGAAAATAACCTTTTTCCAGAACCACGGTCGATTCCATCTATTACTATACCAAAATTTGTTGTCTTTGTCAACGGAGTTGATTTCGTCTCCCAAATCTCCAAAAATTGTTGATAGTCTACAAGCTTTTTAACTTCCCGACGAAAAGTAGGGTTTTGACATATACGATAAAAAGAGTGTTAAAAGCCGTAAGTGGTAACCAGATTATTATCGGGAGCCACATCGATGTGTAACATCTGAGAAGTTAACTAGTTACGGAACTGAGGATCTCTTATGTAAATAACCTATAGAAAAGTATACTTCCCTTAGGAAGTATGTATATTATCAACAACTTATACAAAAGTAGCTCTAAGAGTAATAAACCTTTGAGCTAAAAGAGAGTGCATTATCATGGTGAATTAGAATTTTCCTAAAGTTCACTAGGTGTTTGTGGCCCCACCCTTATCAAAGTGCATCCCCCCGTGTCGCTGACGGAGATATCTTCCCATCTTTCGACCAAGAACCCTGATGCTCCAGTCATAGTCGACCGAATTTAGGGTCGAAGAAATTTATTGAGTTCGTAATTTATTGATTTATCTAATTTCTAGTGTATCTTTATTTATGTTATGAGTGAAGCTACCATTTGAAAGATGCAATTCTTGAAGGCGGGATTCCATTCAACATGGCATTTGGTATGAACGCTTTCGCGTACTAAGGAGCGACCCGAGATTGAATAAAGTGTTTAAGAATGGAATGTCCATCCCAGTGTCGTGCCGAGACATATAGAGGTCGAAGACGAGTTAAAAAATACGCACAAAATAATTTTATTTTTAATGGTAAAATTAAACATTGAAAAAGAGTATAAAACGTTAAACCAAAAGAAAAAAATCATCTGATACACTCATCATTAGTTTGCACAGGTTCATACAAATTTTCAAGTTTCTTAAAATACATCTGTAATGCATTTATTTGAAATTTTGTTGATGTCTCTAATATTTGTTTCACTCATTTTTGGCTAAAATGACATAGTCTTACGACTCGTACCTACTCCTTCTGTAAGAGTTAACCAAACCCAAACTAATTTCATTGGGCCAAAGTCATGGGCCTTGCAGATTAAATGAAGAAAAGAGAAGAAAGAGATTTGGGCTACAACATCAAGCCCATAAGATAAGAAGTGAGAAGGTTTTAAGGTTGGTATATAGATGCATATATATATATCTCTGATTACCTTGTGCCGTAAGGTTTTATCATCTCTCTAGGGCTTCTTATTGTAATCTGCAAAACAAAGAGCTTATACTCTCATATTTATAGTGAAAGTTGAGGGACAAGAGATTCCCTCTCCAGAGGTACCGAAAAGGGAACTGGGTAACCAAACGTGTTGTGTTCTTATTGCTTTACTAGTTTAATCGGATCAAAGCAGGTCGTAAATCCTAACAAGTGGTATCAGAGCGTTGGTTAAGGCTGATCCGGTTAACACGCAGCAAGGAGAAGAAGATTGGCGGGTAAGAAAGTTACTTACGGTTTTTCTTGTTTAAGGTGGAGTAGACAGCAACTAGCCTTAGTTTGTTGTAACCTTGAACTTGTTTGCAAATCTTGTTGTGGTGCTGGTAGTTAGGTTGTTCTTGGTTGTATTTGATTCTTGTTCCTGAAATCAAAAGATCAAATACATTAGTTAAGTATGGAACCAACACAAAGAAGGTTTGAGATGGTTAAGTTTGATGGTAAGGGTGACTTTGGTATGTGGAAATACAAGATGCTAGGTCAGCTAGAGATACAAGGTCTACTTTCAGTTCTTAAGGAAGATTTTACTATCTACACTAAATCTGAAAAGAAAGAAGATGAGGCAAAGGTTGATCAAACGAAGGCTGATAAAGATCTAAGGGTAAGAAGTCTGTTGGGAACCTGCTTAAGTGATTCTATTTTGAGGAAGATCATGCACGAAACTACTGCTTTGGGCATGTGGAAGGCGCTTGAAAAGATTTATCAAACGAAGTCTCTTCCGAACAGAATCTACTTGAAGAAACAGTTCTCCTGTTACAAGATGGAAGAGGATAAGACGATTGAAGAAAATGTTGACATATTTCTGAAGCTTGTAGCAGATTTGGAGAGTCTGAAGATTACCATTTCAGATGAAGATCAGGCCATCCAGCTCTTGTCAGGACTTCCAGCAGCTTACGAACCATTGGTTCACACTCTTCAGTATGGATCTGGAAAAGAAACGCTTACGGTTAATCAAGTAGTTACTTCTGCTTATTCTAAGGAAACAGAATTAAGACATAAAGGTTTGCTGAACAAGTCCAGATCAGATGCTGATGCATTATATGTTAGATCAAGGGGAAGACAAGAGGGCAGGTTAAATGGAAACAACAAGCAGTGGAGAGGAGGATCTACCAATAGAGCTCGATCTCAATCAAGGCCACGATTGAATAAAATGACAACAACGGGTTGTTTCATTTGTGGAAAGGAAGATCACTGGAAGAGAGAATGCCCAGAAAGGAGATCCTACAGGCCTATGGATACTGCTAATGTTTAAGGAGCCTCTGGTGCTAACAGTTTGTACTCTAGACACAACAAAGAAATGGATTATGGATTCAGGAACATCTTACCATATCACATCAGACAAGGACGTACTGTTGGATTACAAGGAAGTAAAAGGTAAGAGGGTGCTTATGGCGAACGACACCTACTGTGACATCAAAGGTGTTGGCAAAATCAGAATTCAAAATCTAGATGGTTCTGAAGTGATACTCAAGGATGTTAGATACATACCTGAGATGAGTAGAAACTTGATCTCCTATGGGATGCTAGAGTGGTCAGGTTGAAGATACAACGGAAGCAACTTCATGGTGCACTTCTACAAGAGAAACAAGAAAGTGATATCTGGAAAGTATCACGATGGACTCTATTATCTACAAGGGAGAGTTGCTAAGGCTGAAGAAAAAGATTGTAGTGATGCAAAAGTAATCAAAAGGAAGAAGTCAAAGAAGGTGACCTTTAGTGAGGACTTGATTCAGGGACTTACTCCATATGGTTTTGACACAGAAAGCTCATCATCTCAAAGTGAAGACTCTTCATCAGATGAATCTGAAATTTCATTTGAGATTTTAGAAGAAAATGAGTCTAAGGAGAATAATGAGGAAGCTGGGACCGAACCTTCAGACGATGACTATGTGTGTGTAGAACATGGAGCAAGAAAAGAGGATGATAGTGTGGTATATTCCTTTGCTGCTATAGAAGAGACACACTGGATAAATAAGAATCATAAGGAGCACAAGTCAGCTAAGAAGAAAGGTGTTCAAAGAATGTGGGTCGTTAAGGAAAAACCAGAGATACAAGATGAGAGTATCAACGACATCAGAGACAAGGTTGTTAGAGAAGTTACGGTTTTACCTAAGGATCATCTAAGCAAGATTACGGCAGATTCAAGAACAAGAGCTTTACCTGGATTGAAGTTTCTATGCTGCGATCTCCACGACATCATCTGAAGGAGATAGACACTCCAGGTAACTCCATTGTCAAGGTCTCAATCTCGCAGAGACAAGAAACGAAACAAGTTAGTTTTGAGTTATCAGATAAATTGACAATGGAAATTTGAAGATTAAGGAGTTAGGATAGTTACCTGCGAGTGAGTGGATGCGAGAGAAAGACATCGGTTCGAGGTGGAGCAGCTGCAGAAAAGATTCAAGAGAAGACAAATTAGTGCTTCAGAATAGGGTATTGAATCTAGAAGAAAAAGTGAAAAAGCTTAAGGAAATGTGATTCAGAAAATGAGTGTTACCTGTGAAGAAATCATAGGTTGAAGACAAGTATTTTTTGGTTCAATCTTTGGATGGCTCTGCAAAGAATAAGAAATCATCAAGGATTTGGTAATGTCTCAAAGATCAAAGGAGACACAAGGTGAGAGAGCTATGGTTGAGGTAATTACCTAAAGGATTTTTTGAAGCTACGGTGAAGATACATTAGCTTGAGGTGGAGATTCTGCGATAAGGGTTGTGAAATCAAGGTCATGATTTTGCAAAGTCTCAAGGAAACCAAGGGAAACGGAGACAAGGGAGATAATGATCCATGGTTCGAAGAATTACCTGAATTTATCTTAAGGAGCAGAAGAACATTAAGCTTCATTGTAGAAGCTGCAAAGAAGATGAAATCAGAAGCTGGATTTCATAGGTAATATCAGAAGATACAGAGACATTGAAGATGGCTAACGGTTAAAGATTTACCTGAGGCAGCAGGAGAGCTTATGTTTCTCACCAGAGAAGAAATCAGCGGCAGAGGAATAGCTAGAGATGTAAAGTTTTGGAGAAATTGCATCGGGTTTTCATGTTGAAGAGATGGCTCTGGTTATTAAGGTTACGAGCCATGAGAAATGAAGACACAAGCTTTTGCAGCAAGTAGAAGAGTCAACGGCGACAGAGACTTTGCCGTCGATATTGATGTTGGGTTCGTCGGAGATGTAAAAGTGAAGAACTTTTGGGGCTTTTACTTCAGACGGAGACGGCGTCAAGAGGAATCGCCGGAGGGTGCAAGGCTGGCCAGAATCGCATCCTCCATGGTTATCATCAAATCGAAGCCAAGGGATTAAAGGTCACGGCGTTGGGATTTAACGGTGAAGGGCTCAGTGGGTTTCTAATCGCGATAGAAATCGCCGGAGAAGGAGTCGCGGTGGTGATCGGAACCGTGCCGGATAATCATGCCGGAGAAGAAGAAGAAATGAATCTGAGATAGAGAGGAAGAAGAAGCTTAGTCGGTGATTGTTTTTTGGTTTGGTCAAAGGCGGAGATTGTAAGAGTTGACCAAACCCAAACCAATTTCATTGGGCCAAAGTCTTGGTCCTTCCAGATTAAATGAAGAAAAGAGAAGAAAGAGATTTGGGCTACAACATCAAGCCCATAAGATAAGAAGAAACGTGAGAAGGTTTTAGGATTGCTATATAGATGCATATATATATATATATATCTCTCTGTTTACCTTGTGCCGTAAGGTTTTATCATCTTTCTAGGGCTTCTTATTATAATCTGCAAAACAAAGAGCTTATACTCTCAGATTTATAGTGGAAGTTGAGGGACAAGAGATTCCCTCTCCAGAGGTACCGAAAAGGGAACTGGGTAACCAAACGTGTTGTGTTCTTATTGCTTTACTAGTTTAATCGGATCAAAGCAGGTCGTAAATCCTTACACCTTCTTTATGCATACAATTTCTATTTTTTTTATAAAAAAAAAAACGTAAAACACATTAAGTAAAACTATAAAACTAAAGAAAAAAAAAAAGCAAATGATAAAACTGGGAAGAAGACATCTATTTTTGAAAGAAATTAGATTTGATCTTTGGTAACTACTAGCCTATTGCTAATTATTGGAAACTTGGGCCCCAAAATTTATATATTTTTTTAGGGTCCTAAGGCAAATGCCTTTATCATTATTCTATAGGCATGAGTCTGGTCCAACCACACGACAATCGTCATAACCAAGATTCTAGAGACCTACAAGGGTTTTGAGGGACTATCTTTGTTGGTTGATGTTGGTGGAGGCATTGGAGTTCACTCTCCGTATGATTTTCTCCAAGCACCCACACATCGAAGGCATCCTTTATGATCTCTCTCATGTCATTCAAGAAGTTGTATCCTATCCAGGAAATATTGGAGGAGATATGTGTGTAAATGTTTTAATGAATGTTTTTTCTAAAACATTCAATCCCGGACAAGATGTTTTCATGGAATTTTCAATGTCTTAGTTTGAGTTTTGTTGAGTGATTTAGGTATTGAATATATTGGGGGAGATATGTTTGTGAATGTCCCTAAAGCATATGCAATTTTCATGAAGGTTAGTAAAATAGTCCTACTCCATGTTAATTTGAAACTCCAAGCAACGCGTGGGCAATCTTAGTTTTAAAGTTGTAAACTCAAATAATTATAAAGAACAAACTCTTCCTTATTGATTTAGAAACTCACACAAAACTAAATCTCTTTCTTGAGTCTTATGGAACACCTCTCCATTAAGCTCTTTATATAGAATTTAGCTACACCTAATTTTATAAAGATTATGATAAGAAAAAGTATAACTCATATTTCTAATAAAACTTCCTCTTTCATAGAAATAGCTTCTTTCCTTTTTCTTATCAGAAGATTGCTTCTTCCTCAAGCTTTGGAATTTCCAACATTCACCCCCGTAATTCCAACTTGAACTCCGGGAGACTCAATCGCTTGCACTCCGATGAAATTTCTCGTTTCTTTAAACTTGATCCTTGCCAACGGTTTAGTAAGAATATCCGCCTTTTGTTCCGTGCCCGGTACATGCTCTACTTCAATATGCTCATTCTCCACGCATTCACGAATGAAGTGATACTTCTTGAGAATGTGTTTACTCCTCCCATGAAACACCGGGCTCTTTGTTAAGGCTATGGTTGACTTGTTGTCAATTCTAAGTATGATCTTCTCATCGAAACTTTGTATCTCTTTTAACAACTCCTTTAACCATATAGCTTGTTTTACAGCTTCCGTCGCTGTCATAAATTCGGCTTCATGATGCGTGTGAGAATTAAGTTTTACCACTTAATCCAACTACCTGCAAGTGCACAGCAATCACAATTAGTATAGATAAGGGATCGAATCCACGAGGACTTGTTAACCACACTACGAACTATAATGATTAAAATAAAGCTAAAACAAAATAAAGTCGTTTGGGTGATTGTGAATAAGGTCAAAAACAATAAGATAAAAAGCGTTAGGACTTAGGCAATTCGCAGAGAATCATGCAACGATAATGATTGATTTAATCTAGGGACTTGGGATATACGCGCCATCTAGGACTCATAACACTGTTGTATAACCATTCCACTTTCGTGGCTCCGGTAACTATGTTAATTCTCCCTAATAGACTCGACTTTCGCACGGTTATTACAAGGAGAAAACACGCAATAAAAGTATGGGTTATGATATTGTCCACCGAACTCCTTAACTAACGGGTTAGGTTGTTAAGACGTTTGGCTCATCAAATACTAGTTCCGGATAATATAAAATCTTTTGGAATCTATAAAATCCTAAGTTCAAGCCGCTAAATGCGCGGTAAAGCAACTATGTATTGAGTACAAGTAAAGATAAAGATACTATAATTTCCCTAGACAATCATCAACCAATCATCGAATTATGAAACTCATTGAATACCTAAAACCTAACTAATGAACTACTCGGACATGGTGCACTAAAAAAAGCAAGAGATTAAAGAAAACATGATGATAAACTTTATTAAAAGAGTAGGGATAAGAAGATTCTTCTCTATAGCGAGGTACAAAGCGAGATCATCCACCAAAGCTCCTAAAACTTAGATCTATCTTCAAGATCCTCCAATGGAGGCGTGTCTGCTGTTCTCTATAGGTAAAAGTGTTTATAATTTCGGCACACCCTAAAACAAGAGGCTAAAATCAAGTATTTGCAGTGCTAGGGTTCTTCAGGGGCAAAACCGTCTTGCTGCTGCACTCTAGGTATCAAGGTCGGCCACATGAGTATGGACTCGTGTATGGGCTTGAAAACACTCCATATTGGGCTGATAATGGTCACCAACTTCGGCCTTAATGTCCATCAAAGTCTGACTTCATTCTGCACCTTCTTCATCTTCGAGGCAGTAGAACATGTCTTCACTAAATCCGATGTATCTTCCGGCTCACAGCTCCAATCTTGATAAATCCAACTTCATTAGAAATCTCACTCAAAGGCCTTGAAATTTAGCCGGCATTCACTGATTTCCAAGTAGATTTGGTCGTCCGTCCGTAGCAGAACTTCGGGTGCTTTGATTCTGTCCATCTTGGTAGAATGTGATATCTTGTGAAATTCATGACTTGGACTTATTCTTTGGCTTGATAAACTTTTTGTAGCTAGTAATACACCGCTTTAGGCTCTTTCTGCTCCATTTAGATGATTTTCCCTGTTAACAACCTAAAACTAGAAATACGAGGAAAAACTACCTCTTTGGTGTAAAACCTTATTGAAATGCTTTGAAAATACTTTAAAATAGATAGTAAAATAGGTAAAATATAGAGTATATCACCTCACAAGAGGAGAGAGCAACCGTAGGCTGCTTCTGAGACATCCATGTAATCGGCGATGACCCTAAATAAAACATGTATCCTGAAGTGCTTCTTCCATCATCAACATCAATGTTGTGGCTGCTATCACTATAGCCAATGATGTTTGTTGATCCATTTCTCTTGAAAAACAAACCCATGTTTGTAGTTCCTCTTACGTATCTTAAAACATGTTTCATAGCTTGGCCATGTGTCTCTCTTGGGCTCTGCATATAATGGCTTAGAACTCCCACTGAGTATGCTAAGTCCGGTCTTGTGTGAACAAGATACCTTAAATAGCCTATCGCTCTTCTATACTCTGTTGCATTGATCTCTAGTTCATCTTCCACTTTTGATATCTTCAAGTTCGACTCCATTGGCACGTGAGTTGAGTTGCACATATCCATCTTAGTATCCAAGAGTATTCCTTTTGCATATCCTTCTTGCTTGATTCTAATCCCATCGTCTCCTTGAATTACTTCCAGGCCGAGATAGTATGTTAACTTCCCAAGATCCGACATCTCAAACTTTATTTACATATCTTCCTTGAATTGATCAATAATCTTCCTCGAGGATCCTGTTACGAAAAGATCATCAACATAGATTGCGATTATCAACAAGTCCTTTTTGGTTCTCTTGAGATAAACAAAGGTTTCCTTCAAACATCTCTTAAAGTTCATGCCCTTTAGAACGTGATCAAGCTTTTGATTCCACGCTCTAGGTGCTTAACGTAGACCATATAACGCTTTATATTGTCTATATACTTGATTCTCTTTTCCTTTCTTCACAAAACCCTCTGGCTGGCTCACATAAACTTCCTATCTTAGATCGTCATTCAAGAAAGCCGTCTTGACATCTAGATGGTGAATTTCCTAACCTCTTGTTGCTGCAAAATCCATGAGTAATCGTATAGTTTCGATCTTTGCAACTGGTGCAAACGCATCTTCGAAATCTACTCCTTGTTGTTGAACATAATCTTTTGCCACAAGTCTTGCTTTGTGTTTGTTCACCTAGCCATTTGCTTTCTTCTTGAGTTTAAAAATCCATTTAAGCCCAATTCTCTTGGAACCTTCCGGTTTCTCAATGAGCTCCCATGTCTCGTTTCTTATGATAGAGTCTAGCTCACTCTCCATTGCATCAATCCATTCTCTCGAGCTGGCCGCTTCGTAATAACTTTTTGGTTCTCCAACTACGGTAAGTAATAACTGTTTACCTTTAAAATCATCTAACAAGACATAATCATTAAGATATCTTGGCTTGGATATCATGCGACCATATCTAGTCACCGTATGTTGTGGTTCGGCTTTATTATGATCATCGTTTTCCTCCTCCTCTTCTTCTTGGTTGATATGGTCTTGATTATTGTTCTACTCATGCTTGTGCTCAACTTCTTCCTCCATAGGTTCGTAGTTTTGCAGAGAGAATGTCCCCGGTTCTCCATCAGTCTCATTTGTTAAAGATGACCAGTCCCATGATCTCTTCTCATCAAAGACTACGTCTCTACTAACAACAACTTGTCTTGTAACCGAATCGTAGAGCCTATATAAGCTTTGGAGCCTGGCTCAGTTCCAAGATTAATTACACATCTTGATCTTTCTTCTAGCTTCTTAAGATAAGGACCATTAATCTTCGTATAAGCGACACAACCAAAAATCCTCAAGTGCTCGATGTTTGGTTTCTTTCCCATTAGACTCTCATATGGGGTTTGATTCTCCAATGTCTTTGTAGCAACCCTGTTTATTATATAAGTAGAGTGACGTACAGCTTCTCCCCACAACATATTCGGAATCTTCATACCCATAAGTATGCTTCTCGTCATCTCCATTAAGGTTCTATTTCTTCTTTCTACCACACCATTCTGTTGTGGTTTGTATGGTGCCGTTAGATGCCTTGAGATACCATTCTCTTCGCATAATGTATTGAAATCTATTGAGTTGAATTCTCTTCCTCTATCGGTACGAAAAGTTTTTATCTTTGAGCCCGTTTACTTCTCCACATGCTCTTTAAACTTTTTGAATCGATCGAATACTTCACTCTTCTCCTTGAGTAGTATAGTCCACATATATCTTGAGAAGTCGTCGATTAAAACAAAAACGTACCGATTCTTTGCTGGTGTAGGTGGAGAAATCGGTCCACATAAATCTCCATAGACCAACATCAATGCTTGTGCTGCACAGTAACTTGTTTTAGTTGGAAATGAGTTTCTTGCTTGCTTTCCGGTTAAACAAGCAGTGCATATGCTCTTCTCATGCACCGTACTAGGCATTCCAATGGTCATATCGTTCTTAACCATGTTTTTTAGCACACCTATACTCACATGTCCTAGCCGAGCATGCCAAGTGCATGTAGTGTCTTCTTCTTGAACTTGTAGACACTTAGGGTAGCTTAACTCCATCGGTGTTTTGTAGAGGCAGTTTAGTGATCTTTTTACCTGTACAAGTAGTCTTCCGTGAGGGTCTCTTAGTGACAAGGTATATCCCTTCATGTGAACCTCGCACCCATTCTCCGTTGCTTGTCCAAGACTTATTATGTTGTGTTTTAGGTCGGGTATGTAGTAAATCTCCTTGAGTGCTCTGTTTTCTCCAGTTTTACCTACAAAGACAATGGTTCCCTTCACCATAATGTCAACATATGAGCCATCACCAAACTAGACTTTTCCTTTTATACTTTCATCTAAACTTGAGAAATAATCCTTATCTGCCATCATGTGATTACTTTCTCCATTATCTAGATACCAAATACTTGCATCGCTATGATTGGTATCATAGTTTCTTGGAAACACTTTATCCTCATTCAAAAACACCACCTCATGAACATAAAGAGCCTTATCTGCTGTTTGAGTCTCGTTTAAGTTTGCCTCTTGGGTTTTTGGTCTCTCGGGACAAGTTGCTACGTAGTGACCCGGCTTATCACATCGCCAACATATCACTTTAGATCGATCTTTCTTTTGATTATTTTCTCCGGTTTCACGTTCTGATTAGTGATTAATTACTCTGCTTCGTCCTCTGCCTCTAGCGCCTCCTCCTCTGTTTCTACCTCCTCCTCGGAAAGCTCCATGACCCCTCAACTACTTTGATCATAAGTTCCTCCACGATTACTCTGATCATAAGTCCCATGACCTCCTCGACTATTATGACTGAAAATTCCATTACCTCCGCGATTTCTTTGATCGTTACTTATCCACATGAGTTTCCCTTGGTCTTTTTTTGTGTTTCTTCATAAACATGTTCTTCGTATGCCTTTATCATGTCGACTATGTCCTCGAATCCTGTTGTCTTTAGGTCAAGGACTTGCTCCAGTGAGGCCACGATCTGAATATACTTGCTTCTAGGAAGCCCTTTTAAGAATTTCTTCACCATCTTTGATTCTTCTATAACTTCTCCCAAAGAACCCGCTTTTGATGCTAGGCCTGATATCTTGCTTGCATAGTCGTCAACGGAGTCGTTGTCGTTCATCTCCAGCTTGTCGAATTCTGCCATTAGAGTTTGAAGTCTCGCCTCTCTAACACGGTCCGCTCCAAGGTGCTGTGATTTGATAGCCTCCCAAATATCTTTCGATGTAGTTAGTTCTCCTACTTGCAGAATTAGTGACTCGGGGATAGATTGGAAAAGAAAAGCTATCGCCGTAACGTTCTTCTTCTGATCAGGTGATCCCGGATCGATTGCTTCCCAAACCCCGTGTAAGCGAAGCATAACTCTCATCCTCATCGACCAACCCGTATAATTTGTCGATGTCAACATAGGGTATTGAATTGTTGGTGGCGCATGTTCTTTTGCTCGTGGTTGCGGATCGGTCACGTCCCCAATGCTCGGTTTTGTGATTCTCCGCTTTGATCGAGTCTTCTACACAAGGCTCTGATACCAAATAAAGTTATAAACTCAAAGAATTATAAAGAACAAACTCTTCTTTATTGATTTAGAAACTCACACAAAACTAAATCTCTTTCTTGAGTTTTATAGAACACCTCTCCATTAAGCTCTTTATATAGAATTTAGCTACACCTAATTCTATAAAGATTATGATAAGAAAAAGTATAACTCATATTTATAATAAAACTTCCTCTTTCATAGGAATAGCTTCTTTCCTTTCTCTTATCAAAAGATTGCTTCTTCCTCGAGCTTTGGAATTTCCAACAAGTTTTCTATATTTCATAGAATAAGTGTAATGCTTTGGGGCACGATTGCCAAGGAGCTGCATCGTTGCTTCGCCGAGATGAAACCGTCCGAAGCTCAACATCCTCCGTCATATAACTTCCATTGGCTTGTTTATTGCCAGCGAGACTCTTTCCGGGCACTAGTGCTTTGGTAACCTGCACTCTTCTCAGTCAATCGCCATGGATTCCAGCATGATCTCTGCACGCTTTACTCGTTGCCGACAAATCCTCCAGATTTGGGACCGCTTCTTCATAATAGAACTATGAGTTCTCTACCAGAGTCACCGGTATCTCAGGATCCTCTGAATCCGTTGGATTCACTAAGCCATAGAACAGATAAGTTGAATCTCCGCCGCTTGCTAAGCTCCATCGATAGCCATGTCGCCCGATCCACAGACGACCCTCTCCACCGTGTAATCTTCTACCACCGGTGTGACCCTGACAGTTTCACCATTTCACTGCTCCACCGTGGAAACGGTATGTCATATGTGAAGTGGATCTCTCCCACATCTCAGTCGTCGGCTCCCACTCTAGCCGGATTCAAGGATCCATCGATTATAACCGGTTTGATCCTTAGCTCTTCCGGTAATGATGTTCATCTCTTCGATCTTCAAAAATTATATTTGCTTTTGAGCTAAAGTTTTATGGGTTCTGAAATCTTGCAATTTACTCCCTTTAGGAGAAATCTATTTAATTTCCCTTGGTCCCTATAGCCACAATCCCTCTGACTTCTCTCGGCATCGGAAAATTCTCCGTTAGTCGGTGATGTGCTAATATTGGCCAGACCAGTGATGTTCTTCTCTTCAAGAGATGTGGGCTTTTTGTAATGGGCTTTGGTCCCAATTCTAGCCCAGCAAGCTCCTTGTCTTGCCACCTCACCAATTCACTAGTCACGACTAGTGGAGAGCTTCCCGATTCATGTGTCATGGAAAATGTTGGTCTCTCCGATTTGACTGTGGCTACCATCTCAATTTCCTCCCTAGTGGGGAGACGTCCTCCTCGATGAAGAGAATAAGCTCAATAACGTCCATCTTTATGAAGATATTAGCTTCATCGTCCTCCTTTGTTACAGAGAGTACTACTACACCAAATTTCTCCCAAGTGGAGATTGGTATTAAAATCTCAGCCTCAAACCCATTAGAAGCTCAAAAATCAGTTCACTCGCCTTCATTGGCAAAAGAACTAGTGATATTATTACGTCTTCGAATGATGAAAATCGAATCCAAATCGATGATCTTTGAAAATCCGTTGAAGACGCTTCAAGCTATCTTCAGTGATATCTACCACCAGTCTTATCTACATTGTACTTTTTCTTTCAGTTATGTATTAAACGAAAAGATTCAAGAAGTAATCTAGTTAGTAAAGAGCTTATGGCTTTGTGTTGTAATCCCAACTTAAGATTAATGACAAGTTTGTTGCACATAAAAAAAAAAAAAAGGTGTAAGACCATGTTCAATGGAGACACTTTTGGGTGAGTGTCTAAACTTTTTTTCATTAAATATAATTAAACTAAAATTATTTTTTAGACATTTTGGGGTCTAACACTTTTAGATATTAGACCCCAAAGTGTAGAATAACTTTAATTTAATTAAATTTAATGAAAAAAAAAGTTTAGACACCCATCCCAAAGTGTCACCATTGAACATGTCCTAATGCTCTGTTTTTAATGCTTTTACTTTATTTATTATAACATGTCACTTTTGTAAACTCGTATGAAGAGTTGAATTGGTTATGAAAAACAACTTTACAATTCTCGCTACTAGTCTCAGGATTTGATTGGGAGAGCATTTTAATGGGTTTGATGCTTGTTGTTAGCCAGTCATGTTTTATTAATTGAGCATTAAAGAGAGCATGAAGGGGTGCTAAATGCTTGTGAGCCCAATGCTCCATAAAAGAGCTTTTCCAAAGCACGAAGCTCTTAAAATCATAAAAAGACATCATTATCCTTAATTATTTCACTAATTTATATATATGCCATTGAAAATTTACTATAAATTTATGCTTCCACTTTGACCTAAACCTAAAAACGTTGGAGCAAAAACCTGAGAACATAAGATTTTTTTTTGTTAAGCGACTAACGTGATTTCTTTTAATCCTATAACCAAATTTCTTGTGTATATACTTATATTCATATCATATAGAAAGTGTTTTATGTTTTCTAAATATATACTTATATACTAAAATACAATTTTTTATTAATTTATTTAAGATCCATATACAAAATCATATTGGAATAATGATATCCATTTTTGTAATTTTATATCTAACTGTTCACAGCTCTACTAATCAGTTTATTAATTTAATATCTAATAGTTTACTGCTCATGCTCCTTACTGCTCCTGCTCCGTAAAGGTTTTGTCAATCAAGCCCTTAATTGATACCAATCACAACTATAAATGTCTACCCGTTAATTTTTGGGTGATTATATAATAGCAACTATATCTAGGGTAATTTAGGTGAGTGGATATTTTAAAAAGTTATATGAGAGATAAAAAATTTACTGTAGCAAATTTGAGAGATTGACAGTTTATCATTTACACCAATAGAGACTAAACATAAATTGTCATGCATAGATAGAAGAAATATCATTACAATATACTCTCTCTCTTTTTTATTATTTTAGGTTTAACGTTTTTACACACATGTTAAGAAGTCATATAACTTTTTATTTTCTCAATTTCAAAACAAATCAACCAATAAAAGAGCAATCTGCAGAATTTAAACAGTCAAAAACAACAAAACAATAATTAATTTTGTCTAGAAACTTGAAAACATCATCTAATATGAAATAAAAAAATTCTCTAAAACATCGTGTATTATGGAACGGAGGAAGTATTATTTATGTTGTTCGTGTACTCTTTTATAAAAAAAAAGTTGTTTGTGTAGTTAGCAATTGTATATGAATAAACAAAATATATAAAATTTAGAAGTTCTATTTTTATTTTTTGTTAAAGGTTTTTAAATTTAGAAGTTCTAAACATCTATATAATATGTTAAAGTTTTCCAAAAGCAAAGCTATGAGAGGATGACATGTGTGATGTGTCATTTTTATTTATTTACAACAATATAATTTTTTTCATTTTTGACATCTGCCCCTTAGTTTTTAAGATTTGTGAATTTATTTTTTAAAATAAAATTGTGATGATACTATTTATTTAAAATAAATAATTAAAATCAAATTATCTTTATAAATGAAATGGATACATTCTAACATCTCTGTTGAGATTATTGTTTATGTCTAATGATTTATTACAAATGCTTAGTCTTTAAACCTATATAATTATATACTATAAGCACCAAATTTAGGTAATGTCTTATTTTTTTAACGTAGAAATTATTGCATATTTTTTTATGTTGATTTTTAAAAAATTACTGCAAACTACGATTCAAGGTTCTAATACAAAAAACATAAAGATTCACCCAACATCTTTGTTGAGATGATGCATGTGTCTTCGTAGAATCATTAATTTTTTTACAAATGTGTTTCTTGCAAGGAAAAAGGCGAACAAACATTTTTTAGGAAATTGTCATTGAATACTGATAAATACATATAAGTTAGGGATTTGTGTCAAAAGAGATGTCTTTTGTCTGCTGTAATTTTATGAATGAACTACTTCTTTTTTCATATAACATTGTATATGTCCAACAATTTGTTACAAATGTTTAGTTTTCTAACCTAGATAATTATTTAGTTTTACGAGAAACATTAAATTTAAGTAATAAGAAATCATAATTACTCAATACGATAAAAATTATTGCATATTGTATCATGTTAATTCCTAGTAAAATATACTTTAGGGATGATAGAATAAGCCAATGTTTTATTAGAAGTTTTTGAGACAAATTAAGACTCTGAATAGAGACAACGGTGTGCGAAACATGATAATATGGTGTATATATATATATATATATATATTTATTTATTTTTTGTTAGGTACTTAGGCCATGTACAACGCAGACACCGGAGGGTCTAATGTGATTTTTAAATTATTAAAACATACACTCTCTCTTTCTTTTACTCAACTTTATACCTACTCTTTCATCCTTTTACTCAACTTTTATTAATTTTATATTTAAACACTCTCTTTTCCTTTTAAACACACTCTCCAAAATATCCAATATTAGATCTTTCTCTCTCCAAAAGATCTAATTTTATCTACAAAAACACTCTCTTTCTTCATTTTACTCAAATTTTATATTTCAATATATCCCACAAAAACACTCTCTTTCTTTCTTTTACTCAAATTTTAATATTTTTATATTATAAGAACATCTCTTTAGACCCTCCGGTGTCACGTTCATGCTCTTATAGTATATATAAATATAGATTGTTTGTTACTGTTCAGTGTGGGACAAGACGACGTGGAAAGTCACCATTCACATTCATGACGAAGACTTTAGACAAATCATCCGTATTCGTAGAGTTGAAGAAAGACTTGCTGAGTCACATACTCACTAAGAAGTTTCTTCTTCTTCTTAAAGGAAAATAGAAAACCAGTGAAGCACACCTAAACCCACTAACAATAAAAACTCAAAAACGAGTGATGATAATCGAAGCCATTGTTATTGAATGGTAGCCATTTACTTTTTTTTTTCCTTTTTTTTGGTAGAATAATTAAGTTGTAAAAACCACTAATTTAATTAAATCATTTACTACATCAAACAAATTAAAACAATTAATACTCTATTATCTAACTAAACAAATAAAAATAATTAATATTAGAGTAATTCTCTAAACCTTAAATCCAAACCCTACCCTATAAAATTATACCCTAATTTGGGATTAGTTAACTCAAACCTAAAATTTAAATACAAAAATTGATTATCAATGGATTTGTAGTTAAAAATTTTTAGTATGGGTTAACTATTCCTAAATTAGGGCATGGTTTTGGGGTTTAAGGTTTGAGTTTGGAGTTTAGGATTTATTTTGAGTTAAATATTCCCAAATTAGGATATAGTTTTGGGGTTTAGGATTTGAATTTGGAGTTTAAAATTTATTTTGGGTTAACTGTTCCCAAATTAGGATATAGCTTTGGGGTATAGAGTTTGAATTTGGGATTTAAGATCTATCTAATTTGTTTAGGTAGATAATAGAGTATTAATTGTTTTAATTTATTTGATATAGTAAATAATTTAATTAAATAGGTGGTATTTACAATTCAATTTTGATTGGTTAATAAAAAAAAGGGTGAATCCAAAAATTCTTCTAGAATTTTTATTAATGTTCGTTTGGATACCGTATTTGAATATATAAATTGATCATACAATTATTTTATTTAATGTAATTTAATTGTATTCATATTACTTTAACTAAAGTTGAGTTTTTTTATTGACCCAAGACTTGAGCAAAAAAACAAATGCACAATTTATTGACCAAGACTTTAAGGCAAAAAACAAACGAATTCGACAAGTTGAAGCAAGCCCCACTTGGCACTTGGTAAGTAGTTTCTTCTTCTTCTTCTTCTTAAAGAGAGCCAATGAAGCATACAACATACAACATACAACACAAACTCAAACTCTAAAAAAGAAAAGATAAAATGAATCGAAGCCATTGTTATTGCTTTTCTGGTACTATTACAATATTTTTCTCCGTCCTATTACACACTCTTGCATCTCCTACACTCCACTTTTGCCGCCATGACCAGAAGGATGCTCTTTTGAAATTCATAGAGGAGTTTCCGATCGATGAGTCTTATTCAAACCGGTGGAACAAGAGTAGCGATTGCTGTTTCTGGGAAGGTGTCACTTGCGATGATAAATTTGGCCAGGTTATATCACTCGACCTTAATAATACCTCTCTCAATAGCTCTTTGAAAACAAACAGTAGTCTTTTTAGGCTCCAATATCTTCGTCACCTAGACCTTAATACCTGCGATCTCCAAGGAAAGATTCCTTCTTCACTAGGAAACCTCTCTCGTCTCAGATTTCTTGACCTTTCTTACAATAGTTTGGTAGGTGAGATTCCAGCTTCAATAGGCTATCTAAACAAGCTAAGAAACCTTAGCCTCTGGAGTAACAGTCTCATAGGGAAAATTCCTTTTTCACTAGGAAACTTTTCTCATCTACTAGAACTTAAGATTGCCCATAATCAGCTGGAAGGTGAAGTTCCGGCTTCCATCGGAAACCTTAAGGAGCTAAGTATGATGTGGCTTGCCAATAACAACTTAAGTGGCAATATTCCTATTTCCTTTGCCAATTTAACGAAGCTTTCCTATTTTAGCATCAAATCTAATTACTTCACATCCACGCTTCCATCTGACATGAGTGGGTTGCGGAACTTAGAAACTTTTGATGTTAGTAACAACTCATTCCTTGGGCCTTTCCCTAAATCATTGTTTTCCACTCCTTTGTTACGAACGGTTGATTTGGGAGGAAACCAATTTACAGGACCTATAGAATTTCCGAATACATCTTCTTCATCATCATTTAAGCTTCAGTATCTATCTCTTACTGGTAACAAATTCGATGGCCCAATCCCAGAATCCATATCTGAATTTCTCAACCTCGAAGGGTTACAACTTAACGACAACAATTTCACTGGGCCAATCCCTAGATCTACATCAAAGCTAGCAAACCTAGTGTATTTTGATCTTTCCAACAACAATTTGGAAGGACAAGTACCAGGCTTCTTATGGAGATTGAGCGCGATGTGGCTTTATAGCAACTTTTTCAGCAGTTTTGAAAAACCTTTACAAGAAACACTTATCGAAGATTTGAATCTGCGTTCAAATTCATTTCGTGGACCATTTCCCCATTGGATCTGCAAGCTTGAAGAGTTACGCTTGTTAGATTTGTCCAATAATCTATTCAACGGCTCGATTCCTCCATGTTTAAGGACTCGTAATTTATTTGCGCTACATTTGCAGAACAACAGCTTTAGTGGAAAAATTCCGGATATATTCACCAATGCGACAGAGTTACGATCATTAGATGTTAGTCAGAACAAGCTGGAGGGAAAGCTTCCGAAGTCGTTAATCAGTTGCAAAGCTCTACAATTTGTGAATGTGGAGAGCAACAAATTCAGAGACAAATTTCCATCTTGGTTAGGATCTCTGCCATCAGTACAAGTTCTCAGCCTCAGGTCCAACGAGTTCTATGGACCATTGTACCAGCGCCACGTGGCCAATGCTTTTCAAAGTTTAAAAATCGTCGATATATCACAGAATGGCTTCACCGGAACTCTTCCAACCTACTATTTTTATGGTTGGCGTGAAATGACTCCATTAACCTCAGAAGATGATTGGTACATGGTAAATATTACGACTTATTCTACCATCTATCAGTCGATTGGATTGGTGAATAAAGGAGTAGAGCGGAGGTTTGACAAGATCCGACAAGACTTTAGAGCCATTGATTTTTCTGGAAACAAATTTTATGGCAAAATCCCTGAATCCATTGGTATTTTGAAGGAACTGCGTCTTCTTAACTTGTCAGGTAATATGTTCACAGGCGATATCCCACGAGGCTTGGCAAATTTGACAAAGCTCGAGTCACTAGACTTATCTCGGAATAAGTTATCAGGTCAAATTCCTCAAGATCTTAGCAAACTCTCTTTTCTGTCATACATGAACTTCTCTCATAACCTTCTCCAAGGTCCAGTGCCACAGGGCACACAATTTCAAAGACAGAAATGTTCTTCGTTCTTGGAAAACCCTAGACTTTTTGGTCTCAAAGATATATGTGGAGAAACCCATGTTACAAATCCTACACCTTCACAAAAACCGGAGGAATTGTTAGATTCGGAGGAACAAATGTTTAGTTGGATAGCTGCTGCAATAGCCTACGGGCCTGGTGTATTCTGCGGATTAGTGATCGGACATATCTTCACTTCACATAATAAACAGTGGTTCATAGAAAAGTATGGTCGGAAGAAACTCAAAGTCACCACAAGAGCTCGTTAAGCTCATCTCTTACCGTCTCTCGAATAGTCGGAAGAAGCATATGTGTCTTATTCGTGTTTGTACTGAATATGTGTCTTCTCCGAAAAACTCATTTGTGTTTGTCTGATGGTCTTGTAATAAACGTATTGATAAAAAAAAAAAAAAAAAAAAGGAGTAATAATTAATATACGTATTTGCCAGAAGCTTATGTTGATACCATCACGTGACGTTTCGATTATGTCCCCAAAAAATATTAAGCTAGGTGACTGAGATTTGGTAGAACTAAGAGTCATAAACTCCAAAAAATTCATATGAAATTTGGCGTAAACACAAGAGGTGAATGAGTCCGTACTGAATTCACCATCGTAGTCGTTATCATCATCATGCGCGGGGGAGACTCCAATTAACCAAACCAACTAAGAGCTACTATTAGAAAAGAATAATTGCAAAATGATTTTCTGTTTTTTCATTGATAAAAATTGTTTTACACTTGGTATATATACAATTAACCAAACCAACTAAACCATCTGCACATCTAAACCAAAGACTACACAATGAACCGGTTATATAAGATTAATAAGAGCCATGAACTCCAAAAAATTCATATAAAATTTTGCGTAAACACAAGAGGTGAATGAGTCCGGAGTCCGGACTGAATAAAAACAAAAATAGTATTTTAAAATTGTAACATTCTAGAAAATAGAATTGAACAATTCAATCAAGTATTACTTATTAGATTATTATTGATCATTATTTAAAATACAAATATAAATTATCCAAATGATAAATAGACATAATTATATAATCTATTTAAGTATTTTCCATTGCTATCAACATGATGAAAAACATGCCGAATAATTATTAAGAATAGGGTATTCTCGAAACCAATCATCTCTCATTCCAAAACAAAACACATGCCTAATGCAGCTATATCATATCATATCCACGCCTTACGTATGAACATTTGTTAATTAATAATTTTTTTTATTCTAGATTGTTGGTCACTAAATTTTTACATAGGATTTAGCGTCATTCTGGAACAAAATGTACGTAATTTATAAAATTAATTTATAGATTCAAAATTATCTGATTTAGTTGTTAAATTATGGAAACATATACCTATATGCATATGAAGTCGATGACGAAACTTCAAGATAAAGAAACATCTTATATATATATTTGGTCGAATACTAAATTTAATCAAATTCTAATGTATGTAATGTCGACTTTTCTCCTACAAAAAGGTTTATGCAGGAAGTTGGCCAGCGCAGTATTTCAATTTTGGTGGCGATCTAAACCCCAATCAAGGGGCTTATATTGGGTTGCGTGGAAGAAACTATGTTTACCCAAAAAGCAGGGCGGTATTGGATTTAAGCCCTTCGAGGATTTTAATCAGGTCCTCTTTGCATAACAGATGTGACGATTACACCAATATCCAAACTTTCTCGCAACTAAGGTTCTAAAAGGCAGGTACTTCCACAATATGCACCCTTTCTACGCACCAAAACCTAATCGCCCATCTTTTGGGTGGCGAAGTATATGGTCCTTGAAGGAGTTAGTGCTGCAGGAAACCTGAAAACTGATAGGCAATGGATATGGGCTTTCGTATGCCTTTATCATGTCGACTATGTCCTCGAATCCTGTTGTCTTTAGGTCAAGGACTTGCTCCAGTGAGGCCACGATCTGAATATACTTGCTTCTAGGAAGCCCTTTTAAGAATTTCTTCACCATCTTTGATTCTTCTATAACTTCTCCCAAAGAACCCGCTTTTGATGCTAGGCCTGATATCTTGCTTGCATAGTCGTCAACGGAGTCGTTGTCGTTCATCTCCAGCTTGTCGAATTCTGCCATTAGAGTTTGAAGTCTCGCCTCTCTAACACGGTCCGCTCCAAGGTGCTGTGATTTGATAGCCTCCCAAATATCTTTCGATGTAGTTAGTTCTCCTACTTGCAGAATTAGTGACTCGGGGATAGATTGGAAAAGAAAAGCTATCGCCGTAACGTTCTTCTTCTGATCAGGTGATCCCGGATCGATTGCTTCCCAAACCCCGTGTAAGCGAAGCATAACTCTCATCCTCATCGACCAACCCGTATAATTTGTCGATGTCAACATAGGGTATTGAATTGTTGGTGGCGCATGTTCTTTTGCTCGTGGTTGCGGATCGGTCACGTCCCCAATGCTCGGTTTTGTGATTCTCCGCTTTGATCGAGTCTTCTACACAAGGCTCTGATACCAAATAAAGTTATAAACTCAAAGAATTATAAAGAACAAACTCTTCTTTATTGATTTAGAAACTCACACAAAACTAAATCTCTTTCTTGAGTTTTATAGAACACCTCTCCATTAAGCTCTTTATATAGAATTTAGCTACACCTAATTCTATAAAGATTATGATAAGAAAAAGTATAACTCATATTTATAATAAAACTTCCTCTTTCATAGGAATAGCTTCTTTCCTTTCTCTTATCAAAAGATTGCTTCTTCCTCGAGCTTTGGAATTTCCAACAAGTTTTCTATATTTCATAGAATAAGTGTAATGCTTTGGGGCACGATTGCCAAGGAGCTGCATCGTTGCTTCGCCGAGATGAAACCGTCCGAAGCTCAACATCCTCCGTCATATAACTTCCATTGGCTTGTTTATTGCCAGCGAGACTCTTTCCGGGCACTAGTGCTTTGGTAACCTGCACTCTTCTCAGTCAATCGCCATGGATTCCAGCATGATCTCTGCACGCTTTACTCGTTGCCGACAAATCCTCCAGATTTGGGACCGCTTCTTCATAATAGAACTATGAGTTCTCTACCAGAGTCACCGGTATCTCAGGATCCTCTGAATCCGTTGGATTCACTAAGCCATAGAACAGATAAGTTGAATCTCCGCCGCTTGCTAAGCTCCATCGATAGCCATGTCGCCCGATCCACAGACGACCCTCTCCACCGTGTAATCTTCTACCACCGGTGTGACCCTGACAGTTTCACCATTTCACTGCTCCACCGTGGAAACGGTATGTCATATGTGAAGTGGATCTCTCCCACATCTCAGTCGTCGGCTCCCACTCTAGCCGGATTCAAGGATCCATCGATTATAACCGGTTTGATCCTTAGCTCTTCCGGTAATGATGTTCATCTCTTCGATCTTCAAAAATTATATTTGCTTTTGAGCTAAAGTTTTATGGGTTCTGAAATCTTGCAATTTACTCCCTTTAGGAGAAATCTATTTAATTTCCCTTGGTCCCTATAGCCACAATCCCTCTGACTTCTCTCGGCATCGGAAAATTCTCCGTTAGTCGGTGATGTGCTAATATTGGCCAGACCAGTGATGTTCTTCTCTTCAAGAGATGTGGGCTTTTTGTAATGGGCTTTGGTCCCAATTCTAGCCCAGCAAGCTCCTTGTCTTGCCACCTCACCAATTCACTAGTCACGACTAGTGGAGAGCTTCCCGATTCATGTGTCATGGAAAATGTTGGTCTCTCCGATTTGACTGTGGCTACCATCTCAATTTCCTCCCTAGTGGGGAGACGTCCTCCTCGATGAAGAGAATAAGCTCAATAACGTCCATCTTTATGAAGATATTAGCTTCATCGTCCTCCTTTGTTACAGAGAGTACTACTACACCAAATTTCTCCCAAGTGGAGATTGGTATTAAAATCTCAGCCTCAAACCCATTAGAAGCTCAAAAATCAGTTCACTCGCCTTCATTGGCAAAAGAACTAGTGATATTATTACGTCTTCGAATGATGAAAATCGAATCCAAATCGATGATCTTTGAAAATCCGTTGAAGACGCTTCAAGCTATCTTCAGTGATATCTACCACCAGTCTTATCTACATTGTACTTTTTCTTTCAGTTATGTATTAAACGAAAAGATTCAAGAAGTAATCTAGTTAGTAAAGAGCTTATGGCTTTGTGTTGTAATCCCAACTTAAGATTAATGACAAGTTTGTTGCACATAAAAAAAAAAAAAAGGTGTAAGACCATGTTCAATGGAGACACTTTTGGGTGAGTGTCTAAACTTTTTTTCATTAAATATAATTAAACTAAAATTATTTTTTAGACATTTTGGGGTCTAACACTTTTAGATATTAGACCCCAAAGTGTAGAATAACTTTAATTTAATTAAATTTAATGAAAAAAAAAGTTTAGACACCCATCCCAAAGTGTCACCATTGAACATGTCCTAATGCTCTGTTTTTAATGCTTTTACTTTATTTATTATAACATGTCACTTTTGTAAACTCGTATGAAGAGTTGAATTGGTTATGAAAAACAACTTTACAATTCTCGCTACTAGTCTCAGGATTTGATTGGGAGAGCATTTTAATGGGTTTGATGCTTGTTGTTAGCCAGTCATGTTTTATTAATTGAGCATTAAAGAGAGCATGAAGGGGTGCTAAATGCTTGTGAGCCCAATGCTCCATAAAAGAGCTTTTCCAAAGCACGAAGCTCTTAAAATCATAAAAAGACATCATTATCCTTAATTATTTCACTAATTTATATATATGCCATTGAAAATTTACTATAAATTTATGCTTCCACTTTGACCTAAACCTAAAAACGTTGGAGCAAAAACCTGAGAACATAAGATTTTTTTTTGTTAAGCGACTAACGTGATTTCTTTTAATCCTATAACCAAATTTCTTGTGTATATACTTATATTCATATCATATAGAAAGTGTTTTATGTTTTCTAAATATATACTTATATACTAAAATACAATTTTTTATTAATTTATTTAAGATCCATATACAAAATCATATTGGAATAATGATATCCATTTTTGTAATTTTATATCTAACTGTTCACAGCTCTACTAATCAGTTTATTAATTTAATATCTAATAGTTTACTGCTCATGCTCCTTACTGCTCCTGCTCCGTAAAGGTTTTGTCAATCAAGCCCTTAATTGATACCAATCACAACTATAAATGTCTACCCGTTAATTTTTGGGTGATTATATAATAGCAACTATATCTAGGGTAATTTAGGTGAGTGGATATTTTAAAAAGTTATATGAGAGATAAAAAATTTACTGTAGCAAATTTGAGAGATTGACAGTTTATCATTTACACCAATAGAGACTAAACATAAATTGTCATGCATAGATAGAAGAAATATCATTACAATATACTCTCTCTCTTTTTTATTATTTTAGGTTTAACGTTTTTACACACATGTTAAGAAGTCATATAACTTTTTATTTTCTCAATTTCAAAACAAATCAACCAATAAAAGAGCAATCTGCAGAATTTAAACAGTCAAAAACAACAAAACAATAATTAATTTTGTCTAGAAACTTGAAAACATCATCTAATATGAAATAAAAAAATTCTCTAAAACATCGTGTATTATGGAACGGAGGAAGTATTATTTATGTTGTTCGTGTACTCTTTTATAAAAAAAAAGTTGTTTGTGTAGTTAGCAATTGTATATGAATAAACAAAATATATAAAATTTAGAAGTTCTATTTTTATTTTTTGTTAAAGGTTTTTAAATTTAGAAGTTCTAAACATCTATATAATATGTTAAAGTTTTCCAAAAGCAAAGCTATGAGAGGATGACATGTGTGATGTGTCATTTTTATTTATTTACAACAATATAATTTTTTTCATTTTTGACATCTGCCCCTTAGTTTTTAAGATTTGTGAATTTATTTTTTAAAATAAAATTGTGATGATACTATTTATTTAAAATAAATAATTAAAATCAAATTATCTTTATAAATGAAATGGATACATTCTAACATCTCTGTTGAGATTATTGTTTATGTCTAATGATTTATTACAAATGCTTAGTCTTTAAACCTATATAATTATATACTATAAGCACCAAATTTAGGTAATGTCTTATTTTTTTAACGTAGAAATTATTGCATATTTTTTTATGTTGATTTTTAAAAAATTACTGCAAACTACGATTCAAGGTTCTAATACAAAAAACATAAAGATTCACCCAACATCTTTGTTGAGATGATGCATGTGTCTTCGTAGAATCATTAATTTTTTTACAAATGTGTTTCTTGCAAGGAAAAAGGCGAACAAACATTTTTTAGGAAATTGTCATTGAATACTGATAAATACATATAAGTTAGGGATTTGTGTCAAAAGAGATGTCTTTTGTGTGCTGTAATTTTATGAATGAACTATTTCTTTTTTCATATAACATTGTATATGTCCAACAATTTGTTACAAATGTTTAGTTTTCTAACCTAGATAATTATTTAGTTTTACGAGAAACATTAAATTTAAGTAATAAGAAATCATAATTACTCAATACGATAAAAATTATTGCATATTGTATCATGTTAATTCCTAGTAAAATATACTTTAGGGAGGATAGAATAAGCCAATGTTTTATTAGAAGTTTTTGAGACAAATTAAGACTCTGAATAGAGACAACGGTGTGCGAAACATGATAATATGGTGTATATATATATATATATATATATATATATATATATATATTTATTTATTTTTTGTTAGGTACTTAGGCCATGTACAACGCAGACACCGGAGGGTC
Source organism: Draba incana (assembly GCA_963576765.1). Taxonomy (NCBI): domain Eukaryota; kingdom Viridiplantae; phylum Streptophyta; class Magnoliopsida; order Brassicales; family Brassicaceae; genus Draba; species Draba incana. The sequence goes on from OY755210.1 coordinate 16,523,088, forward strand.
TAATGTGATTTTTAAATTATTAAAACATACACTCTCTCTTTCTTTTACTCAACTTTATACCTACTCTTTCATCATTTTACTCAACTTTTATTAATTTTATATTTAAACACTCTCTTTTCCTTTTAAACACACTCTCCAAAATATCCAATATTAGATCTTTCTCTCTCCAAAAGATCTAATTTTATCTACAAAAACACTCTCTTTCTTCATTTTACTCAAATTTTATATTTCAATATATCCCACAAAAACACTCTCTTTCTTTCTTTTACTCAAATTTTAATATTTTTATATTATAAGAACATCTCTTTAGACCCTCCGGTGTCACGCTCATGCTCTTATAGTATATATAAATATAGATTGTTTGTTACTGTTCAGTGTGGGACAAGACGACGTGGAAAGTCACCATTCACATTCATGACGAAGACTTTAGACAAATCATCCGTATTCGTAGAGTTGAAGAAAGACTTGCTGAGTCACATACTCACTAAGAAGTTTCTTCTTCTTCTTAAAGGAAAATAGAAAACCAGTGAAGCACACCTAAACCCACTAACAATAAAAACTCAAAAACGAGTGATGATAATCGAAGCCATTGTTATTGAATGGTAGCCATTTACTTTTTTTTTTCCTTTTTTTTGGTAGAATAATTAAGTTGTAAAAACCACTAATTTAATTAAATCATTTACTACATCAAACAAATTAAAACAATTAATACTCTATTATCTAACTAAACAAATAAAAATAATTAATATTAGAGTAATTCTCTAAACCTTAAATCCAAACCCTACCCTATAAAATTATACCCTAATTTGGGATTAGTTAACTCAAACCTAAAATTTAAATACAAAAATTGATTATCAATGGATTTGTAGTTAAAAATTTTTAGTATGGGTTAACTATTCCTAAATTAGGGCATGGTTTTGGGGTTTAAGGTTTGAGTTTGGAGTTTAGGATTTATTTTGAGTTAAATATTCCCAAATTAGGATATAGTTTTGGGGTTTAGGATTTGAATTTGGAGTTTAAAATTTATTTTGGGTTAACTGTTCCCAAATTAGGATATAGCTTTGGGGTATAGAGTTTGAATTTGGGATTTAAGATCTATCTAATTTGTTTAGGTAGATAATAGAGTATTAATTGTTTTAATTTATTTGATATAGTAAATAATTTAATTAAATAGGTGGTATTTACAATTCAATTTTGATTGGTTAATAAAAAAAGGGTGAATCCAAAAATTCTTCTAGAATTTTTATTAATGTTCGTTTGGATACCGTATTTGAATATATAAATTGATCATACAATTATTTTATTTAATGTAATTTAATTGTATTCATATTACTTTAACTAAAGTTGAGTTTTTTTATTGACCCAAGACTTGAGCAAAAAAACAAATGCACAATTTATTGACCAAGACTTTAAGGCAAAAAACAAACGAATTCGACAAGTTGAAGCAAGCCCCACTTGGCACTTGGTAAGTAGTTTCTTCTTCTTCTTCTTCTTAAAGAGAGCCAATGAAGCATACAACATACAACATACAACACAAACTCAAACTCTAAAAAAGAAAAGATAAAATGAATCGAAGCCATTGTTATTGCTTTTCTGGTACTATTACAATATTTTTCTCCGTCCTATTACACACTCTTGCATCTCCTACACTCCACTTTTGCCGCCATGACCAGAAGGATGCTCTTTTGAAATTCATAGAGGAGTTTCCGATCGATGAGTCTTATTCAAACCGGTGGAACAAGAGTAGCGATTGCTGTTTCTGGGAAGGTGTCACTTGCGATGATAAATTTGGCCAGGTTATATCACTCGACCTTAATAATACCTCTCTCAATAGCTCTTTGAAAACAAACAGTAGTCTTTTTAGGCTCCAATATCTTCGTCACCTAGACCTTAATACCTGCGATCTCCAAGGAAAGATTCCTTCTTCACTAGGAAACCTCTCTCGTCTCAGATTTCTTGACCTTTCTTACAATAGTTTGGTAGGTGAGATTCCAGCTTCAATAGGCTATCTAAACAAGCTAAGAAACCTTAGCCTCTGGAGTAACAGTCTCATAGGGAAAATTCCTTTTTCACTAGGAAACTTTTCTCATCTACTAGAACTTAAGATTGCCCATAATCAGCTGGAAGGTGAAGTTCCGGCTTCCATCGGAAACCTTAAGGAGCTAAGTATGATGTGGCTTGCCAATAACAACTTAAGTGGCAATATTCCTATTTCCTTTGCCAATTTAACGAAGCTTTCCTATTTTAGCATCAAATCTAATTACTTCACATCCACGCTTCCATCTGACATGAGTGGGTTGCGGAACTTAGAAACTTTTGATGTTAGTAACAACTCATTCCTTGGGCCTTTCCCTAAATCATTGTTTTCCACTCCTTTGTTACGAACGGTTGATTTGGGAGGAAACCAATTTACAGGACCTATAGAATTTCCGAATACATCTTCTTCATCATCATTTAAGCTTCAGTATCTATCTCTTACTGGTAACAAATTCGATGGCCCAATCCCAGAATCCATATCTGAATTTCTCAACCTCGAAGGGTTACAACTTAACGACAACAATTTCACTGGGCCAATCCCTAGATCTACATCAAAGCTAGCAAACCTAGTGTATTTTGATCTTTCCAACAACAATTTGGAAGGACAAGTACCAGGCTTCTTATGGAGATTGAGCGCGATGTGGCTTTATAGCAACTTTTTCAGCAGTTTTGAAAAACCTTTACAAGAAACACTTATCGAAGATTTGAATCTGCGTTCAAATTCATTTCGTGGACCATTTCCCCATTGGATCTGCAAGCTTGAAGAGTTACGCTTGTTAGATTTGTCCAATAATCTATTCAACGGCTCGATTCCTCCATGTTTAAGGACTCGTAATTTATTTGCGCTACATTTGCAGAACAACAGCTTTAGTGGAAAAATTCCGGATATATTCACCAATGCGACAGAGTTACGATCATTAGATGTTAGTCAGAACAAGCTGGAGGGAAAGCTTCCGAAGTCGTTAATCAGTTGCAAAGCTCTACAATTTGTGAATGTGGAGAGCAACAAATTCAGAGACAAATTTCCATCTTGGTTAGGATCTCTGCCATCAGTACAAGTTCTCAGCCTCAGGTCCAACGAGTTCTATGGACCATTGTACCAGCGCCACGTGGCCAATGCTTTTCAAAGTTTAAAAATCGTCGATATATCACAGAATGGCTTCACCGGAACTCTTCCAACCTACTATTTTTATGGTTGGCGTGAAATGACTCCATTAACCTCAGAAGATGATTGGTACATGGTAAATATTACGACTTATTCTACCATCTATCAGTCGATTGGATTGGTGAATAAAGGAGTAGAGCGGAGGTTTGACAAGATCCGACAAGACTTTAGAGCCATTGATTTTTCTGGAAACAAATTTTATGGCAAAATCCCTGAATCCATTGGTATTTTGAAGGAACTGCGTCTTCTTAACTTGTCAGGTAATATGTTCACAGGCGATATCCCACGAGGCTTGGCAAATTTGACAAAGCTCGAGTCACTAGACTTATCTCGGAATAAGTTATCAGGTCAAATTCCTCAAGATCTTAGCAAACTCTCTTTTCTGTCATACATGAACTTCTCTCATAACCTTCTCCAAGGTCCAGTGCCACAGGGCACACAATTTCAAAGACAGAAATGTTCTTCGTTCTTGGAAAACCCTAGACTTTTTGGTCTCAAAGATATATGTGGAGAAACCCATGTTACAAATCCTACACCTTCACAAAAACCGGAGGAATTGTTAGATTCGGAGGAACAAATGTTTAGTTGGATAGCTGCTGCAATAGCCTACGGGCCTGGTGTATTCTGCGGATTAGTGATCGGACATATCTTCACTTCACATAATAAACAGTGGTTCATAGAAAAGTATGGTCGGAAGAAACTCAAAGTCACCACAAGAGCTCGTTAAGCTCATCTCTTACCGTCTCTCGAATAGTCGGAAGAAGCATATGTGTCTTATTCGTGTTTGTACTGAATATGTGTCTTCTCCGAAAAACTCATTTGTGTTTGTCTGATGGTCTTGTAATAAACGTATTGATAAAAAAAAAAAAAAAAAAAAAGGAGTAATAATTAATATACGTATTTGCCAGAAGCTTATGTTGATACCATCACGTGACGTTTCGATTATGTCCCCAAAAAATATTAAGCTAGGTGACTGAGATTTGGTAGAACTAAGAGTCATAAACTCCAAAAAATTCATATGAAATTTGGCGTAAACACAAGAGGTGAATGAGTCCGTACTGAATTCACCATCGTAGTCGTTATCATCATCATGCGCGGGGGAGACTCCAATTAACCAAACCAACTAAGAGCTACTATTAGAAAAGAATAATTGCAAAATGATTTTCTGTTTTTTCATTGATAAAAATTGTTTTACACTTGGTATATATACAATTAACCAAACCAACTAAACCATCTGCACATCTAAACCAAAGACTACACAATGAACCGGTTATATAAGATTAATAAGAGCCATGAACTCCAAAAAATTCATATAAAATTTTGCGTAAACACAAGAGGTGAATGAGTCCGGAGTCCGGACTGAATAAAAACAAAAATAGTATTTTAAAATTGTAACATTCTAGAAAATAGAATTGAACAATTCAATCAAGTATTACTTATTAGATTATTATTGATCATTATTTAAAATACAAATATAAATTATCCAAATGATAAATAGACATAATTATGTAATCTATTTAAGTATTTTCCATTGCTATCAACATGATGAAAAACATGCCGAATAATTATTAAGAATAGGGTATTCTCGAAACCAATCATCTCTCATTCCAAAACAAAACACATGCCTAATGCAGCTATATCATATCATATCCACGCCTTACGTATGAACATTTGTTAATTAATAATTTTTTTTATTCTAGATTGTTGGTCACTAAATTTTTACATAGGATTTAGCGTCATTCTGGAACAAAATGTACGTAATTTATAAAATTAATTTATAGATTCAAAATTATCTGATTTAGTTGTTAAATTATGGAAACATATACCTATATGCATATGATGTCGATGACGAAACTTCAAGATAAAGAAACATCTTATATATATATTTGGTCGAATACTAAATTTAATCAAATTCTAATGTATGTAATGTCGACTTTTCTCCTACAAAAAGGTTTATGCAGGAAGTTGGCCAGCGCAGTATTTCAATTTTGGTGGCGATCTAAACCCCAATCAAGGGGCTTATATTGGGTTGCGTGGAAGAAACTATGTTTACCCAAAAAGCAGGGCGGTATTGGATTTAAGCCCTTCGAGGATTTTAATCAGGTCCTCTTTGCATAACAGATGTGACGATTACACCAATATCCAAACTTTCTCGCAACTAAGGTTCTAAAAGGCAGGTACTTCCACAATATGCACCCTTTCTACGCACCAAAACCTAATCGCCCATCTTTTGGGTGGCGAAGTATATGGTCCTTGAAGGAGTTAGTGCTGCAGGAAACCTGAAAACTGATAGGCAATGGATATGGTACGGTGGTTTGGACGGATAATTGGTTACCAGACACAAAATCACGTCCGGCGGTTAGTTTGGGCGGCATGGTCAATCCACAGCTTCGGGTATCCGCATTCATTCATCAGGGGAGTCGTAAATGGAATACACAGGTAATACAAGCAAATGTGCATCCCCAGGATGTCCCAAAAATTCTCAGCATGAGGCTTCCCCCCGAACATCGGAGGATAATTTATATTGGCACTTCACCAAATCAGGCTTATATACAGTTAAGTCGGGATTGAACTCGCCAGAACACATAAGGATGCAGAGACCCAGTTCTCACTCCAATTACCGTCTGATAACCCCCTCAAGGCACATGTATGGAAAATTCCTGCTCTAAAAAAATTACGTCATTTCCTCTGGCAATGTCTAGCGGGAGCAGTGGCGGTCAATGAGAGACTCAGGTTTAGACACATCCGGGCGGTTGGGAACTGCCCTCGATGTACAAATCATGTTGAATCTATTAACCACACAGTGTTTACGTGCCCTTCGGCAAGAGCGGTTTGGTCTCTGACTGATCTCCCAACAGATACTCTCTCATTCCCGTCAGAGAGTTTAAGATCCAACTTAGATACACTCTTCTGGCAATTTTCTCAGACAGGAGCTACGTACGAAGCTTCTCAGGCTTTTCCATGGATCAATTAGTATATATGGAAGGCGAGAAATGATAAAGTTTTTAAGGCGGTGAATTGTGATGCCGCATAAACTCTAGCAATGGCCATTCAGGAGGCCCGAGAAGGGGCTGTTGCGAACACCCCACCCCAGGGGTTACCCTACAGCCCCCCCCCCCCCCCCCCCCCCCCCCCCACACACACACACAGCTGATACGTCCTTAGCCATATTCACGTGTTTTGTTGATGGATCATGGAAGGGGGAAGACAATACGAGTGACGTGGGTTGGGTTGGGTTTTGCAGCTACAGGATGGAACCACAGATTTGCTGGGACTACAAGGAAACCATCGAAGTCTATCTCCTCTCCATACATAATTACATGGTCTTCTATGGGCCATGCAGTGTTTACTTCAAAAACGACAATTTTGCTCTACTTTCATCACAGATTCAAAAGATCTGCTGAAGATGGTGGACGCACCACATGAGTGGCCCGGTTTCGAACCGGAGTTGTGTGAGTTGGCAATCCTTCGGGAGTCTTTCCCCGAGTTCGATCTCATCTACCGGCAACGGAAGAACAATACGAGAGCGGATTCGTTAGCAAGGAGTGCACGCGCGCGAAACAAGATTTTTTCTTTTAGTAGCACTTCTGTTCCATATTGGTTTGTTGATACAAACAAGGGAAATTAGCATGTATAATACTTATTGCACTAATAATTAAGGATCTAACATAACCTAAATTATAATTAGGTAAATACCATGGAGCCTATCTAAATGACCATTTTAACCTTATTCAGTTACATGATAAATAGTCCACTATGTTTTGATCTCATAGCTGACTATTCGCATATAAATGTTAAAGAAAAAGACTGGATAGCTGACTATTCATGCATATATAATCAACTATAATCATAGTGAATTAATCACGAAATGAACTATATTATAACTACAATATCAAACACTCTTTTACATAGACAATATTTTACATAGTCAACTATGTTTTGATATGATAGTTGACTATTCGCACATAAATATTAAAAAAAAACTGAATAGTTGACTATGTATGAATAAATAGTCAACTATAATCATAATAAATTAATCATAGAGTGAACTATATTATAACTAAGAATAACAAATACTCATTTACACAACCAATGTTCTACATAGTCAACTATTATAATGTGAACTGATAGCCAACTATCTATAATTAATCAAATCATTAAGGGTATTTTGGTTAATTTTTTTAAGTGAATGATACTTACCTAAATTCTATATACAACATGCTATATACCTAATTAAAGTCTCCTAAACTATTATACACCTAATTAACCCTACAAACAATGTATTTGTTTAACTAATATTGAAGTGTGTTTGTGACAAAAAAAAAAAAAAATCAAATTCTAATGTCATTAAATATGGTATTATGGTCTCTTACTAAATTTAGGTGTTATAATTAATATTCTTATCAACAATTTTGTTGTGGTATAAAAAGGCATGAACTCTTATCATTGCAAAAGCAATCAATGACATATTAAAGACTAGAGTAAGACCCTCGCGACATATTAAAGACTAGAGTAAGACCCTCGCGATGCGAGGATTATTTGATTTATAGCAAATAATTATATTTAAAGAATGCTTGGAGAAAAAGTATACGATATTTTTTTGATAATATTTTGTAAACTTTACTCAAGGAAAAAATTGTACTAACCAAATTTTTTTGTTTTTTCTTTTTTCTTCTTGATATAGTTCTCCGTTTATCAATAATCAATTATTTTGTATTGCTTATAGATATATACATATGTTAAACCTCTGCCTCCATATAATGATAGAAACATGGTCGATTATATTTTTAATTACATATATAATTTGAAGAATTTGGAAATTAGTAAAATATATACGTTTGATATATGTAGATATGGTTTGAATCATTAAACTATTTCATATAATAACTAAATTATTTTTACATGTTTAGACGATCCTTTTTTGATGATATTTCGTAAACTTTACAAATGAAAAAATAACCACTAACCACTTTTTTTTTGTTCTTCTTGATATAATTCTCTCTTTTATTTCATTGTCAATTATTTTGTGTTCCTCATAAATATATATATGTTAAACCTATTGCCTATAGATAACAATAAAAACATGGTTGTTTCGATTTTTAATTACATAGTTTGCAATTTTTCTTTTTCTAATTTTAGTTTTATGTTAAATTTCTCTTTACTAATTATTTTCGACTAAATATCATCTATAACTATTCTTATAGAGATTTTGTGCAATTTGTAAAATTACTTTTTATTTTTTCCGAACTTAAAAGAAAACAAGTACTCTCGCTATTTCATTTATTTATGTGAAAATATGTATTGTCATGTTTGAAATTTTGTAAACAATAATACAAAAATAATTAAGGAATAGCCCCGCGCGTATATGCGGGCTCTCATCTAGTCTATATAATATTTTGAGGTTTTCCAATACCCAAGTTATAAAAAGATGCTATGTATCACCTATATTTTTGACATTTGTCTTTTTTTTAATTTATTAACTAAAAGAGACAAAAAAAAACTATGTGAAATTTTTTTATAACTTTGACCATTAGTTCCAACAATTATATGTTATCTTTTAATAACTTTGACTTCCAACAATTTAATAGCTAACTCTTGTGTTATTTTTTTTTCCCTTTTATTGATGGGTAATTAGCCAAATAGCACAATTTGAAATTATAATTAGGATAATAACAATGTAATGAATTTAATGAAGTAACAAGTGACATAGTGAAAATGACTATTTTAGTCTTCTCACGTGTAAAGCATATAACGGAAAAAAAATTCTCCTTGGTCGCACAAATGTTTTGTGTGTTTGAAACTGGAACACAAATCTCCTTTTTTCTAGGTTTATGACAATGGGCTGGAGTTTATAGATTTGGATTTGTTTTTATAAAAACCGAGAGGTGTATGTGCGTATAAGTATCATCAACCATCTTGTGTTAGTATGGGAATTTTGGTCAATAATACATATTATACACAACTTTTTGAACTAAACAGTATATGTGGCTAGTCATTTAATTATAAATTTTTTTTTGCGTTACTTTTGCCAATTTCCCTTCATTGATACCCACAAAAAAAAAACTGATTTCAAATTAAATATGTTTGGAAAATATATATTTTATTTATTAAACTCAAAATATATCATAAAAACGTGTAAAACTTTGGCTTTTATATAAGTAACAATGATTTGAAAGCCAAACCCACAAAAGAAAAATGATGTGACAATTTTAAGATATGATTTTAAGACTTCTAAGTCTATTAAAATGCTAAAATCTGAATGGAGATAATAAGAATTTGATTTTGTTTAAAAATTTTACAGCTTTTAAAGCTAATTATATTGTCAGTTATGTTTTTTTTTTGTCTCTAAGGGCATCTCCAACTCCATTCTAAATCTCACTCTAAATTTAGAGTTAAATCATTTTCAACCCCATTCTAAATCCTACACCAAAATAGAGTAACTACATTTTTTACTCTACATGTAGAGCAAACTCATTTCTCACTTTATTCTAGAGTTGAACTTTTTATTTATAAAAAGGTCCTTTAACTTTTTACTCATTCTATTTTTACACCAAAATATATTATTAAGAATATGTTTTTGTTATTGATTCTTTAATTTTTGATTAAATGATTAATGGCCTTTTAACAAAATTACAAAATGATAATCAAAATTCATATTAAAAACAAACATTTAACCAGTACAATTAAAATGCAGCAAAACATTTCAAATACGATGAAATTTATTAATGGAAAATAATGAAATTAAGATAAATAACATAAATAAATATTATAACTAATGACTCAATAATTTAAATCATCAAAATATTGTCCAAATGAAGAAGAGGATGGTGGAGCTTGTTGATGTGTGGTTGTTGCTCGGCCCTTTTTTTGAAAATTTTGTGCTTTTTCAGTCTCAAGATACATACGAATATTCGGATCATCATGTATGGAGGTCAAGTCTTGACACAAAATTTTGTTTACATGATATAATGACTACATGTATCATTTTGCATAACATGGTAATCGAAGAAAAGTGTGATCTCGATGCACCGATTTGAATTAGTGGAAGATGATAATATTCGGTTTCAAGAATTTCTTGGGCGATTTAGAAGATTCAAAGGTAAAGAAGCTCATTTTTCACTTCGTAATGATTTAGTTGATCATTTGTGGGAGAAAATCAGTAATACTATATTATTTTGTCTTTTTCCAATTGTGTAAATTGAAATTTTATTTCTATAATAAAATTTCAAATCAAATAATATTATGATTTTAGTGAATTATTGCTAATTATAACATAGTTGGATAAAATATGTAATTTTGATAAATTAAGGATTAAACTGAAAAAAGAATATAGTAAGAATATTCTTTTTAAAGTGAAAATAGAGTAAAGAGTTGGAAAAAATCCTTATCCTAAAATAGAGTTATTTTATTTTAGAGTGAAAAATAGAGTAATGGATTTTAACAATTCGGTTCCAACAGAAAACTGTATTGCAACTTGAACAAACGCTATGAGAGTTTGTTCCTTCTTTTGATCCTTGGTTGTTTTATCTTGTGTAATTTGTCATCTAGGAGACTAGGATAAATTGCCAAACCATTTGGAATTGATTCGTTGTTGTTATTCTCATTTGAATGATTTTGGTTGAACTTTTTAAAGTTTACAATACATAGTTTCACTAATTCCTTGATTCTTGTTTGCTTCGATGATGTTCTCTGCTATGGCATTTGATGAATACGAAAAACATTTGAGAAACACCACCTAGATGAAGGACTTGGTAAATGGTGGTGATGAGATTGCAAAATCTCTCAAGGAAAAAAGTGGTTTAAGCTTTGGTTAAGTTTGTTTGTTACCACCAATATCTCATGTATTTAACCATACAAAATCATAGCCATTTCCCAAGAACCAGTGATTGTTATGACCCTCACAGTGGCTATGGCTGGCCACTTGGGTAAAAGACCCAGACCGGAGGCCAAACATGTCGGAACGGTCACTTAAGACATAGAAAGAAAGTTCCTCCGTAAGAATTGAGAGACTGGTTGAGAAAGTTACTTTGGATCATGGGAAGTGATCAAGTTCTGACCCAAGTACTGAACCATGTCTTGCGGTACGTGAGATCAGGAAATGGAACAGGTCCCCGAGACATAGGACTAATGGGACGGAGCGGGCCCAGGCTACGGATCGGGTGGCCTTGGATCAGTCCTATACCGCGGATCAGGACCGTCCAAGGCCAGCACGAGGCCAGCCCGGGAGAGTGCCAAGCCGCGACCGGGGCAAACCTTTGCCTGTCCTTGAGCCACGTCGATGCTCCGATCGGTTGGTAGGATTCTCGGTCAGTATTAGGCCACGCCGGAATCCTCACAGCTCGATACGTGCCTGGCTCAAATTAACCCACGTCAGTGCCTGAGCCGAAACTGACATGTGGCTGATACATGTTAGCGCCAAGGCACTGTTGCGGCGCAGACACGTGGCAGCATCAGCGATAGGTGTCAAGCGCCCTGACACCTCCTACTCTAACCACCGACTATATAAGACCCTCCCTAGCTTAGTTTCCCCCAAACCAAAATCTGTCCAAATCTCTTTATTTTCCCCTTTGTCCGAAAGTTGCCTTAGAGACTTCAGTTCCTTTAACACCAAAAAACCAAACGTTTAGCCTTTTAATCCATGTGAGCTTCGGTTCGATTAAGTCTCGATAAGCTAGTTCCGGGAAGTGTTGTACCAACTCAAGTGTTAGGATCCATTCTTTCTGAGTCCCGTCGTTTGTTCGTAAGTTGTGAGTGGGGTCTCGGTGGTTAATGAATTGAATCACCGAGGGGTTTTGCTTGTTTCCTTTCAGATATAATGCTTAGTTTCATACTGTGTGTCTGATTCTTTGCTTGCATTATCTATTGAGCTTGATGATATAGGCTAAGTCTTTTATGCTCGTTTAGCTTAGCTTCTTGTCCTGTTGACTTGATTGTTTTGCTTGCATGATTGATCTTACCTTGAAATGAAGTGGTTCTGGCAGTTGCTGGATCGATTAATGGTTGATATATGCATTAGGTTATTGGATATGTGGCATGTGTAGGATTCATGTTGCATTTAACCTAATGTTGTTTAATGGGTGCTTCATGTGTCAGGTGGATCTGCGAGGCCTTGATGGAATTAAAAACCGGTTGCATTGCATGTAGACTTGTTTTGCCTTAGGACTTGCATGGTTATTGTATTGTTCTTTGATTTATACCCGTTCTGCATGCTTGCTACTTGTTAATTATTCCTTTATGCTTTGGGGTTTCGGGTGGGTTGTTATCCGGCTTCACTTACTAAGTAATTTTAAAATTGCTCATCCCATCACACTTTTTGTTACAGGAAGCCTTAGTGGAAAGCTTGTAGCGGGGCAGCGTTGGACTTAGGAAAGCCAGAGTAGGTTTTCCATTGATCTTGCAAATTCCTTAGCTTGTATTATGTACGGTTTTCAAACCTCGGATCCGACGTATAATAGCTTTCCGAAGATTTACCGTATATGATATATGCTAAGTATAAAAGGGAACGTTTTCTAGAAGAAGAAAAAATGCAAGTGACACTGTTGCGTGGTCTTGTCCGGACCGAAACAACCATTTTGGCTTGGTTCAGGTTGCAAAGCCTCGAGACCAGGTCAGTCGGGTAAACCGCCCCGGGGATAGTTGGTTCTGAGTCTCTTGATCCGTTTTCGAGACTTAGGACTGGCCGTTCTCGATGCGGTACGTGGCGTCTCCGGTCAAAGGTCGTTGACTGATGATCGGGGGCGTTACAGTGATGGCCAAGCTGAGCTATCTGGTTACACTAACCTGTTAAATCCTATCTCAATTTGGTTCATACAAACATGATTATCTACTTACCTTGGATCAAGCACCTGGCTACCCAAACAACCATAATGGGGAAAGATTTTGGTAGGTTCTAAGCAGCCATGGAGTGAGTCATCCCCAAGCTGAGCTCTTCGTTATGAACAAACCCAAAAATGGGACCACATTGAGTGACGAGAATGGTGTGATGCAAACCTATGCTAACTTGAGAGACACGGTATGGTTTCAGACATTCCAGTACTCTAGGCTAATGATTTATTTGGAAACCCCTCTGGGAAACTCAAGGCTTCTAAATCCAATCCAACAATCCATCTTCCACCAAAACAAAGGTTTCTTGCAGTCCATTCAGTCAAGTCAGGCTCTACAGCTTTGCTGCAGAAGAAAGAAATGCAAAGATTATAGAGAAAAATCATCAAAGAGAAGCTGAGGCAAACATATATACCGAATTAGTGTGACACCCTCCATTAAAATTGACCTACTTTCAAAAGATCCCATGCAGCCTTATGGATATCATGCCTGCAATGTTAAGTCATATAAAGGCTCATGAGACTAAATACAGTTGCAGTAGAGTGAGAGAAACAAAAACAAGACTCCCTGCATGTACAGTGATCTCTTTAAGGTCACTGGCTGCAACCCACTTTGTGGCAAGCAAAAGGGCCTGCAGTGAAAAGAGCACCACAGAGATGTAGCTACGTTCAACACGGAAAAGTAAGATTCGGTAAGGCTAGTATATTTTACAACCATAGTTATTTTAACTTGAAAGAGAATACCATTGAGAATGAACAATAGTTTCCATTATATAGACTGGCTGACATAACAAGTTATTTAGGTAAAATTGACTAATAGCATCTTGCAGTGTACATTAATTTTAGTTCTTGCAGTAAATTCTATAGAGAGAAGTCATTAAAGAGAAGCTAAAGTGTGGAACCTATAGTAAAAATAAATCTATACTTAGAGAGAGGGATAAACGGAAAGATTGTCCAAAGACAAACCTAAGGAGGTTCAACTCTTTTAAGACTACTTCACGAACCTTTTGATCCTATTAATGATAACACCAAAAGAATAAGAACACAAAATCAGCATACCAACAAGCTCCTTTGATTTTGTAAGTAGGGTTAAAAAAATTTTAAGCAAAATTTACGAACTCTTAAAAGCGGTGGAAAGTACCATATATTTGGAAGATGATACAGCGTTACTATATTTACTTCCTAGGAAAGCCTAGAAAAGCTGAAAATGTGTGTTTACTGTTTACAAAGACCAAATGTACAAAATCAAGTGATGCTTAATATTTTTTTTTTATATACAAGTAACCATATTCTATATACAAGAAAGCAACTTCGTTACACATAGAATGAGGAAGCTGAACTTTTTGTTAAACATCTAATATATAACAGTTAGCAACTTAGCATCAACCTAGACTACCCTTGAAGTTAAGAAATTAAGATCCAAATACAAGTTTAAGAAAATCAGAATCCCACATCCTTCTGAACTAATTAATCTATGCTTGTTCATATATCATTCCAGTAGAATATACGAATGTTATTTTCTCCATACTACCCAATCCAATCTAACAAACTGCTTAAAAGATAAATACTTACTCTCTTTATGCTTCTCGACGTCCTTCATAGTACCCTCCCCCTCCTCGACCGCTTTCTATTCCTCCTTGTTCTCTGTACTTAAGGGGTGGATGACATCATCGTCGTCAACAGTTGCAGGTGCCTATTGACAATTTTTAGAAAAGAGTGAAATGCACATGAATATACGAACAAAACTACTCGTGTTTGAAAACCATGACTTCCAAATACAAGATTGTGCTAGGATTGTTCATTACTGTAATGAGCTCACTTAATTAAAGTATATACTTTATGGTATAATCTACAGTAGGAGCACATGAAATTCATAACCTCATCAACAACCTAATGGTGAGAAACTGAGAATGTTGTATCCCTGAGCAACAAACAGAAGGTAAATAAGAGATTACCATCAAGTAAGGAATTTACTTTGTGGCATCATTTGAGAGGGTTAATGAACATGAGGAAGGCAAATCTTTTTCACTCCAGTGTTTTACAATGCCCAAATGAGTGTAGACTTGCTCATGGCAACGTGTTTATCCACAACAACAAAGATTTTTGTCCTTGATCAGACGCGTTGATATTTCTGCTCGGACTTGATCTTCATCTAGGGCTACCTATACCATGCAATCTCATTGAAAGGCCAACTTTTTCACCCTTTCCTGAATTTGGAGACCTCTATCCAAACCTCAAAAGTCTCTAGTGGTAAAGAATACCGAACCCGGCAAATTTGGCTCCATCTTTTCGAAAAGAATGAAATGGAAATTTGAACACACAAAATGTACCTCTGCATCAGCATAAGTGGACTGTCGCAAATGGCTGCACCGAGGGTACTTGACAATAGATTTTGAACCATCCAAAGTTCCATAAAGGAAACTTCAACGTTTGTGCAAATACTTGAATATGACTATACTAAATAGTTTCATAAACTTTACTTTAAAAATCCCACAAATTAAGTATCACAGGTTCTTGCTTTGGGCTTTAGATATCAATTTTTTCGAAATTAAAAAAGTTTGTGGTCTTCCTTTTTTTTGTGTTCTTGCTTTGGGTTTTGGATTATTGTTTTGGTTGTTGTCCTTCCTCTCTTTTGTCACAAGTTGTTTCATTGCCTCCCAATCGACTCGGCCCTATACGGACCATGTTTTTTCCAGTGGTGGTGAATCGGTTCAAGGCAGCCTATTCTCTAGGTTTCCTCCGCTCGAC
The DNA here is from genome assembly GCA_963576765.1 of Draba incana. NCBI lineage: Eukaryota > Viridiplantae > Streptophyta > Magnoliopsida > Brassicales > Brassicaceae > Draba > Draba incana. Next base: position 16,538,859 of record OY755210.1, read on the forward strand.
CTATGCTCCAGATCTGTGCGAAATCTGATCCAGCTCTTGACTCCTTATACCAATTATAAGTGTGTTTGTTCGACTTATTCGGCCCCAGATATCAATCGACGGAGATATATTGCCTCCGATGAGGCTTTTCCGTTTAGCCATTAAAAAGGTGCTCAAGTTTTTAATTTCTGAAGTCGGCCCATTACCAATTGAGGACTAAAGTTATGAAGTTTGTATTCGTTTGTTCATGGATGTGCTTCTATATTTCTAGCTTCTAGTCTTCGGAAACTCCGGCGATAGAGAGGAAGGTGGTAGGTTTAGCGTTTTCCAAAACTTTGTTTTTAGGTTTATATTTTGGTGTTAGTCTTTAATTTGGGTCTATCTTAATGCTCTCCTTGTTTGGATTCTGCTCCCAGACGGATTTATTACCGTGCCGGCTTCGCTCCTGGACGGATTTGTTCCGTGCCGGCTCATGATTCGGTGTAATATCTGGTTATAAGTATCAATATAATCTTTTAGACGGAAAAAAGTATCACATATCAGAAGTCATAAGAAGCCAAAAATTAGAATAAAAAAAAGTGGAATTATCAAACTCCATATCATAAAATATACTTGACGAAAAGAAACACACACACGCTCCACAATCATATATACGAGTATAAAGAGCTTCTAGGGTAACTTTGTGAGCGGAATCAATCGGACCGACGAAGATACAAGAAGAGCCTTCCTCACCTATATGGCCACAGGCTCTGGTAGAGATCCGAACAAAGAAAGGAACTCTGGGTCGATTAATCAACCTGGAAAGATCAACAATCGATGTACAAGTGGCCGCCATTAAACCAAATAAGAGTGTGTAATCCTCTTTTTGATTTCTTTTTTTTCTTCTTCTTCCTTCTTCAGTCGTCGGGACACTTGAAGATATAAGAGAAACATACGTTAGTGATCACGATTTTAACCAAGTTAGAGTTGAAACAGTGTAGATGAAAAGAGGAGGAGAAGGAATGGGAAGAGACTACTTTACCACATATCAAATCTTTTACTCAAACTACAAAACAATACCCAAAAATATCCGAAAATTATATTATGTTTTGATAGAAAAATGAAACAATACACATAAACTGATTTTTCTTTAGGGCATTTCTTATAAATACCACTTTTTTAAATTTTTGTTCCTCAAATACCATTAATTTTTAAAAGTTCCTTAGATACCACTTTTTAAATGTTCCAAAAATACCACAAAATTAACATTAGTTTTAAATGGTCAAAACTAAACCCTAAACCCTAAGCCTACAACCTACCCCCTATAACTATACCCTAGTTGTATAATAGTTAACTCAAACCCAAAAATTTAAATTCAAGACTCTTTAAAAGTCAATTTTTGTGTGTAGTATTTATGGAAATTTTGATTTTTTTTTCGAAAAGTGGTATGTAAGAAACTTTGAAAAATTAATTGTATCTAAGGAACAAAAACTTTGTTTGGTGGCATCCTAGAGAATTTTTTTCTTTTATTTATTTATTTAAACTATATATCCACACCTAGAATAATTGAACTAATTGAAAAAATCTTAAAACTAACAAAAACAAAAGTGTAAAATTTATCCATATTATACGTACATATCCAACCTAAAACAAAAATATATATGAGATAATTTCTTTCGAATATTTCACGTATCCATTCGATTTGGGGTTCAGTATTGGTTCGCTTTCGTTTCTTCGGTTCTAAGTTTATATGATTCATTGGGTATTTAAATTTTTTTGTTCAGATTTAGTTTGGATACTTTCGGATCGGTTTTGGATCAGTTCCGGGTATTCTTCCCAAGCCTAGATGGAACGATGAAAAATATTAACCTCGTTTGTGTGCGCGTTAGGCTTTGAATGGTAACTTCGTTTAGACGTAGCTGCGTTTGCAACCGGCCCAACATCTGTATTTTTATTGAAAATAAAATATTTTATTTTTTATTTCTAAAAAATATGGGTATATATTTAACTTTAGTATAAATATATAAAAATTAAACTAAAAATTTTAAATTTTTATTTTTATTTTAAATAATATATAATATTTTCTATAAAAAATTATTTACTATTTAACCGCTCGAAGCGTTGGAGACCATTTTGGGGTACACACGTGTCGATCGAATGGCTAGCTACGTGTCACAGAAAATGGTGATCAAGTTTTATAATATTATTATTATACAATTGTGCATACAATTGTACACTGGTCAAGTTTTATAGTATTTCAAATGGTTTGGCTTCATTTTTATCTAACAAAATATTGTGCAATTCAAATGTTTTCCACATTTTGTTATTCCACTATTTCTTTATTTTATCGAATTCATACATAGTTCCAGCAAACAACTCCTTAAAAAGAAACACGGAAAAACATAAGAAAAAACATTGATAATCTTTACTGAATCTGGACATCGATGACTTTGCGTTCTACTTTGGTTTTAGGAATGGAAACATACAAGACTCCATTCTTGAGCTCAGCTTTGATCTTGTCTTTCTCACAAATATCTGGGAGCTGAAGTCTTGTTCCATAAGAGCTAAAGCTTCTTCCAGACCAAGAAGAATCACTATCATCTTCCTTCTTCTGCTCTCCTCTGATAACAAGAAGGTTATCTTCGACAGAGACTTTAACATCTTCTTTGGAGAGGCCAGGCATGTCGAAACGCATCTTGATCTCATGTTCTTCCTCTTTAATGTCCCATGGCGCACGAATCTCTGAAACACCACTTCCTCCTCCGTTTCTTCCTTGGAGTGTCATAGCGTCTCCAAACATCCTGTCCATGGAGTCTAACATTTGACGCATTGTTCTCATTGGAGACAGAGGATCCAACAAACCTGTGTTACAACAAAAAAATAAAAATGTTAAGATATCTCACATCGGAAAGATGAAGGGAACAAGAGTAATATATAAAAGGATTGGACCTCTCTACTAACTGCTAATTGATTTTCATTTTTGACTTATAGAAGATAAAGTTGGATTAGTTGAACATACCGAAAGGAGAAACGTCCATGGCTAAGCGTTGAGGTCTTTTCTCGACGCTCGATCCTTGGTTTGCTTTTTGTCCTTGGTGAACAACATCAATGGAGTTTTCTCTCTGGTCTTGAGATTTGATCTGGCTAGGAATCTTCCGTGGAAACGAGACCGAGGACGGTGAAGCAGATTTGGATAAGGAAGATGGAGATAGAAGGAGAGGTGAACGTAGAGAAGATGAGAATGAGAGTGTGGAAGCCATTTGTTTTAAGTACAAAGCTGATGAAATGAGCCAAAGATTAGGATAATTAATTCTGGTTTTGAGTTTGTTGATTTTACGAGTTATGGAGAGTGTGTGAGTGTATATATAAATGAAGATGAGAAGAAGCAAAAGTGCAAAAGGAGAGATCTTGAAGGTTGAAGATTTGATACGAAGTTTCTCGACTCGTTTCGTTTTCTTTTTCTGTTTTCTTTTGGTTTCTCATATTCTCTCGAATCGTCTGTTATTTTTTTTTTGTTTGTTTGAGAAACTTCGTGAAGCAGATTTGATACGAAGTTTCTCGACTCGTTTCTTTTGGCTAACCAAGTGTTTTATTACTGATCCCTTCCCGTATCAAACCAAAATACAAATACAAATTCAAATCCAAATCGGAACTATAAAACAATATGAACAAACATAATAAATCCTTATACCGAACTATTCGAAACAAATACAAGTTTAAATATTTTTAATTTTTAGTATATAAAAAATTATGTTAAAATATACTAGAAACCTACCATATAAATCAAATTAATTATTTTTGTTTCTATTACAACCTTTTTGTATAAATTTGAAACTGATTAATTTTTGAAAAGAGAGCATGATGAAAAATTCTTTAACATCCGGTTAAGAAAATTAGTATCAGTCGAGATCATATTATATGATCTCGACTGAGACTGATTTTCTAAACCGGAAAACCCTGAATATCTCTAAATCAGATCTTGAACTAAAAAATGTCCAAAGTTGTACTTATTATATTTATACTTTTTCTATATCCACTATGATAAACTGTATAAGGGCATGTTCATTTACTCATTTGACATTTCCATTCAAATGGTTCATCTAAGGGGTTGTTCGTTTGACCATTTGAATGGTCCATCCAAATGATCCATTTAATTTGTCCATTTAAATGGTCCATTTCAATGATGTTCATTTCCATTTGTATAGTCCATTTGAATAATCCATCTCAATGAACCTTTGTTTGTTGTGTATAATTTCATCTCCATTTGAATGAGTTTGATAACAAAATGACTAAAATGACTTTTTTTTAATCTAATCACTTTTTTAACTTTATTCTTAATTATATTAATTTTAATTCTTGATCTAAAATATATGTAGTTTTCAAAACTTTTAAATTTTTATAATTGGCATTATTATATTTTCATGAAATCAAAGCTCAATTTTAAAATGTTACACATCTTTAAATTTATTCTTAATTATATTTACATTTTTAACAAACCAAATGTGTATATGGCTATCTTTGTATGCACAAAACCAAGTACTTTACAAATAACTAGTAAAAGTTTTGGGCTAAAAGCCCATTATTCGAACTAAAGACAGAGTCACATTATACGAACCAAAAGAAGAATGTTGCTTGAGTTATTTCTTGTAGCAAGTAAAACATAAATGCAGTATCTGATCAACGCATCTAATGACATGATCCTCATCTCTTCTTCACTGTCTCTTCTTCACTATCTCTTCTTCTACTACTTATCTTCAACAGAGTCAGTCTCTTAATACATGTTTCCTGCAAATCCAATTCCACAAAACCAATTCATAATCTTCCTTACCAAGAACAAGGTGCAACAGAGACAGTTCATACAAATCAAGAATGCAAGGATCATTGTTTCTCTCAAGAAGTTCCAGCAACTATCTACAAAAAGTAAGCAATGAACATAAGCTCAAATCTGATCATAATTCTCTTACTGCTTAAAATGCTCAAAATCTAAAATCTTTTCTTGTTAGGATTATTTAACCCTATCAGGTCGAAGAAGACTAAGATTCATTCAAAACTCCCTAAACCCTTAAGCTATAAGCTTTCAGATCAAACCCTTAATCAAAACTCAAACATTTATAGGATTCACAGATCATTACTCAACAAACAATTCAGTGACAAGCTACTATCCTTTTTAAGCCATCACTTTCATCATAATTGGTCTCTTTCTAATCATCATAATTGGTCACTTTCATCATAAATGAACCTGAAATCTGCAGATGTAGTAATCATCACCATAAAAGAATCTATAAGTCGAGAGATGGGTTTCCTCTTAAGATTTCAAGGATCAAACAAACCCTTAATCAAAACCTTTAATATGAAGATGCAGTAATCATCACTTATGTTAACCAAAGCTGTAAACCCTATCAGGTCGAAGAAGACAAAGATTCCAAACCATAATCAAAACCTTTAAGCTTTCAGATCAATCCCCTTAATCAAAACTCTCTAAACCCTTAACCTTTCAAATCAATCGCAAGCATCTATAAAGCAAACCCATAACAAAACACATAATATAGCCTCTAATCCTCCACAATTTCATGACTACAAACAAAAAGCTAAGATAAGAAGAAACTAGAGAGGAGAAGCTCACGTGTATTCGCCGGAGAGAGAAGTAGCTGCAAGACTCGCCGGAGAGGGGCGGCAACGAGACTCGCCGGAGAGGGGGCGGCAACGAGACTCGTCGGAGAGATGGGAAAAACCGACGCCGGTGAAGAAAAGACACGGTGAGATTTTTTTCCTTTGTCGAGAGAGAAGAAGAGATGAATCAGATCTAGATAGGTACTATTATAAATTTTAGGTTTAGTTTAGGGTATATTCGTCATTTGTCATTTTTACCTGAATCAGATCATTCAAATGATCCAATCTGATCCATTGGGCTGGATTTAAAAAAATGGCTTAATTTTTTTAAACTCATTTCAATGGATCATTCTAATGATGTTCGATTTTAACGTTAAACGAACGTCATGTTCCATTTCCATTCGAATGGTCCATTGAAATGGACAAACGAACAGGCCCTAAATAGAAATGATCCAATTTAGCTCATCCAAATGATTTTTATAATTTTGTCTAAATTTTAAAAACTCATCCAAATGGTTTATTTGAATGGTGTTCAATTCTTATACTAAACGAACATCAATTATCATCTTCATTCAATGAACAAACGAAAAATCCCTAAAAGACAAAAAAAATGTATAAAATCTGAGAAGGATGGATCTAGAGAGTTTTTTTTTTTTTTTATGGCAAACATTTTTATTATGAAAAGCCCATTGGGCTAAGTATACCACAGTGTTCAAAAGATACAATCTTATCAAACATAACACTAATTAACCTAGTGAGTATTTCTAGAACAAACACGTGTCAGGATTAAAAGGTTGGCTTTGCAATGTGGTAGGCATGCACCAAATGAGAAATCATCGCCGCCGATTTGCTCATTCCCGCACAATACGGCCTCCGATGAAGAACTACATCCATCTCCACCACAAAGCACACATAATCACACTCTTGAAACACCGCTGCTAGATTCCTTCCTCAATTGTACCGATTACGTCTTGTCCATAAATCTGAGAACCACTATAGTTGCTTGCAGAGAATTTTAAAGGAGAATAAACAAATCGTCGACAAACACGCCCCTCCGAGATTGCTTCAGACCTCCTCAACAATTCTTAAAAACACGATGCTCGATCCCAACCTAGATACTTCATCTAATTTCTTATAAGCCCAATTTTTGAGAGATTTAGATTTATTCTATTAAGAAAAGAGAATCATGGTTTAATTGATGTTCTAGGAAAAAAAATATTTCTAAAAGATTGATTTTTTACATTTTCAATGCATTTTTCATGAAAAAATAATGATGAATTGTAAATTTCAAAACACATTAATTAGTTTTATTGACTTATTATTGAGTTAAAGTTATAGAAAATTGTTTAGTGCAAAAAACAAGACATTTAAAACTAAGAATTAATATGTTTTCTTAACAAGTGTGAAAATTCTAAAATTTCAAACAAAAGAGAACTGAGGGAGTATGAATCAAGAGCCATCAGATTATACACCGAGACAGATCTAGAGGAAAGGAATGAAAGAAAAAGAAAAAACGACCAGAAATCCGAACATAGCCGAAAGAGAACATCGGTCGAAACCGAAACCTAGATTCGAAGAGATCAGAAAAACTACTTTATAAATATGATATATTTGTACAGAGCCACGACGCCAGCAAGAAGCCGGTCGCTGGGCTAACAACGCCGATATACTTTTTTTGGTTTTTAGAGAAGGCAGAGAATTTAAGAGAGAGAAGGATTGATCTAGAGACTTTTTAAGTGATGATAGACATAATTGCAATTAACTAACACCATTCTTTTTGGTTTATGTATTGATCCGGTTTAAAAACACATTGAATAACTACGATCCAGAAAATTGTCGTTAATTTGGGTGGGTTTTAAAAGATTCTAATTTTAATGGCCTCCTATTTAGGGCCTTCTTCACCTATCTGGTTCATGCTGAACAAAAAAAAAAAAAAAAAAAAAACCATCTCCTTCACGTTTAACTTTACGACGGTGCAACAGAGGCTATTTTGGTAAATTTCAACATCTCCTTTCCTCGATCCTCAAGCATACCAGAATCCACAAGGCACAAAACCAATTCTATCGTCCTCCGCAAGAAGAAGAAGAAGAAAACTCTCCGTCTTCGCCGGCGGCCAAATATCCTCCGTTACATCTTAAATCCCTAATCTCTGGGGTTTTTTTTTTAAATACAAGATCCTCTGTAATTGAAAGACTGTTTGTTGTCGGAATAGAAATGGGTGGTTCATCGGAGACGAAGATCTTACAAGAACTTATACTTTACGCAGCGAGCGCAGCTCTCAGCTGCTTGGTTCTATTCGCTGGTCTAAAGCATCTCGACCCTAATCGTGAAGCGTCTAAAAAAGCTCTCGAACATAAGAAGGAAATCTCCAAGCGTTTAGGTCGTCCTCTTATTAACACCAATCCATATGAGGTACTAATTCTTGAAATTCCCTTTTGTTCTTAGTTATCAACTTTAATTTGTAACATCTTGAGAATTGGTCTCTCTGTTTTCACCATTGTAGACAGTAAAAGTTTGGACATTTTTGAGGATAATGCTGATTTCTTTTAATTTTTGTAATCAGGATGTGATTGCATGTGATGTGATAAATCCAGACCATATTGATGTGGAGTTTGGTTCAATTGGTGGATTGGAGACTATTAAGCAGGCTTTGTATGAGCTAGTGATTTTACCATTGAAGAGACCTGAGCTTTTTGCTTATGGGAAGCTGCTTGGTCCTCAAAAGGGTGTTTTGCTTTATGGGCCTCCTGGTACTGGAAAGACTATGCTTGCTAAGGCTATTGCAAAAGAATCAGGAGCTGTTTTTATTAATGTTAGGGTTTCAAATCTCATGAGCAAGTGGTTTGGTGATGCTCAAAAGCTTGGTAAGTGCAGGCTTATCCTTTTATGGCAAAGTAACTCATCTTTGTACTCTTTGTGTTCTAGGTTTTCTGGTGTTTTGAATTACATGTTTATTGGCAATTCTTGTGTTTATTTGTAACTTTCTTTGATTTGTTGATGGTGTCTCTAATCTATGAGCTGCTATGTTCTTTCAGTGGCTGCTGTATTTAGCTTGGCGTCCAAACTCCAACCTGCGATCATTTTTATTGATGAAGTTGATAGCTTTCTTGGTCAGCGCCGTTCAACAGATCATGAAGCAATGGCCAACATGAAGACTGAGTTTATGGCTTTATGGGATGGATTTTCTACTGATCGTAAGTCGAATTCCCGATGCAGGTTGTATTTTGGAGTATGTTGTACATAGATATGTTTTGTCTAAAATGAATATAATGGTTGCTTTGTAGCGAATGCGAGGGTTATGGTCCTTGCTGCAACTAACAGACCGTCAGAGCTTGATGAAGCAATATTGAGGCGTCTTCCTCAGGCCTTTGAGATTGGAATGCCTGATCGACGTGAGAGAGCTGAGATATTGAAAGTGACTCTTAAAGGAGAGAACGTGGAATCCGATATTGACTTTGATCACGTAGCTCGTTTATGCGAAGGCTATACCGGATCAGACATTTTTGAGCTTTGCAAGAAAGCAGCTTACTTCCCCATCAGAGAAATCCTAGAGCAAGAGAGGAAAGGAAGACCATGTTCGGTAAGTATTAAAAAAGGAAATCGTCGGTCCAAGGAACGATGCATTTCAGAATGGTACTGATGTAGTAAGTTGGTTACATTTACAGGTCCCTAGGCCATTATCACAGTTGGATTTGGAGAAAGTTCTTGCTATGTCAAAGAAGACGCAAGTTGCAGCAGGCGAGTACTCTGGATTGAGCTCGCAGTCCTCGGCTTGGAGAAGCACAAGGGATCCAGATGATGTCCAAGCAGCGATAAGTGGAATTTCGAAGCTTCTAGTCTCTCAGATCATTAACCTTCAGCAGTCAGATTCTCAAGATTCATGGCAGCGTGATCCCGAAGACGATTCCCGATGAAATTTCGGATCTGTTTTTTTTTTTTTATTATAAATGTTGTGGTTTCATGGGAAAGTTTGGAATTTGCCACATTTCACTTTGTTCTCTCTTCTACTTGGTTTTCTTACATAGAGGATCATTTTGGTTGTATCAAAAAACCTTTGCATCTGTATTAGAAATAATCAAAAGATATAAAATCCTGACCCTAACCATAAAAATCCAAAGTTTCCTGGGTTTTTACAGTCAACTAGAGAGATAAAGTGTCAACATTATTTCCCAATTTCGTTTTCTTCTCCTAAAACAAGAATCAGAGAGTCTAGATCGAATCAATTCACACTCTTTCAAGGTAGCTGCTCTTGCAATTGTTTCGAGTTTTGCTTCCCCTCTTGATTTATATCGAATCGAGTCTTGTTCTAATCACTGAAGCATTACATTACATCTGATTCTGGGGTTTCGTTTCCTTGTTTTGGTTCACGCATTGGGAACTAGGGTTCGCTATTTTTCATACCTGAATCGTGAACTCGAGTTCTTCTCTCCGTATCATACCAAAATCTGAATTTTTTAACCGTACGCATTTCGGAAATGATGCTGATTTTTTTATCGAATTGAACAGGTTATTGTGATTGTGTGATTGAGATCCAGTCTTCTAATCATGGTAATTGGTTTATTAATTACTATAAATTTGTATTCTTTGCATAGTAAAATGCTTATGGGTTCAATGTCACAGAATAGATAAATAGCTACATTATCGATTATTTGATAAATTTGACTCTGATTATTTGATTACCATAGATAAATAGCTACATTATCGAGCCAATTATAAATGTAATTCTTTTCTACGTTTTTTTTCCTTTGATTCCAGTTCGTGAACTGGACGTCCCTGGAGAAATATACGAAAGAAAGGCATACCCTTTCGAATTTCCAACTGTCGAGATGCCATATGAGACAGACAATGGTGTGAATGTGCGGCTAAGGTAATATCATATGTTTCTTCTTTTCATAAGGTTGGTACACTTGTGTTCCTCGATAGAGTTTTTAGTACAATTTGCTGAATTCTATGTTTACCTTCAGATATGTCCTCAAAGTAACCATCACTCGTGGCTACGCTGGAAGCATCTTGGAATACCAGGAGTTTGTGGTACGTTTCTTCCTTTTTGCTGTGTGTCAGTGTTCCGAAATAGTAATTTGTGTTATGGTTGATAATTTTCTATTCAATATCACCAAATTATTGTCATCATGATATTGTTGATCTCGTTTGATATAGGTCCGGAACTACGCTCCAGCACCAGCAATTAATAACAGCATCAAGGTGAGTTCTGATAATTGTAGGATCCATGTTCGAAACTTAATAAGAAAAAATAGAAACTGTAGCTCATTTCGAAAAAGCCTAAAAAACTCGACCAAACTCATTATTATTTTCTAGGTTCTTTACTATATAATCACTTATGAGTTATGATATTGAATTCTCTTTAGCTTAAAGCTCACATATATTGAGCTTCTCGTTGCTGCTTGGAGCTTTCTTAGGCAAGGCTTAAACCATTAACACTATATGAGGCATAATTCCATTGGATCTTACTTATTGTACAGATGGAAGTTGGAATTGAGGATTGCCTGCACATTGAGTTTGAGTACAATAAAAGCAAGTAAGACAAAATCTGTTTCATGATTTAAGGATCTGACTGACTGATCGAGAAATGACGACTTACGACCTCTGGATGCAGATATCACCTAAAAGATGTTATCCTCGGCAAAATTTATTTTCTACTTGTGAGAATCAAGATGAAGAATATGGATCTTGAGATCAGACGACGGGAATCAACTGGTACAGGTGCTAATACTCATGTCGAGACAGAAACACTTGCGAAATTCGAGCTCATGGATGGAACTCCTGTTAGAGGTAAGAAATGCGAAAGATTTGAAAAATCCGGTGTTTTATTGCTTTTACGAAATTGAATAACCGAGTGAAGATGCTGCAGGTGAGTCGATACCTGTAAGACTGTTCCTGGCCCCATACGATCTCACACCAACGCATCACAATATCAACAACAAATTCAGCGTCATGTATTATCTGAACCTTGTACTGGTAGATGAAGAGGACCGTCGATACTTCAAGCAGCAAGAAATCACCTTGTACAGGTTGAAGGAAGACGCATCTTCTTGATGACAGTAACAGCTGTAAGGATTCTCAATTTCGTTTTTGAAACCTTTTTGTAAAGCCTTAGACTTTGTGTACTCAGATTTAGTTCGGAACTTAGAATGAAGTTTTAAACGGTATTTCATTTCATGGTTTTACATTACAAACCTTAAAAGTTAAAAACACTCTGAAAAGCCAAATCTCTAAATGCAACTACCTGAATTTGACAGATATACAAAACTGAATAATTCTCAAGAGTGCATAAAGTTTGTTAGTCTTCTTCGGCTTCCGTTTCAACAGGAAGGCCTTCCTTGCTCCATGCGTAGATACCACCTTCGAGGTGAAATACATTCTTGTAGCCGTTCAGGACCAGAACATATGCAGCTATGAGAGACCTGCAAGAAGAACAACTCTAATCATATCAAGCATTTGAAACAAATCACACCAAATTACAGACTTTTTATAGAGATTACCTCGATTGTTGGCCTTCGGGGAGATTCTGAGTCGGCTTCATTGTACCAGCGGATGAACAAGCTACTATAATCTTAGCATCTTTGTCAAGTTTAGCTTCAACACCTGTAACAATCAAACATGTCAAAATCATTCCAACGCCATTGTCGAAACGGTTTAAAGCTTATTATCTTGTGTCAGCGCATACTTTGAACAAACTCGGGATTCTCTTCTGTCCCAGAGAAGATACCGAAGAAAGCAAATCCAAGACGACGAGCTATGTCCCATGCCGTCCATTCCCTAATCAGTCTGTACATCTCCACATTGATAGCTCCCGGAGGATGACCCTTTTCAGAACCAAACAACATAATAACACATGAATTTGCCATTACAAGGGAGGATCATCAACATTAGAAAACATTATTATTACTCACCGCCTTGTACTCTGCCTCTGGTCTAACATCAAGAATCACAAAGTTATTCTCATTCTGTAACCTTAGAGCTTCCTTCACATCCACACTTCTCACCTAACAACAAGCATGTCAATAATAAGCTAAGCCAAAACCTTTGCTACATTTGCAATCCTCAAAATCTTGTCTTTGACTAATTTATCAGAGTTGATGATGAAAATGTGACATACTCTTTTCTCCAACAAAAGCTCTCTCTTCTGTCTCCAATCGACTTCAGCTAAACCCTCCAAGAGACACAAGAAGAGTATTCAGTCTTACCCACTTTTCAATACAAAATCGATACACAAATCTCTCACTCAACGAGTTGTCCTGTATACCTGCTGGTTTCGCAGGTTCTGTTGAAGTGCATCGAATCTTCAGAGTCGAAAAGGTTTTTTGCCCGGAGCCCACTGTTGCCGATCTGACACCGGCGGAGAAAAGAGTGGACGTCGCTCGTGATGAAGATGGGTAAGGCGTGGCGATCGAAGTAAGTGAAGCCATTGCTCTGCTTCGAAGCTTCTTTTTCTTCTGGTGGGTTTCTCAGATTTTTTTTTTCCTGGAAAATGAGAGAAATTTAATTGCAGGGAATAGTTGAAGAGAGAAAGGGACAGAGATGAATAGTTTCTTTTAGTTAAGGAGAAGAAATCTCAACATGTGGTTCTTGTTTTCTTTTATCGTTTCGATTCTATCTTATTTTGAAATAAAAAATGATAAAACTTCCCCAATCTTCTCTTATCTTCTTGTATAATTTTCATTGTGCCATTCTTGAGTTTTGATTGGATCGGTTAGATTTTGTTCACATGGTTTTTTTTTTTTCACTTTTGACTGGATCGGTTTAGATATGGTTAACCATATGGTTAACCGACGACGGAAAAAAAAAATGGTTAACCTGGTTATTTATTTATTTACTAAATGATTCTCCGCGTAATACGAAATTAAATAATTTTTAATTTTTTAAAATTTTACTAAATAAAAAATGTTGCACGGTTTAATGTTGTTAAAATGTTCAATAAATATTGTGAATTTTTATGATTTTGAATAATAAATCTAAATTTATCAAAATACAAGGTATATGATTGTATATGATTGTACACAGAGTCTTTTTATCATTTAAAATCTAAAGAAATATATAAAAATCATTAAAAAAACCTAATAAAATTCATTATTTTAACAAAGATTTAAGAATTTATCAGGAATATGAATTTCTTCTAGTAAATTATCTGTTGGATTATCCGACATTTTCTATTCTAAAATGATAAGTAATAAGTGAATAATAATTTTGAATTATATAAAATCACTATATTTTTAATTGGAAAAAGTTATAATTCGTAAATTATGTCTATAAAATATAAGGGTAAGTAGTTATTAATATCTTTTTTCTTACATAAACCGCTATTTATGAAGGGGGTAAGTATAGTTTTCTCCTTCTAATAAAAATCCAAATCATTTTTAAGAAGCTATAAAAACAAAAATATAAAGATTTTGTGACGATACTTAAGTCACCAATAAAAACAAAAATCATTTATCAATAAAATATGGAAAATACTTTAGTGACTGGTTGTTGATAATTTAAGTTAAAAAATGTAGATTGTTATATTACTTACGAAACTAAGAAAATATTTTTTTAAATCTTAAATTTTGAAATAAAGACAAAATTGATTTCCGTAAGGGTGAATGTCATATCTAAAAATATTAATGAGCTAAATAAGAAAATTTAGAAAGAATTTTGCCATGTCATATTTTAGAAGTTGTCATGTCACATGTAAATTATGAGAGTCAATGTGAGGATGACATGTATGTTTTTTAACAGAATAACTTATCTAATAATATATAGGGGATTTCCTTCCTTTTCATAAAAAACATAGAATTGATTGTGGTAAGAGATTGATTGTGTTTGGGAGCTGAATTTGAATATTTTATTTGAGATTTTTTAAAACGCCTCACCATTTACCTTCTCAAATGGTAAGAGCAATGACGTATTAATCACTCAATTAACAATTAAGCATCAGGAAAATACATATATGATCTTTCTTTACTAATAATGTTTTCTTTATACATACTGACTTCTCTTTTTAGTTGAACAAACCCCATTCATGTTCTCTCTCTCGATATTCATTATTAAGCATGTAAATTAATAATATTAATATGCATAGAAACGGAAGAGAGACAAATGGATCCCGAGAAAGTTACTCTCATGGCCCATGGCACATATTATATTAAATTTCTTTAAAATAGTATTTGTTTGAGACAACTACAATGGAGGTGCTCTATCCCTTATCGGAAACAGATCGAAGTACTCTTTTGATGGAACTCCCAAACACAATCAATCTCTTAGCACTAGTTCTTCTGCTCTTTGTTGTTCCCAAGATATGGGAAGCTTGTTGGATCCTCGTTTTGCGGCCATTGATGGTTTCAAGAAGATTCAAGAAACAAGGAATCTCAGGACCAAAATACAGAATCTTGTACGGAAATCTCGGCGAGATAAAGAAGATGACAAAAGAAGCTAAGCTTTCGGTTCTTGATCCAAACTCCAACGATATCTTCCCTCGTGTGTTTCCTTATTATCACCAATGGATGTCTCAATACGGTAGGTGCCTTTCTATCTCCAAATTGTTTACTTTTGTTTTTCTTCTCTCTTTATATTTATACATAACACATACAAGTTGTCTATGGTATGTATTAGGAAAAACATTTCTATATTGGGAGGGAACAAAACCGAAGATATACATCTCAGATCTTGAACTAGGAAAACAGATTTTGTCAAGCAAATTTGGATTCTCTCTTCTACCAAAGACACGACACGAAGTCTTCATACTTTTCGGTAAAGGACTTCCTTTAATCGAAGGTGATGATTGGGTTCGCCATAGACAAATCTTGAAGCATGCTTTCTCTATGGACCGGCTCAAGTAATAGATTATGCAAATAATCACATTCAATTGTGTAGATATTATTCTGTAAATTAGGAAAGTGTATATTTGAGAATCCATGATTTTATGTAATCTCTTGTAATATATATTGAGATGAATACAATGATAACATTGAAGGGAAATCTTTCATCTTTTTGTTTATTTACTTCTCAAGCACGATTTGAGAAAAAAAAAATAATAATAAGAAATTAACCAAAATTGTCCTATATGATAAAATCATAGCTATTAAGATTTCAGGGAAATTGGATAGTTTTAGTTTTCGTTTTTTTTTTGTTGGTGTTATACAACACAATTTCCCTAAATCTAATTAAGTAGTTGCTAAAATTGCCAGTGCATGACGAAACCGATGGTGGATTGCACCTTGAGGATGTTCGATGATTGGAGAACACAATGTAATGGCAAAGTGGTGATAAAGATGGAGATGAACAAGGAGTTCCATAGATTGACGGCCGATGTTATAGCGACCACTGCCTTTGGAAGCAGTTACGCAGAAGGAATCGAATTGTGTAGAGCACAGGACGAGCTTGAGAAATATTATATTATTTCTCAAACTAAAGTCTATACCCCGGAACCCGGTAAGTAAAAATTATCAACACTATGTTACTTTGAGTTAATTAGTTCAGACAAAAATATTCTTGAGCATTGAAGATTGTTGTTGTTTTTGTGTCTGTTCCAAGATATATTCCTACGCCTACCAACCTTCAACTATGGAAGCTTGATAAGAAAGTGAAGAACTCGATCAAAAGAATCATCGATACAAGGCTAAAATCAAATTCCATGAACTATGGAGATGATCTTCTAGGGGTCATGTTGAAGGCTGAGTCTGAGAGAGAAAGATGAGAATTGATGAGATAATAGACGAATGCAAGACTTTCTATTTCTCAGGGCAAGGAACTACTTCGATTCTGTTGACATGGACTACGATGTTACTGAGCTTGCACCAAGATTGGCAAGAGAAACTCAGAGAAGAGATTTTCAATGAATGTGGTAATAAAAATATCCCAGACTCGGACACCTTCTCCAAACTCAAACTGGTAATGTTCATTCTAAAAAGGTTTTCTTTTCTTGCGGTTTGAAGAAAACGGGTTTATTGTGATTTGAGAAATCTTGCAGATGAATATGGTTTTGATGGAGTCGCTTCGTCTGTACGGGCCTGTGATTAAATTGTCCCGAGAGGCAACACAAGATATGAAGGTAGGACACTTGGAGATCCCCAAAGGCACGAGCGTTATCATCCCGGTACTAAAGATGCACAGTGACAAAGCCATATGGGGAGAAGACGCCGAACAATTCAACCCTCTGCGATTTGAAAATGGCGTTTCTCAAGCCGCTAATCACCCAAACGCTCTCCTCCCATTCTCGATCGGACCAAGGATTTGCATTGCCCAAAACTTTGCCATGATCCAAGCCAAGACCGTTCTCACTATGATCCTTCAACGTTTCCACCTTAGCCTCTCGCAAGAGTATAAGCACGCGCCGGTTGATCGCTTCGATCTTTATCCGCAATACGGTACACCCCTAATGCTTCATCCTGTCGGTGGTAGTTCTTAACGGTGAGAAAGAGAACGAACCAATTATCTCAACCAATTTGGCTGAGTCAGGTTCTTTCATTGGGTTTGATCCCAAATAAAAGTTAAGATAATGTACTTAAATAAAGAGAAACCCAAAATTCTTCTGTCATCAATGTGGCTGCCACACACAGGAGCTTAGAGTCGCAAACACCGACTCACTATCGGTCAAACTCAGATTAAAACTGATAACTATAGAGCTCTTCCCATGGTGTTACATTACAACGGAAGTGCTTAGATCCTCTGCACCCAGAAAATATTTAGTACTATGATGGGATATATACTATGCATTGAAGAAAATGTTCGACATCTCACTCAAACAGCGAGGAATAAAATGGAAAAACCCTCTACATAGTTTTCACAACAGTACCTCACCTATTCTCAATTGAAGAAGCCGCGCTTCAAAAATTTAATAAGATCAAATAAGAAATTATAATAATTTCTTGTGCAAACTCTCACACAGATTTCTTAAAAAAATACAACAATCCATTGTGGCTCAATTCCTAGTTCTTTGTGTCACTACTTTTCAAAGAAAATTTTCACGCCACTCCAATAAGGGCGAGCCATCAGCCATGCAGGGATGCTACCTACTCTTTTACAACAAGCAAACGAAGAATCTGATTAACTAGTAAATCAAGGAATCGTTTCATCAACAAATTCACCATGGGCATGCAAAGCATTCTACGTCAACAACCGAGTAGAACAAGCAAGGGGAAAGCTCAAATTAGTCATTGAATACAAGCCTTTAAACCAATATCTCCAATGTCAAATTCTCTCTGCCAAACAAAAAGGCCCTTTTACAACATCTCCAAGGAGCTACAATATTTTCAAAATTTGACCTCAAATCCGGTTTCTAGCAACTTGGAATTCGTCCTAAAGAAAGATAGAAGACATCATTTTGTTTACCAAATCGCCATCTTCAATTGAGTGTCCTACATTTCGGTCTGAAGACGACACCTTCACTGTTCCAGCAAGCAATGTTACGAATATTCAAGCTCATCATACATACGGCTTTAATATAGATCGATGACATTCTCTTGTTCTCATCCAATGAAAGAGAACACATTTAGTCTCTCAAGCAATTTCAAGGCATAATCAAAGAATATGGAATTATGCTCTCATCCCGAAAGATGATCATATCCCAGCCCAACATTGACTTCCTTGGAATGCAAATTACAAATGGGTAGATTATACCACAGTCTCATCTAGCTACATCGCTTCTCGATTTTCCGGAAGAAAATCTCAAAATAAGACAAGTTCAACAATTCCTTGGGTCATCAATTATGTAAGCAACTTTATCCCGCAACTTTAGCAGTTGACAAGATCATTCCAATAAATGCTGAAGAAAAATCCACCAGAGCGGTTAAAAGGCTAAAACTAGAGATACATAACCTACCACCTTTAAAGTTTCCTTCATCGGGGACACGTATTCTTTAGACTGACGCAAGTGACAAATATTAGGGAGCAATATTATTCAAAGAAATAAATGGAAAATGACAAATCTTTGGATACAAAAGTGGACGATTTAAAGATGCATTATCACTCCACATTCAAAGAAATCCTGGCCGACAAGAAAACAATCGAGAAGTTTGAATTCCATCTAATAGGACATAAATTTCGCATCAAAATGGATATGTCTTCTTTCCCAAAGATGTATAATAAAGTATTTAGAGTTACTTCATAACTAAACATAACTATTATGCATAATGAAGTACTTAGAGTTACTTCATTTAGTGATATATTTCGAACTGGATGATATGCTTGTCGTAACAGCCGTACTGATCTCCTGGGCATGCGTATTTTTCTTCTGGTTCTTCAAAGATTTCTTGTGCGTTTGTATTAACGTCGATGGTTAACTTCCTTATGATCTCATCAATATTCATTGAGTCATCAGGGGGCTGAAAATCTTCGAAATGTTCTTGTGGTTCGTATGGGATGTTGGTTCTTGCTTTACAATCACCAGAACATCATGCTTCGTTGTTTTTGGAGGTGATATCATGCTTTGTTGTCTTGCCATAAAATATTGTAGATCTTCATCGAGGCTCATTTGATAGTCAAGAGGATAGTAGGTCCAACTTGGGTTGAATGGAACTGGAAAGGTCTGTCTGGCGTTGTTGAGTCGAAATACATGCATTTAGAAGTCTTCGTATGGCTTGTTATCATGGATGTTGAAGTCTGGACGAATTCCTCTTTGGTAGTCATTGTGTTGGATGAGTGCGGGTAGTGCATGAAGTCTATTGGACTTGAGTTGACCTGAATGGGTCGATGGAAGAAATATATGGTATTGGGTTAAAGAAATGATTGAGGGTTCTTTGGCTTCCTTTTAATCTTTTAAATGGTAAGCTTGTTGCCATTGCTGAGCTTTTTAATTTTCTGGTCCAGGATACAAACCATGTCAAGAAAGTTGAGAGAAAATCTCTTTGACCTTGCTGGGCATTGATGTGTTGATATAGTCATCCTATGTCAAATGTATTGTCGATGGTGTAAACTGGGCGGAGGTACCAGAGGAAACATAGGAATTCTTCTAGCATGTTCAAATTCTTGATCCGGTAGAGGTGAGCGAACAGATAGTCTAGGTGAACTCTTATTGGTGCGATGTAAGGATAGTTGATGCAGTTCTTTAACAAGATGATGGACTGATACTGGAAGATTTTTTGTTGAAGATGCTCGTGTAAAGTGTTTTTTCGATTAGCTGATGGGCGTCTTTTGGCATGTTGGCTTCAAAGTCGAAGTAGCTTTTCTATGATGAGGTTGCCATTATATGAATCTCTTTGAGTGGTTTTCTACTGAGCAAGTCTGCAAGAGTATTCTTTTTACCTTTTAAATAGATGGATTCGAAGTCGTACTTTGAGAACCATTCGCTCCATCGTAATAATTGCTGGTGTGGGACCATTTTCTGTTTGAATTGTAACATCTTTGGGAAATAAGACATATCCATTTTGATGCGAAATTTATGTCCTATCAGATGGAATCCAAACTTCTCGATTGTTTTCTTGTCGGCCAGGATTTCTTTAAATGTGGAGTGATAATGCATCTTTAAATCGTCCACTTTTGTATCCAAAGATTTGTCATTTTCCATTTATTTCCTTGAATAATATTGCTCCCTAATATTTGTCACTTGCGTCAGTCTAAAGAATATGTGTCCCCGATGAAGGAATCTCTAAAGGTGGTAGGTTATGTATCTCTAGTTTTAGCCTTTTGACCGCTCTGGTAGATTTTTCATCATCATTTTTTGGAGTGATCTTGTCTACTTCTAAAGTTGCGGGATAATGTCGTTTACATAACTGATGACTCCAAGGAATTGTTGTACTTGTCTTTTTGTGAGATTTTCTTCCGGAAAATCGAGAAGTGATGTAGCTAGATGGGACTATGGTGTAATCTACCCATTTGTAATTTGCATTCCAAGGAAGTCAATGTTGGGTTGGGATATGATCATATTTCGTGCTTAAAGCATAATTCCATATTCTTTGATTATGCCTTGAAATTGCTTGAAAGACTTAATGTATTCTCTTTCATTGGATGAGAACAAGAGAATGTGATCGATGTATATTAAAGCCGTGTGTAAGATGAGCTTGAATATTCATGATATTGCTTGCTGGAATAGTGAAGGTGTCGTCTTCAGTCCGAAATGTAGGACACTCCACTAAAGATGGCGATTTGGTACACAAAATGATGTCTTGTATCTTTTTTTAGGATGAATTCCAAGTTGCCATGAACCGGATTTGAGGTCAAATTTTGAAAATATTGTAGCTCTTTGGAGGTGTTATAGAAGAGCCTTCTTGTTTGGCAGAGAGAATTTGACATTGGAGATATTGGTTTAAAGGCTTGTAGTCAATGACTAATTTGAGCTTTCCCCTTGCTCGTTCTGCTCGGTTGTTGACGTAGAATGCTTTGCATGCCAATGGTGAACTTGTTGATGAAACGATTCCTTGATTTACTATTTAATCACATTCTTTGTTTGCTTGTTATAAAAGAGTAGGTGGCATCCCTGCATGGCTAGCCCTTGTTGGAGTGGTGTGAACATTTTCTTTGAAAGGTAGTGACACAAAGAACTCAGAATTAAGCCACAATTGATTGTTGCATTTTTTAAGAAAATCTGTGTGAGAGTCTTCACAAGAAATTATTGTAATTTCTTCTTTGAACTTGTTAAATTCTTGAGGCGCGACTTCTTCAATTGAGAATAGGAGAGGTATTGTTGTGAAAGCTTTGTAGAGGGTTTTCCATTTTATTCCTCGCGGTTCGAGTGAGATTTTGAACTTTTGTTCAATGCATAATATATATCCTATCCCAGCACTAAATTTTTTCTAGGTGCAGATGATCCAAGCACTTTAGTTCTAATGTGACACCCTGGGAAGAGCTCTATAGTTATCGGTTTTGACCTGAGCTTTACTGATAGTGAGCCGGCGTTTGCGACTCTAAACTCATGTTGGTGTGGTAGCCACAATGATGACGGTAGAATATTGGAGTTCATTATCGATGTATAAGCACATGTGTCTATAAACGCGATGACATGAGCTAGGGCTTCTCTTTGTGATGGATCAAAGATTGTAACTGGTAAATGTGGTGTGTGTATCTCGTCTTGTCGTGGTATCTGAGTGATCTTGAAACAACATTCTTTTTCATATGATGATTCAGATGAATTATCATAATCTCAGTAGCTGCAGATAGGATCCTTCTCGTCATTGTCATACGGTTGGACAGATTCAAGATCGTGGTTATCGAGATCGATATTCAGTGTTATATTGGATACCAAATTTATGAGATATTGCTTTTTTCTTGTTCAATTTGTTTTGGAAAATTATTTACGTAATGTCCTTGTTTGCGACATAGAAAGCATCTTGTTGTTTTTTCGAAGCTACATTTTTTTCTGAAGAATCGTTTGCGTCTAACTTTGTTATAGCTCTTTTGAAATGATCTTTTAAACCTTCGATGTTTGCTTCGAGGATCGCATGAACAAGTCTTCTTGGATTTTGAATACTTGATTGATATATCTGGTCTGGCACATATGTTGGATATATGCTTTGATTTGTCCATGAATTCTATCCAAAACACCTTTTGTTTGTAGAGCTTGTCGAGCGTTCTGAAGACGTATTGTTGAATTTGGCCAATAGAGATTTCTTCAATTGTTTATCCTTGATCTCTGATATACAGCTTGGTTTGTTGACTTAGATAGTCATCAATGGAAGAAATATATACTTGCTTCAAACTTGGGTTATTGAGGCCGTTAAGTGCATAGTATCTTCGCGTTTGACGTTCAGAGTGTTTTGCAAAATATTTTTTCTTTAGTGAACAATATTTTGCTGTGAAGAATTCTTCTTGCATTTACTCTTTTAGATGAGTGGGTGTTCTGATGAATTATCTATGAATTTCTCCTAGAAGCAACGGTATTGTTGTTTGATAGACTTGTTGTTGTCGGTATTCATCAAGGAAGTTCCATCATTCTTCAAGTGCGCCAGATAGTCGTGTCGTAAATAGTTGAATAACAAGCTTTAATGGTGACGTTATGGCTTTTAAATTCATCCATGCATGAAATTCGTCAAGTCGATCATTCCATTTTTCAAAGGGAATGTCATTGAATGTGAATATCATGAATTTTGAAGAAAACTGCTTTGATGGCATTTCTTGATGTATGGGGTGTGTGTGATTCATCTCTTCATCTTGATGGAGTAGCACACACTTCATTGCTCATAAAAAGGTTTCTATATGATTGTTTTGTCAAAATTGATTAGATTCAGTTATATATTTTTATATCTAACTCAGATAATTACTCAAACAAACTTGGAAAGTTCCAGAATTATTAAAACAATTTTGGAAGAAAATGAGAATTCTCAAAAGTTGGTACAAGACTTTTAAACATTAGGTTTTTTCTTCAATAACGAAAATGCCGTTTAAATATTAAGTCTACCGCTCAGAAACACCACTACCACCAAATAAAAAGTAGTCCATCTAATAAATATATCATTTGAATATTAAGTCTACCATTCATGGATTAAGTCTACAATATGGAATAAAATCTACCAATCATTAAATAAATCTACAATCACGTTGGCATTAAGTCTACCATTAATAATATAAGTCTATACCATCTCAAAAACATCTCTACCACCAAATAAAAACAAGTTTATAGAATAAGTCTACCATTTGAATATTAAGTCTACTATTTATTAATCAACATTTGTGGGTTATCAAGTTTCGAACTTTCATCCGATGGATATATAGATATTCAAGTTTCGATTCATATATATATAGACATATATCATAGTTTGAGTAGTATCCTATAATTGGGTTGGCTACCTATTTCACCCTATACTAATGCCACTAAACGTAAATCACCCCATACTTTTTACCTTTCGATTTTATTATCTAAACTTTATAAACTCTTCGTAAACCAACCTGATCTACTAAACAATTTGAAATTCCACTTTTAAAATTGGTTAACCCTTAATCCATCTATTAACCACAAATCGGTTCATTAAACCACTAATTGGTTAATTAAACCCTTAATTGCGTTATTGAAATCGCGTTTTGGCTAACCCGTTGACCCGACTTTGACCCGACAATGTTTTACGTTATTTGTGAGCCAAACCCGACAAATACCTATAAACAAAGTTCCAAAATTGATTTGGGAAAAAAAAATTAGGGTTCCTAAGAATTTCAATTTTACTCAAAATTGATGTTTGAGGATAGCGATATGTCAAATTCGGCAAAGGAGAAATCCATTCCGAAGTCCAATGTTGAAGAAGAAGTTCGAATGAGTCCTCAACAAGTCGGAATCGAGAGAGAAAGGGAGAAGACCGAATACGATATGTGGCTTGAAGAAAGTGAACATGATGATGTAGATTACGAAGAAGAAGATAAATTTGATGGTGAGGAAGAGAAATCCGATGGTGAAAAAGACAAATCCGATGGTGAGGAAGACAAATCCGATGGTGAGGAAGCCGAAACTGATGGTAAGGAAGAAGACATGAGTCAACAACACGTTAAGCAAAGAAAGAGTAAGGAAAAGAAATCTGATGGTGAGGGGGAAGAGTATATATTCGAAAGGTTTGAGTTCGAAGTTGAGGAAGAAATTATAGTTTGTGGATAAACTCTTTATTGGCCGAAAAAAAATTCCCCAGATTCTGATGGTGAGATGGTTCAGGTACATTTTAGTGATAGGATAATTATGAGGAGGCAAATAGAGAAATCAGTTGTAGGGAATTCTTTCTTGAATAGTGTTGAGTTCAATAAGGCAGTTTTAGATTATGCGTTGTCATCGGGTCAAAATGTGAAGCAACATAAATGGGACAACAAGAACAAGAAACTTTGTTTCAAATGTGGCATTGGAGGTAAATGTAAGTGGCGTATCTATTGTTCCTATGTTGCGCCTTCACAGTTATGGTTGGCGAAAACTACATATTTGCACCACTTTTGTACTATGAATGGTAAAAATGCAAGTTGGTAAAGGCTCCGGTGATTGCAAGGCTTTTCTTGGATAAACTCAGAATAAATGTAGGTTATATGCCTAAGGATATTCATTTGCATATCAAAGAGCAATGGAAGTTTGTGTTTAGTAGGGGACATTGTCATAATGGAAGGTTAAAAGCACTTAAAATGCTTAACCGGGTATGCTACCCAGTTTGCTCACATTAGAGTTTATGTCCAAGTGATTATCAAAATGAATTCCTGGATCAACGGCTATTGTGGACACGGTCTTTAATGCCGCTTGTGAAGAGGTCTTTGACAGCTTCTATGTATGTTTTGAGAGGATCAATAGATATTGGAGAGGAGCATGTCGACTAGTCATTGGCCTTGATGGTACGTTCTTGAAGCAGATAGTTAAAGGATGCATTTTGGTTGCTGTTGGTCATGATGCTAATAACCAGATATACCTAATTGCTTGGGCTGTGGTGCAATCTGAAAATGGACCAAACTGATTATGGTTTGTGAAGCAACTAAAATCGGATTTAGTTTTAGAAGATGGGAGTAGATTTGTTATTCTATCAGACAGTTCAAAGGTGAGTAAATAGTCATTTTTATACTCATTCAATATCAACTCAATATAATATCAATCATACAGTATCATCTTCTGTTTTAGGGACTCATTAGTGGTGTCAAAAATGAGCTACCAAACGCCGAGCATCGGATGTGTGTGAAACACATTGTCGAAAGCATGAAGAAGAATCATGCAAAGAATGAGGCTCTAAAGCCATTAGTGTGGCAACTTGGTTGGAGTTATAGTGAGACAGAGTATAAAGATAACATCAAACACTTACAAGCCTACGATTTGAGCTTGTATAATGATGTCATGAAGGAGAAACCAGAGAGTTGGTCCCTTCCTTACTTTAAAATTGGAAGTTGTTGTGAGTCAGTTGATAACAGTGGAACATAGTCTTTTAACTCTACAATTACTAAGGCAGGAGCTTTATCTGGGGTTCCAATGCTAGAAGCCATTAGAAGACAAATAATGGCTCATATAGTGAAAAAGAAGAAGAAATCAGGGCAGCATCAAGGAAAGTTTTCAGAGTATGTTGGTTAGTGCTGTCAAACAGGCCGTTGATTCGCGGGCCAGGCCCATATAGACCCGGTGTGGGTTTGAACATTATTTTTTAAGCCTATTTAAAATCGGGCCTTGCAGGCTAATCTGTTACGGCTTGCGGGTTAAACAGATTTATCCGTTGTGGATATGATTGTAAACTTTTGGTCTTAGGTAGAAAGTTTCAAAATACTATATAAGTTTCTAATAAAACTCTAGTGTGATTATTTTTGTGTTTGTTCAAGAAGGAAACTCAAGAGTCTCCACTCACAAAATAAACTAAAAGTCACGATATAATCTAATATTCAGAAATAGAGTTGAGCTATATCCAACAAAACTGGGAGTTTGTCATGGCAAAAGCTTGAAATCATTACGTTATGCTTGTCGTCGATTGACTTTTCGTTGATTAGTTAATTTTATTTGTGTCGTTGACCTAATTTTCCTTGTTGCTTCTTCTCCATTAAACACACGTCGTTTGACTTTTCATTCATTTAATTTTTATTTATTCAAGTTAAGAGATTGAAATCACCATTGTTTGTTTCTTTCTTCATAACAAATTCACGTGTGTTTCTTTTTTCTAGTAGATATACTTGTTTGGTATTTTTTTTTCTTAACTTGTAAAAACCAAAAGTGATTCTTCATTGACAAAACACAACCACGTGATTGTTCATATATTTTGTAGTCTCATTGTATAAATTAGGTAACAAGAAAATTAAAATTTAATGGTTTTCGATTTCTTGCTGACAGGATTCACCTAATTCTTGTGAACTTGTCCGCAACAACAAAATTATATTAACCGCCGCAGGTGGCCTGTTTGAGCGCAGGTTAGGCCGTTTGACAGCTCTAATGTTGGTGACATTCTTGCTGAACAGAAAGATGATGTTGATCGAGTCACTGTAACTCCATGCACCCATGGATTATTTGATGTTGTGCTTGATGGTAATTGATACACAGTCAACATCCCTAAGGGAACTTGTACCTGCTGCAAATGGCAAATCTCAGATACTCCTTGTAAGCATGCCTATGGTGCAATGATAGATATTGGTGTCGATGTAGAAAACCATGTTTCTCCATTTTTTTCAACCGATTGATACGTGTCACGATCGTGTTAATTATTATGTTTGATGCATTAAACTTTATATAATAAGATTTTGGTGTACCTAAACGTATAACATTATAGTTCATACGTGTAGATATGTGATGTCCTATAGTTCATATAGCTTAATGATCAATTTTCTCCTCGAGTACAGTAGTATATAGTGGATTAAACCCAACTCTTGTGCTGTCCCACTAATGACTTTATAAATTAATCAAAATTAAATAGCCTACAACAAAATCAACGGATCAAAATCAACACAACTAAATCATCGGACGGCTTAAGATGAATCGGCCTCACTCCCTTCACCGTATGGGCCATGGGGTACAGTCTGTGTGTCTCTCTCCACCGACACTCCGATTACCGTTGATAACTCCAAACCCCCGTCGAGATCGTGCCACGTATACATCTTCTCTTATCCTCTGCATCTAACACACGCTAGTCTATAAATACTCACACACTGCTCTACACTGCACAGTGTGTAAATGCCATTTACGCGTCTCTGTAGTGTTCTTAAGAGTAGAGTATAAAAACAAGGATTGTCTCCCTCCTTGATCCCAAGAAAAAATCCTATTCTTTTCTTGTCTGGATCGAACAACAATGGAGATTTTCTACTACGTGGTGTTTGGGGTTCTGGGTCTTGTCGTCGCGGCATTGGAGCTTAGCAAGAACAACAAGGATCGGATCAATACTTCTTCAGCTTTCAATTCTTTCAAGAACAACTATCTCCTCGTGTATTCGCTCATGATGGGTACGAATTCGATTCTCTTCTTTCCGTTTCTCTGATTTGTCTTATCAAAACATGTTTCGATCCGATCTGGTTGTTTTGAAGAGGTTAATTAGTGAATTTTGGCCGGAGATTTAGATTCATTGCCAAAGTATTGTCTTTTAGAGAGAGTTTGATAGTGATGGTAAAGATAAATTTTTGAGCTTTATGATATAGAAGAGGCTAAAGCTTGGGTTTTTGGCCGGAGTTGCTGATTCTGTTTGTTTTTGTGACTGTAGCGGGTGATTGGTTGCAGGGTCCATATGTGTACTATCTTTATAGTACTTATGGATTTAGTAAAGGGGAGATTGGACAGCTTTTCATTGCTGGTTTTGGTTCCTCTATGTTGTTTGGTACAATCGTTGGATCTCTAGCCGACAAACAGTGAAGTTTCTCTCTGATGCTTATGTTTTAAAGTAAATGGCAAATCTCCACAACTCTATTACTAATTTGCATAATGGTGTGTTGTTCTGTGTATCAGGGGCCGTAAGAGGGCATGTGTTACGTATTGTATTACGTACATATTGAGCTGTGTCACTAAGCATTCTCCTCAGTATAAGGTTTTGATGGTAGGACGTGTATTGGGAGGCATCGCTACTTCTCTTCTGTTTTCATCATTTGAATCATGGCTAGTTGCTGAGCACAATAAGGTAAAGCAAGGTCTTTTCTCTATTAAGATGTTAGCTAGAATAAAAATATCATTGTAATGTGTGTTTTGTTGTCATGTATGCAGAGGGGATTTGAGCAACAATGGCTGTCTGTAACATTTTCAAAGGCGGTGTTTTTTGGAAATGGTCTTGTTGCAATTATCGCTGGATTATTTGGGAACTTGCTAGTGCATACCTTCTCTCTTGGGCCTGTTGCGCCATTTGACGCTGCTGCGTGCTTTCTTGCTATTGGAATGGCTGTCATTCTATCATCGTGGACAGAAAACTATGGAGATCCTTCGGATAGCAAGGACTTGCTTACCCAGTTCAGAGGTGCTGCAGTGGCCATTGCCTCTGGTGAGTTGAAACTCTTGTTGCACCTTTTGGATTTGTGATGATTTAGAAAGTAAGATAATTTTTTCAATGTCATTCTTTAGATGAAAAGATTGCATTGCTGGGAGCCATTCAGTCGCTTTTTGAAGGATCTATGTATACTTTTGTATTCCTCTGGACGCCTGCTCTAAGCCCGAACGATGAAGAGATTCCCCATGGTTTCATTTTTGCAACATTTATGCTGGCTTCCATGCTCGGTAGTTCCCTTGCATCTCGTTTGTTGGCTCGCTCATCTCCCAAAGTAGAGAGCTACATGCAGATCGTCTTCCTGGTTTCTGCTGCCTCACTATTACTTCCAATATTAATGGCTGTAAGTTTAAAAACGCTTCTTGTTACGTTCTACCTTTACTTCGATTCTGTGACTAATTGTGTGCAATCGGATGTTTGATGACTCAGTCGTTCATAGCACCTTCCAAGGTCAAAGGTGGAGGAATCTCTTTCTCCGGTTGCTTTCAGCTCCTTGGGTTCTGTATATTTGAGGCGTGTGTAGGATTGTTTTGGCCATCCATAATGAAGATGAGATCCCAATACATCCCTGAAGAAGCCAGAAGCACAATCATGAACTTTTTCCGTATTCCTCTCAATATCTTTGTCTGCGTTGTCTTGTACAATGTAAGTACCCCAAAAATTCCTTTTATGCATTGTAGTAGCTGGGATTTCTTATCCCATGAATCTGTTTCTTGGTGCTTACTAGTTTCA
This sequence comes from Draba incana, assembly GCA_963576765.1. Taxonomy (NCBI): domain Eukaryota; kingdom Viridiplantae; phylum Streptophyta; class Magnoliopsida; order Brassicales; family Brassicaceae; genus Draba; species Draba incana. Next base: position 16,567,964 of record OY755210.1, read on the forward strand.
TGTGCCTTAAAGGTGAATGCATTCCCTATCACGGTCATGTTTGGAATGTGCTCGATCTTCCTCTTTGTTGCAAGTCTCCTCCAAAGGCGGCTAATGATGATTGTTGACAAGCCAAGTATGTTCTGTCTATGTTCATTTGGATCGGGGATCTGTATCAGCTCTAGCACGCTTTCTAATCCGTATAACTCTTTATGTATTTGCAGAGACAAATGATTGGACACCTCTTAATGAAAGAAACACTGAAGAAGATCCCCTCAACATTTGATGAAGAAACTATACAGACGCACATTCTGGATTCAGTGATGGAAACAGATAGACGACGACGACTTTAAGGTATAAGGTATATTATATAGCACGCAACAATGCGAACAAAACGATGACACAGCGGTATTAGATTCAAGTGCATGTTCAGTTTTCCTTGTTATTATTGTTTATGTTTAGATTCAAAGACAAGTTTAATTACTATGCAACCAATATGTTATTCTTTCTTTCTATGCAAATCCCTGTTTCTACCAACACATCCACACATTATAGCAGCTTTTAAGAGACCATAAAAATCATTCTAAAGAAATACAAATGTAAAACATGAAAGTTCCTAGTTTAAAACTAATACAAGGATCTTGGTTCTTGAAGTAAAGACAGTTTCCCAGAATTACAATAATCTGTTTGCTGCGTTTTCTGTACAAAGCATATTTGTTGTATATTTTTATCTGATGAGCTAAAAGACGGGGCAGCCAGCGATGACAACGCCTTTAGCGGTTGGACAAGAAGCGTAAGGACATGTATCACGGTCACCGGAATTTCCCCACCACTGCACTTCAATGCCTTTTCGTCCGAGTGCTAGAAACAGAAGTATGGTCATAAACGCCGAGCCAGCATCTAAACCACCTGACAACACATAGTTATACTTCTTCCACCACTCTCTCCTGTACTTGAAAATGAAATGGCCAAATACAAATGCGACGATGAGCCAGCTGGTGAAGTTAACCGCTGTTGCAGGCGGCATCATTGCGGTAGCTCCCACAAGGACAGGGATATGAATCTTAGTGATCCATGTCTGAGCCGGGAATGCCTTTGTGGCTAACCAGACCAAGAGTGGAGCTATGGCTCCTGCAAGGAAGAACCAGTTGACACTTGAGTATTCTCCAAGGTCTCCAAACATCCTACGCGGTCCCACTAGTCCCCAAATCACAGAGGCGTCAAAGAAGACGCGGTCCATAGGACAAGTCCATTGGCTATCTGAAGGAAGCAAGGCTGTGTCACAAAGATGAGGAATCTCTTCCATTAACCACCAAGCTGTTCCTGTGTACACCACAACCGCCACAAGAGTCCCTACCACCTGCACTTGTTACACAATTTGATTAGTTACGTTTTGCTTATGGACTTCTATCTCAAAACCAACTGATAACGTACCTGAGCCATGAACATGCTTCTAGGCGGGATCTTCATGTAGTGACCGAGCTTGAAGTCGGAAATGAAAGTTAGCGCCTGAGTCATACTGATGTATCCATAGACCTTGAAACACATGTTGGCAACAGGACGTTCCGGGTAGATATAACCAATAACATACTCGGTTATGATGTTCAAACCCGGAGCTTGGTTAGTGGTGGCAGCTATCACACCAATCAAAGGAGTGAAAGTGATGGCAATGGCACAAGCAAGTAAAACTCCCCACCAAGGAAGCTGCACTGTCGCGTTGTAGTGCACAGAGATGAACATGATGAGCGCGATATTCAGTAAGAGGATGACCAAAAACCACCACATTGGTACTCCTCTATAGTTTTTCTTCATGATTCTCGTATGTATATCCGTTTTCTTGTTCTTCTGAAACGCCCCTCTTGTCTGTTTCCACAAGTCGCTGTTAACACATAAAAATTAGTCCGAGTTTCGGTCCATAATTTATCCGATTAGTCGTAAAAACATAACTAAATTTATATATGTACCTTCCGTTGAAGACTAAAACATGGACAATGGTGGCGGACAATGTAGCAAAGCCAAGACCATAAGTAACAGCAAAGAAAGTACTCATGTTAATAGAGCCGGTCCTAGAGTAAACCACGCGGTCGAGATGGAATTTGCTATCAATAATGCTCAATACATCATAGCGTGAGCCATTAGCCATAAAGAGCTGGCTAGAAAAGATAGGGAACGTCTTGGCTTCGTAAATGTTAAGCCAGTAACAAATAGGCGTGACGATGTACATGACTAGCACAAAACCAATGGCTACATTAATGGAAGCAAACAAAGGACTAGCTAAAGGGCTTCCAAGATAAGCGCTAATAGTGACCCAATCAAAACCAATAGATCCAATACCAAGACCGTGTTCTCCAGAACCGAGTTGGTTTACTAGAATTGATTTGGGATTAAGCCAGCAGACCCATGAGATTGATGTTAGCATGGTGAATAGATAACCGGGAAGGATGTAGTAAGCGAAGCTAGCTACAAGGACGATTAAGAAGAATTGTGTTCGACTCATGCCTCCTTTCGATTTCTTCTCTCTCTCGTGTAATGCTCCAAAGAGAGAGACTTGAACTAGATTGCTTGGCCACCACATTTCACCTGGCTCAACTAAGTGTTTCCTGAACAAACCAGCCCATCCAAATCCAAGAATCTAAAAACCACAGAAGAAACTAATTTTCAAGATTCAAGAAAATTTGCAAATCTTGAAACAAAACAAGAAACAGAGGAAAAGCAAAAACATAACCTGAGTGGTGATCATGACGAGAAACGCAGGTAAGAAAGGAAGAGATCGTTTGTAATAAAGCTTAATAGCACTGAGAATATGAGTGGCGTAAACGGAGCCGGCGCCGGAATTTGCAAAGATTGTTATCAGAACATGTTCCTTGACGTTGAAGTCACCGGGGTTTAAAGTGAACTCGAACCTCGTGCTTTGAAAGAATCTCCTTGTCGGAAGCACCCTCGCCATTAGATGTCCGAGAGGCACGACGGCGATCTGAGCTGAGATTCCAGTGATGCTCAACGGCATCGTTCTATACCAGAAAAATTGGTTTATGAAGGAGAGTACAATGCACGCGCCGATACCAAGAACCCACATACGGAAAGTGAGAACCGGTAGAGTTGGATCGTCGGTTTTGGGTACAGTGAGCTCAACCTCCGGTACAACGCACCGGTTATCATCTTCCATAACCGCCGTGAACTCTTCTGCTATCTCTCCCATCGTTTTTTCTTCTTTTGTGTTTCCGATCTCTGAGGGATGAATCTAATCTTTTTTATATGAGTAATCACTTCAATTATTGAATTGATGTATATATCCACTTTACTTATATTTCTCGTCTGTATCCATTTAGGAAGTCTGTCTTTTCCACTGAAAACTTTTTTTGTTTTCTCACTCACTTCACATGTTATATTATTCAAATTTATATTTATGGATGGGCAGATTATATTATACTGTATATGATTTTTGCAGAAGAAAGAAATAATCTAAGAGGAAAACGACAAGCGATGAGTCAAGAGTGGGAGTGAATAAAACAGCTAAGACAGGATATAAAATTAGTTTCTGTTATAACAAGAAATCGCCAAGAGTGGGAGTGAATAAAACAGCTAAGACATGAAATAAAATTAGTTTTTGTCATAACAAGAAGGGGATTTATCATGACCACAAATATAAATAAAACAAGAAATTTTTTTTATCGGTTAAATCTGGATACTAAAAAAACAAACAAGAGCGAAAGAAAATTTTGTTATTTCTTATTATTGAAATTCTGAATTGTATCGAAATAATGAATCGCAATCCTATATATTATTTGAGGAACATTTTGGGAGCACTTTGCTTAAGTGTCATCACCACAATTTTTCTTCACTTTATTTTAATTTACTTATTTCATTCTCTTATACTCATTACCAAACACATTTAATTTCAAATATACTTATTTTGATTACCATAACTCTAATTGCCAAACACATTTGAATCTTCCTAAACTTGCCAAAATTAAAATATTTTGAAATTATAGATTTAAATCATAGAATTAAATGTAAACAAAAATTTAACATATATACCAAAAAATTTGATTTAAAATAAAATAAAACTATTAATTATCTTTTGAAAATACATGAGCATGTAAAAATCTGTTTTTGACAAGTAGATGTTTTAAATTTTTCATAAATGCACCTTCGTACAAGTAAAAATATAATTATTAATGAAATTTGTTGGTTTAACTATTTCACGGGTAGAACACATTTGTATGCAAAATAATCGCAAAATTAAAATATATAAATTAGGTTTTAGGTTATGTATAATTATTCTTCATAATCTTTTTTTTAACTAAAACTATTGATTTTATTTGATAATTATTTTTTCCCGCGTATAATGCGGGTAATTTTCTAGTAACATATTATATAGAAGTGAAAAAAAAAATTACTATGTCAAATAATGACATGAGATCCATATAAAATTAATTCACTTTGACAAATGTGCACGTCTATGTTATAGACATTCGGTTGTTATTGACTTTTGTAACACTTCCCCTTGGAGACCAGTGTCATTATTATCTCTTGCTTTACGTATCCGTTGCCTCATTAAAAACCTTTCTAGGAAAACTCAGTGGAAAAAACCATAGCAAGGTACAAAGAGTACAACAACGCAAGCTCTCTCTTGAATGATCAGGTGTCATCTTATAAATCTCGTTGATGACGCATTCCAATATTATGGACATGTTTTCTGAACGTAATGGTAGGTAGGGACTTCGTGAAGAGATATGCGGCATTGTCACATGATCGGGTATACTTGACTTCAATGAATTTAGCCTTCTCAAGTTCCTGAGTATATGAAAAGAACTTCAGAGGGATATGTTTGGTTCTATCACTTTTGATATATCCTTCCTTTGTTTGAGCGACACATGCATCATTGTCTTCATATAAGATAGTTGGCTCCGTGTTTACGTGGATCCCACTGCTTAATCTGATGTGTTGTCTTATTGATCTCAACCTTACACATTCTCTACTTGCTTCATGAAGTGCAATGATTTCAGCATGATTTGAAGAAGTTGCCATGAGTGTCTGAGAATGCTAAGATATAGCAGTTCCTATGAATGTGAAGACGTATCCAGTTTATGATTGAGCTTTATGTGGATCTGACAAATATCCTGCATCTCTAAAACCAACCATTGACTGTTTGAACTCTTATAATAGAATAAACATAAATAAGTAGTCTCTTGGAGGTAGCGAAAGATGTGTTTAATTCCATTCTAATGTCTCCGCGTATGAGACAAGCTAAATCTTACCAAAAGATTAACGGCAAATAACATGTCATGTCTTGTACAATTTGCAAGGTACATTAAAGTTTCAATGGCACTCAGATATGGTACTTCAGGACCAAGTATCTCTTCATTTTCCTCATGTGGTTGAAAATGATCATTTTCAACTATGAATGATCTAACGATCATAGGAGTACTCCGAAGATTTGCCCTATCAATGTTGAATCGTTTTAATACTCTTTTGGTATATGTGGATTGGTGCACAAATATACCCTTTTGAGAATGCTCAATTTGGAGGCCAGTATACTACTTTGTCTGTCCGAGATTTTTCATCTCAAATTCACCTTTTAGATAATTTGAGGCTTTTTGTATTTCTCCTTGAGTTCCTATTATGATTAGATCATCAACAAACACTGCGATAATCACAAATCTGGATGTCGTTTTCTTGACAAAAACACATGAGTATAAAGGATCGTTTACGTATCCTTCTTTTGTGAAATACTCACGGAGACGACTATACCACATGCGTCCAGATTGCTTCAACCCGTATAATGATCTTTACAATTTTATTGTAAATAACTCTTTGATTTGAAACTTAATTCCTTAGATATGTTAAACCCATCTAGAACTGTCATATAGATATCAGTATCTAATGATCTATATAAATTTACTGTAACGACATCCATGAGAAGCATCTCTAGATTTTTTTAGCCGCTAGACACATTAAGTGTAACACCCGCATTTTTTTTAATTAAATAATTAATCCGGATTAATGATCCCATAATCATTAATCCTCAACGATTAATTTCAGGGTGAATAAACACAAGCGGAAACACATAACTAAATAAATTCCAAATAGATCCAATAAACCAAAACTCCAAAACAATCTAAATTCCAGAATTCAACAATAATAATCCAGATTCCAAAAATCATAAATCTAGCAACCTAACCGGGTTCGCCCGTCTACTCATAACATAACATAACTAAAGTTCCTAATCATCCCCTCGTCCCAGCCATGATTCCACGATCTCAAAACTTTTACCTGCAACACATAGGAAAAAGATTTGCGTGAGTATTATCACAAATACTCAGTGAGGCAGTCATCCCGTCTACCGATTACATAATAAGGGAAAAGAATGTCAAACACAACACGGTCAATCAACAATCCAAAATATTCAATTCAACAATATCCAGAATCACCAATATCCAAATTCCCAAATACTCAAATTCGTCGATGTCAAAACCAATTACTGAGAAATTCATCAAAACAAGAACAAATGATCAAAAACCATCAAATCAACATCCGGTGTCGATCGACACACCACCACAGTGTCGATCGACACACCACCACAATGTCGATCGACACCACAATTTCGAAAACAGAAATCGCAACAGGGTGTCGATCGACACTACCACTAGGTGTCGCTCAACACCACATTCACATAACCAAAAATCACACGATCTCATAAGTGGGTGTCGATCGACACTACCTCTAGGTGTCGATCGACACCACTTTCGCGGAACCAGAATCGAGTCAATCCTCACACGACTCGATTCCGTCTCATCACACGAATCGAACACGATAATTCAACACTATAATCACACAAAATCACACTGAGACAACCATCACACTACACGAAATCATCTCCATTCATTCAATCGATAACCTAACAATCTATTCCCATAACCACGATCACGCACTCACCTCGGGTTAACGAAGAACACGATGAAACGATGATGAACAAAGATGAACGACGAACACCGTGACAATCAGAGACCGTCTCCTCTGGAAATCTCTCGGAATAACCACAACAACGACTCACAAAAACAACCGGAACTCTTGAACCGAAATCAGGAAGAACGGATTCACAAACACTACAAATCACTCGATCATCTCTCACGACTTTTTCCTCTATGAAATTCTCTGTGTTTTCTCTTCAAAAACCACGCGGCCACGATCGCTCTAGGCTTATATAGTCGAGCCCTAGGTTTTCCTTTAAACCGCCGCACAAACCCGAGCGTTTTAACGCAAAACCAAACCGGTTGCAGAACTTGGTGTTGATCGACACCCACCAATGGTGTCGATCGACACCCATATTTCCAAAATATAATTCTTGGAAAAATCTGGGATGTTACAATTCTCCCCCACTAAATTGGATTCGACCTCGAATCCCAATGCAACTGCCCACTAAGACCATCACACTGACCCTACCAGGTCAACTCAGTTCGAGATCCAAACCCGATATCCGAGATCCGTACACGATCTCTGAGGCCCCTTTCTAGTTCTATGCTCAGTCACGTTATCAGACATCGATTACTTTTAGCTCATACCAAACCGTTCACACTCTTAGGACGCATCCTTCGAGTCAATGACATCTGGGAAAACAAACTCCCGCAAAAGAACACAATGCAATCGCGCAAAAACTGGGGAACTCGCACCCCCGCGAAAGATCACAAAGTAATCGCTCTACACTGAGCTATTTAGGACCAAAGTCCCTAAAGTAATCGATTCTTAAACGACTCAGAGCACCCATTGACTGGACTACCTCACATGGTTTAGGCACGATACTTCCAGCCGGAATATCAACAATTATAAGAATTCCCATCTTATTAAACACTGGAAAAGAATAAGGAAAACTTCATCTTATAAATTTCCAAAAATGTACATCGTTACATCGAAACGAAAATACATGAACCAAAACACACATCTCAAAACCAAAAACAACACTGGCACAAAAACCAAACCGAACTAGAACCACCAGGAAAGCTAAGCTCAAACGGCGACCTGCTTGTCGAACCACTCCTTGAACTTCAGCTTCATCATTGCCTCAGATTCCCAAGTCTCCCCCTGGCAACCGCTACTATCCCACAAGATCCGTAACAACGGAATCCTCTTCCGACGCAGCTCCTTGACTCTCCTTGAAAGAATCTTCCCAGGAACCTCCGGAACCATCAAATCCGACTTCTGATCCTCAGGAACCTTAGCCGCCAACTACTCTGAATCATGCAGGCACTTCTTCAACCACGAAACTCGAAACACTTAATAAAAAAAATGCCTTCAAAAATCGGAGGTAACTCAAACCGATAACACATAAATATGAGGCAATTCATCTCATAAATCTCAAAATGTATAATCGTTACAACGAACGAAAATACAATAATCCAAACTGAACTTCAACTTCACACCTCCTCTAAACAACTTAAATACGCACAACTCCTAACCCGGAATATAAATAATGCAGCGTTTCCTAATCCTGACTAGGTCTGACCAATTGATCGCGCAACAATCAAACAAGAACATGCACAACAGTTGTAGACCCAGAACTGGACCGATCGATTATGCAATAATCAAACCAGAACATGCACAACCCAACAGCTACATCTGATTATCTGGCCGTCAGAACCAAATGAAAAGAAATGCCCTTAAGGCCCGTATCCCGTCTCATACTTATGCCACGGTCAGACATTGATTACTCGTACTTATGCCGTCATCATCACACTCTCAGGACGTCTCCTTCGAGGTAACGATGTCGATGACACTCCACTCTTGGGAAGTCTCCCTCAATCTCTGGATCTAAATAAGGGGAAAACATTTCCTTTAGAGTAATCAACTCATACGTGGACAAGCGACCGAAGACTAGGATCACTCCCCTTGATATTTTTCTGCCCTATCTTACTCCAGCAAGACATCTCTTCCAACTGAACCCTTGACTAACACAACCGACCATCAACAAGGTCCATGCCTCACTTCGAAGCACACCACTAATTCTACCTTTAATGCACGTCACAAATATCCACTGCTCTTAACTCATCCTACAACATGATACTCACAAGACGCATCCTGAAGGCTGTCAGATCCACACCATGACACTCGCAGGACGCATCCTGGGAGCTATCAGGCGACATACCGCTCGCACTCTCAGGACGCATCCCTCGAGCTAACAATATCTGGACAAAGCCTCTCCTAGACAAATGAGCTATTCGAGACCGCAACCCCTAGAGCAATAAATACCAACATCCAAAACACCAAGGTTAGAACTGTCCTACAGGGTCCAAATTCACTCTTGACGCCTCAGCGTACTCATCCATCAGCTTACACACTCGCCTACACACTCGAATGCCTCATTCGAAGAAACCTGAAACACTGAACCAACTGCCTCGATGCATCCATCAAACTTGACCCTTTTCGAGGGCCACACGAAGCTTATTCGAAGATTTACCTGATCCGCTGCCCACGCTGGGATTCCTGCGAAGGTAGCACAAAAGACAACGTGCCAGAACTGCTTACTAACTTAGATTAAAACTCTGAAACTTCAATTGCAGCAACCCAGGGAAAAAGAAATCATCTCCCACTGCCACAACTTACTCTTGCTCGATAACAAAACACCCACCTTTGTTCGAGAAACCTTTCCAGAACCAATCTCCGCTACGTGCATGATCCTCAGGACCTCCCGAATATACTAGGACATCATCAAAACCCAAAACTAATAAGACATCAAAGTACTCATGTGATACGCCGCTCCTCAGCCTCCCAAACTCCACTGATGTCCTAGATAACTCAATCAACACCTCTAGGTTAAAATTCCACACAGTGATCTATCAAAAACCAACACTCGATCAATAACATACAAGCTCTTTTCTCAATCTTTAAGGCTCACCTCTAATTTTACGTGACCCAAGCCCAAGTCATTTCCCGCAATTCAGACACACCAGTGTACACGGAGAGTTCTTCCACTCTCTCTCTCTGCTGTCAAAGTTCAACCCCTGGCCTAGCCTGACCATCGCTCCTTCGGCTCATCACTCAAGCCTCTCGAACCGTCTATCATAGACTTTACTCTTGGCTTATCCAGTCAACCCTGCTCGAGATCTCTACTCGATTCTCGTAATCTGCCCATTATGGACCAAAAATCCTGACACCTCCCGGTCAGCCTCACACAGAACCACCACCCGAGTCTCATATAAGTGTCTACTCAAGACCACAAACAACAACCGTAACCTGACCCGAACCGGTCAAAACTATCCGAGATCATACCACTTAATCTCTGAGGCTCTAGTTCAGTCCCATGTTTATACGCCCGTTTCCAGACATTTATTACTCTTAACTCATTCCACACCCCTCCCACTTGCAGGACGCATCCCTTGAGCTATCGGTGTCTCGTGTCCTATCCACTCTCAGGACGCATCCTATGAGCTCTGGGCACACAGGGGAACTAATCATCCCCTCGAGAGAACTAATTATCCCTCGATACTCGCAATGGAAACTAATCATCCCAAAGAGTATACAAGAGAATTAATCATCTCCTCTGAGGAACTAATCATCCTCGCTTTAGAACTAATCATCTCCAGATAAAATAAATGAGTTATTCGGAACCGCAGCCCCTAGGTTATAAATTCTAAAACGTCTATAAACATCTATCGACTAAAACTACCTCGGGTATCCAACCTCGATACTCCCTAACCCGGAATATCGCCACATTGCACATATCAGAAACATATCTCATAAAAACACAAAGATAAATAAGGAATAACTCCATCTTATGAATCTCAAAAACGTATAATCGTTACAACACAAACGAAAATACAATGATACAAAAGCATCAACATGCTAAACAATCGAAACTGGAACCGCTAATAGAAGTAAAGCTCACACCGCTCAACATGATGCACAGTTATATAACCACATATAAGAACCACACGTCTTATAAATCATAAGAAAATAAATAAGGAACACCCTCTTATAAATATTCAAAATGTATAACGTTCAACACCGACGAAAATACTAACAAAAATCCAAAACACCATAGTCAAAACCAGAACTCAAAAACTGAAATAAAACCAAAAAGAAGAACTCTGCTCAATCTAGACCTGCTCGCCAAGGTCCTCGATTGCAGCAAATGCCTCTACCAACTCCACCCTCGAGGCGTACCTGGAAGCTCTGTCGGGCTTCATCAGCCCAATCCGAAGTCCTGCCACAAACTTGCCCATCTGGGCCCGCTCCTCATCCATGCCACTACTCGCATAGACCACTAGCCTGCTAAACTCAACATCATACTCACGCACGGATTGATTGCCCTAAACTAGACTCTGGAATTGCAACTCCAACTCATCCACTGCTTCTTGAGGAAAATACTTGGCATTAAACTCACCCAAAAATTCTCCCCAAGTCCATAATGTTCGCCTTCTCCTGGCCTGGACACCGGCCCACCAGAGACGAGCGTTGCCTTCCAAGAACTCAACTACCAGATCAACACGGTACTCATCCGGACATCTGAGAGAACAAAGTCTTCGCTCCACCTTCAATATCCACTCATTGGCTTCCTCTGGCCCCCATCCACCTGAGAAGGGCAAGGGCCCTATGTACTGCAACTCATTGGACATCGCCAGATACTGCTCCCTCAGTGTCTCTACTGAAGCATGCACTGGTACCGCACCCGGTAACCGCTCCAAAATCAGTGCAAGAGTTTTCACCAAATGATCCTCCGGATCTTGAACTCTGCCTGTAGCAATGCCCGCAACTGGGTCTCTTGCCATACCAGCAGCTCCGGCACTAACTCCGGCACCGGTAGTACTATGCGACACGCTGACGAAGACTACATAATCCTCCTGATACGTTTGCGCATCAGCCACCTGCTCTGACGACTCACTCTGAGTCACCCACTCAAACGACGTAGACACACGACCCCGACCACAACCTCGACCTCCACGAACACCAGCTCTGCCACCACGGGCTCCAGCTCTACCACGACCTCTTGGAACTCTAGCCATCGCACACTGCACTTACCAAAGCACATTCTAAGATATTAGAATTCTCAGAATAAAGTTGAGACAATCACATACCGTGGAATCTCATTGAAGGCTCGGAAAGGATGATCTAAGACTCTACAACTCACAGAATTAACTAACTACTCATAGTCAATTCAAACAACAGTCTTAAACTTGCCAATTACTAACAACCCTAGAACCGTAAGGGCTCTGATACCAAAATGTAACACCCACATTTTTTTTAATTAAATAATTAATCTTGATTAATGATCCCATAATCATTAATCCTCAACGATTAATTTCAGGGTGGATAAAACACAAGCGGAAACACATAACCAAATAAATTCAAATCCGAATAGATCCAATAAACCAAAATTCCAAAACAATCTAAATTCCAGAATTCAACAATAATAATCCAGATTCCAAAAATCATAAATCTAGCAACCTAACCGGGTTCGCCCGTCTACTCATAACATAACATAACTAGAGTTCCTAATCATCCCCTCGTCCCAGCCATGATTCCACGATCTCAAAACTTTTACCTGCAACACATAGGAAAAAGAATTGCGTGAGTATTATCACAAATACTCAGTGAGGCGGTCATCCTGTCTACCGGTTACATAATAAGGGAAAAGAATGTCAAACACTACACGGTCAATCAACAATCCACACGATCATAAGTGGGTGTCGATCAACAAACACTGCGATAATCACAAATCTGGATGTCGTTTTCTTGACAAAAACACATGAGTATAAAGGATCGTTTACGTATCCTTCTTTTGTGAAATACTCACGGAGACGACTATACCACATGCGTCCAGGTTGCTTCAACCCGTATAACGATCTTTACAATTTTATTGTAAATAACTCTTTGATTTGAAACTTAATTCCTTAGATATGTTAAACCCATCTAGAACTGTCATATAGATATCAGTATCTAATAATCTATATAAATTTATTGTAACGACATCCATGAGAAGCATCTCTAGATTGTTTTAGCCGCTAGACACATTAAGTGTAACACCCGCATTTTTTTTAATTAAATAATTAATCCGGATTAATGATCCCATAATCATTAATCCTCAACGATTAATTTCAGGGTGAATAAAACACAAGCGGAAACACATAACTAAATAAATTCCAAATAGATCCAATAAACCAAAACTCCAAAACAATCTAAATTCCAGAATTCAACAATAATAATCCAGATTCCAAAAATCATAAATCTAGCAACCTAACCGGGTTCGCCCGTCTACTCATAACATAACATAACTAAAGTTCCTAATCATCCCCTCGTCCCAGCCATGATTCCACGATCTCAAAACTTTTACCTGCAACACATAGGAAAAAGATTTGCGTGAGTATTATCACAAATACTCAGTGAGGCAGTCATCCCGTCTACCGATTACATAATAAGAGAAAAGAATGTCAAACACAACACGGTCAATCAACAATCCAAAATATTCAATTCAACAATATCCAGAATCAGCAATATCCAAATTCCCAAATACTCAAATTCGTCGATGTCAAAACCAATTACTGAGAAATTCATCAAAACAAGAACAAATGATCAAAAACCATCAAATCAACATCCGGTGTCGATCGACACACCACCACAGTGTCGATCGACACACCACCACAATGTCGATCGACACCACAATTTCGAAAACAGAAATCGCAACAGGGTGTCGATCGACACTACCACTAGGTGTCGCTCAACACCACATTCACATAACCAAAAATCACACGATCTCATAAGTGGGTGTCGATCGACACTACCTCTAGGTGTCGATCGACACCACTTTCGTGGAACCAGAATCGAGTCAATCCTCACACGACTCGATTCCGTCTCATCACATGAATCGAACACGATAATTCAACACTATAATCACACGAAATCACACTGAGACAACCATCACACTACACGAGTGACATGGAATCCATACAAAATTAATTCACTTTGACAGATGTGTACGTCTATGTTATGGACATTCTGTGTTATTGACTTTTGTAACAGTTTTGTAATTTTAAAAACTAAACACAGCTGGAAGCTCATTTGCCCAGTGGTTAAATGATTAGAGGTTTCTATACTAGGTCTGGGGTTCGAATCCTAGATAATATAATTTATTGCAGACTAATGGAAGAAATGCTTCTCGATGGTTCTAGAGTGCGGGGAGATATATTCATCGTTGGAGATGTCGTACATGCTAAACCGATCGTCCCAGAGAGTCTGTCCATCATAGGAGATGTCGTACATGTATAATCGTTCATCGAGGAGAATTTGTCTATTATGGGAGATGTTGTACATGGAAACAATATCATTGAAGCGTATGTGGAAGGGGTTCATCTTAATTGCAGAGACTGCAAATAATTTGTATCATCATAAATTTGTAAAAGTTATATGATAATTCAGTTTTTCAGAAAAAAAAAAAAACTAAACAAAGTATGGCAACAAAATAGAAGTCAGATAGTAAAACATTGTTTTATATATTACTCCTACTACAGAAGCAAACATATATATGGGTGTCGTAAAACAGTACTCCCTTCGTTTGTTTTTATATGATGTTTAAAGTTTCTACACTCTTATTAAGAAATCATTAAATTTATCTTGTTTTTTTTGAAATAAAACAATATGTTTTATGTATCCAAGACATTTTAACCAATAAAAATTCAATATGCAAAATTTAAAGAGTCAAAACAATAAATATTCAATTAATTGTGTGTTGGTAAGTGAAAACATCATTTATTTTTGAACAAAAAAAAAACTCCTAAAATATCACTTAAAAACTAATGGAGGGAATATGTATAATGGTGGCAACTGGCAAGGAAACTAAATACGTAGATATTTAATTTGGTCTACTTAAATACAGTAATTAAAGATATTTTTTTGTTGAAAAACTACAGTAATTAATTATTGCATCTTTCTTTTTTAGAAAAATAAATAACGCATCTTGTTTTAAGGGTAACGGTATTTACGGCACAGAAGTGGTGGATACTTGAATAGACCAATATGAATCACGTCTACTGTCTAGTCGTCTATGGTAAAACTAAAACCTAAATGCAGCAAATTAATATATATTTTGCTGATCGGTGTGTGCTACTACAGCTGTACAACAATTATGTGGTGGTCATCATGGCACCACGGTCCACGCACCAACCCTTGTAACTTAAAAACATTTATAAGTTTATAACCCCATAATAAACCGGTGTCGAGGCACAATTAAATTGTATACAGAGTTCAAAAACGAAAATTCGTTTTTATTTCCGGTGGTACTGGGTTTGGCACCCTTTATCCAGATCCGACATAGGATTGGACCGACCTGAATATCCATTTGAAGACTTTAGAATGGATGTCATTAGATATGAAAGTCCATTACGAGTATCGAATGTCGGATTCATGAAGTATCACCGACCTCGGAGTACTAGGAAAGTAAGACGAGAATACACAAGAAAATTGTGTAAATCTTCCTAGTTAGAATACTTTCAATACATTTCTTGAGTTTATGCTAGCAAGATCATTTAGTATAAATATGTAACTCATTTTACCAAGAAGAAGATCTGCAGATCTCTTAAACAATATACTTCATTGGAAATCAAATATGTTACTCATTTTACCAAGAAGGATAAGCTTTTCTTATTGTTTTGCCTTCAAATCTTTAAACCTCACTTATTTGATAGAGATCGAGGTCGTATACACGATCGAGGTTTATATGTTTAACATTTGGTCATTTCGAATTTGTTGGTGTTTATCCTTGGTGAACGTTTAGAAAAACATTTACAAAAGGGAATGAGATTAGTTAAATGTTTTGTTGAAATCTACGTCTATAACTGATATAAAAAAATTGATCTAACAAACCTTGCTTCGATACTTTCTAACTAAATTATATAAAAAAATAGTTGCTTCATAACAAACCATACAATTGTACTACTATATACTGCAGCAACAGTTATAGTGATCGAACTAACCGCCTCATCTACCAATATATCAAATCTGAACGATACACAACATTTAGGAATTTATTTCGTTTACGACCAGAACGTTAATGACTGTCCTTGAAGATTGATGTTCAAGCTTTTTTAATAGTTCCACAAAAATTGTTTTTCTAAAAATTTTATTTATTTTTATTAACAAATTGTAAACTTCAAGAAGTATTAAATCAGAATATTTGAATTTATAGAATACCTAGTGGTTTATGGTTATAGAAAACTGTTTATTTTAAAAATATGCATTTATAACTAAACATAATTCATTATTTCTTAATTTGTGTAAAAAATCTAGAAAATCAATTTCTAAAAAATAGAGGAAGTACTAACAATATTGGAGTTTTAAATAATTGATCTTTATGGTGGTCGGAAAATAGGTCAATCCAGCTCAAGCCCCGAGGCTTCCAGCACTGCCACGCTCCTCCGCCGTTTCTACCGCCACCGCGCTGCTCCACCGTTTCTACCCCCGCATCTTCGTAGATCTGATGCACTATCACCTTGTCTCCTCCCCGTTTCTGTTTTGGCTTGATTTCTCTAAGATCTTGCTCGAAACCCTAGATGGCCGCCATTGCAAAGACAAAGCTTCTCCGATATACTTTGCTCGCCACTCCGCCATGAATCTTGTGCTTCTTCGAAGAATGCGATTGAACAAACTCTCTCGTCTGTTGAACTGTTTATGGTGACTAACTCGGTGCAATCACCTCAGCCTCCAAATCCACCGGATCCACCAGACCCTTCTCTCCCGCCGCGTCTTACCATCGATCACAACTGCTACAGTCAACCGCTGCCGTCACTGGGAACATCTTCCTTCCCGTCGACGATCCTCTTCCATTATGAATCCTCATATGGTTGGGCTAGGCCCATATAAGGACTTAGACTTTGGAGCCTATCAATTTTATCTTCTAAGAAATTAAAATCCAGGTCACTGTACTCCCATCATCGTCCGATCTTTGCTTCTGAGAGTAGTGTAGGGGCCACATCTTCCCTAGAAGAATCGATGGCCTGAAAATGACTAAGTATGCGCTGAACTGGTTATCATGTGAGCCAATTAACCGGAGATTGAACCAAAGGCCGAAATCAAGTCAGCCTAGTGGTCAAGCCCAGAAGATAAATGCCCATTTAAGGCCCTGCCGACTTCGAGGTTGTGGCCTAAATGGAAAACCTAGAAAACTTAGGGATATTTACAATTTTGTATTGGGCCTGGCCCAGCCGACCTAAAAATATTATAAATATACTTGTACATCCTCATAATTGGGGGATCACAAAAAATCTTACAAAAACTCGGTTACACCTTTCCAGCTAATAAAAGCTCCAATTCATCTCTTTTGTCTTTGTATTTTCTAACCCTAGAAGCTTTCTACTTCTCTGAACCTTACAAATTAAATTGTGAGAATCCAGCACTAACAATTTGGCGCTAGAAGGAAGGGTTTTCCTAAAGCTTCATACACGAAGAAACCACAAGCAAGTTCGAGAGATGACCAAAAACAGTGAAACAACTCAGCAGAACGCAACAAACGGCAGCATTGATCCAGAGACAATGCCTCCCAACGGATCTGGAGCGACCGGACAGACCAACGAGCAGACGGCTCAGAACCAACAAAAGAACGAAAAGTAGGTACCTCTCAACGGATCTGGTGCGACAGGTGATATAAGTGGTATTTTACCACTTTTACTATCCGTTGTTATTTATTTTCTATACTATATAATAAGCTTTTCAATCGAAAGAGGTAGTTTTCTCGTATATTTGGTTTTTAAGAGTCATTTAGGTACAATCATCAAAAGGGGAGAAAAATAGAGCAAAATGAGTATTCTTAATCCCAAAAAAACTTTCCAAGGCCAGAGGAACCTATCTTTGTCCTCCCATGCCAAGATTTCACAATTCTCCAAGTTGGACAGATTCTATATCCCCGAAAGATCACCTCGGACGCTCAACCAAATCAACTTGGATGGAGATAAAACTTCACATGGAGATAGCCCTTTGAGTTATATTTCCATAACATTTGGAATCATAGCATTTCGAGTTGAAGTGTGAAAGTTATTCAAGATCTACTGAAGGCATGTCATTCTGCCTCGAAGAAGAAACAAGTGCAAAAGGAGTCAAGACACCGATCAACGGGTTGGAACGGTGCCCGTGACCCTAGCCAAAACCAAGGAGATTAAGATGGTCCAGACCCTGGACACATTCCCTTGTCCGGTGCCTCTGTCCAATGCCGTGGCCTCCTTTGGTCACTTATCGACAAAAAGACGTTTTTGCCTGAAGTGAAACCCTAGAAGTTTGCTGACCTAGAGACTCCTCAAACACCTATATATACTTGTTTTTAGCCTCTTGAGAGAAGGAGAGCAGCCCTAGTCACCTACAAATCACTAATAAACATGTATTTTGCTATTCTCTTTAGATCTTCATCTTTATCCTTTGTAAAAGAGCGATGAAGGCCATGGTGTTCTTCTTAAGCCTTGTGCTGAGAGATCTACCTATGCCAAGCACTTATCTATCACGAATCTACTATTTTATCAACTTCTCTAGTTGCTCCATGTTTCATAACATGTAGAGTTGTTGTATGCTTGATAATAAAGTTATTTAAATTCTTTTGCTTGCATCTTTTACATCTTTATTGAATTGCTTCTAGATTAGTTTTCTATCTTTATTCGTGCTTTAATGCTTGATCTAGGTTAGCTACCTAGAGATCGATCATAGGCCGGTATCGATTCCAAAAGCTTTGATATCGACCGGACCAAGTATTCGATGGGCCAAGTGTCCTAACAACCTAATCAGTTAGTTAGGGAGTTTGGTGCACAATTAGATCCCGATTTTAATGCGTGAATACACCTTGTAATAACCATGTGAAGGCTGAGTCTATTAGGGTTGGTTTCATAGGATTCGGAGCCACGAAGGTGGAATGGATCTACCGCAGTGATCTAAGTTCATGAACACTAGTTGCATACCTTTAAAATTCGGTGTAGAATATGTTGCATAAGTTCTGTAGATTTCTTTTATCTTGTATGTTTTGATTTATCTATCCCTTTATTTTATTGCATATCTATTTTATCATAAACCCCAAAACCCCAAATATGTTTTCTCTTAGCTTATTTTGCATCATATAGATTTATAGCGTAACAACATAGTCTCTTGTGGATCGACTCCTAAGTACTACAATTGTCACCTGTGCACTTGCAGATTAGGGTTTATAAATTTAAAACTCTTTTGTATAGCCCTAATCAGATTGCATCAACGGGCCCTCGGATCGATGCAACAGCAAACCTGAAGATATTCAATGAGGTCAAAGAGATGCTGGTGGAGCTGCTCAAGAAATCTAAGGAGCAAGAGACCATCAACAGCACCTTGACGGCGAAGCTAAAATCTCTATCAGCAGCCAGCCGAGTGCGCGAAGGAGGAATCTTTCGGCGGCCTACACCTCGTAGCTCCAACAAACCTCTTCTCAATATCAGTCGGCACAACTGTAACTCACAGAGCTTATGACAAGCTAGCCGTAATACGGACCAGAGAGAACAACGTGGCGACTACAAATGTGACTAATGAGGTCGTCGAGATTGTTGACGAACCCAAAGAGAAGCGTCATTCAGACTCTGAAGTTGCACGAGCTATTCAAAAGGGTTGGCAGCCCAACTACGAGGAGGTGCACAACAAAGTTGAAGTTGAAGAAAACCTCAGATGGGTAAACCAATCTGAAGCCACAACTGCACAAAGAGTGGTTGTTACTAATCATCAAAGGGAGATGGACGAGCTCAAGCCATCCCTGAGATAAACCGCGCTCGACCTAAAGGAGATGCGGTCACAAGTCCATCACGCGACAAGCAAAGCCCCATAAATCAACCCAACCGAGCACATCACAACATTCTCCATCGCCATGGGCCGAGCTAACTTCCGACCCAATGAAAGAGACATAGGCTATTATCTCTTTTTTGTGGAGCATCTCAAAGGGACAGCTCTCCACTGGTTCTCAGGGATGGAAAAGAATTCGTTCGATAATTTTGCACAGCTCTCCGAAGGGTTCTTGAAGCACTAAGCCATCCTGATCAAGAAGAGGTCTTCAGAAGCATACCTCTATACAATGTCTCAAGGGCCGATTGAGCCACTTCAAAAATTTATCGACCGCTTCAAGTTGGTGCTTACTCAAGTGAAAGGGATAGACGACATATCTGCACTCGGAGCATTACAGAAGGCTATTTGGTATAACTTAGTTTTTTAGAGGAAATTAACTGTGAACGAACCTGCATCTATCCAAGATGCACTTCATCGTGCCAATGGCTTCGCTAAAAGCAAAGAAGAGACAAAAATTCTGGCATTGAAGTACGGGAAGACCAAAAATTCTAACTCCCAAGATGCTCCGGTAACTAGAAACAAGCAGCACGGTAACTTCATCCAGCACAAAGGAGGCTTCAAAAGCGCTCCTAACTATCAAGTCAACTTGCCCGACAACAGACGAGGTAGAGGGCAAGACCGTGGAAGGGGAACTCCAGGTCGTAGTTTCGGCAACACTTAGACCAGAAACTTGCAATACAATGAGTCGGCCTACTGCAAGCTGCATCAAACAAGCGACCATTCAACAGCTAACTGCAGAGTCCTCGGCTCATGACAGGCAACCAAGTTGGCAGCCGGTGAGCTCAAAGGTAACATAAGCGTCAATGATTTCAAAATCGAGCAGTTGGACGACCTCACCGAAGAGGTAGTCCGCAACGAGCCTAACAAGCGAGATAGATAAAATGATAATGAAGGGTAAGGAGGTCCGAAAATAAAAGTCTGTATCATGATGATGGGTGGCTCGCACTACTGCTCTGATATGGACTCGTCCATCAAAGGTTTTCAGTAGAGAGCTGAGGTGTGAGCCAACAGGCCGACCCCGTCTAAGTTCTCAAATGAAATTATCAAATTCAAAGAGCGAGAAGTTGATAACATAGATAAGCCACATGATAACTTGCTCATAATTCAACTACTTACAGACGATTGTGATACAGCTCACGACTTGATTGACACTAGCAGCATAGTACATCATTTTTAAGGATGCTCTGGAACGAATGGAAATTGATCTTTCTCAAATCAAAGCGAATCTAAAGCTCTTGACTGGTTACAATGGCAAGACAATGTTGACGCTTGGAATAATCAGATTACCCGTATACGCAGAAGGAGTAACCAAAGTAGGTTATTTTACAGTATCCAATAATCTGGCTATCTACAACGTCATTATGGGCACTCCTTAGCATAACTCGATGCGTGCAGTCGCCTCAGTTTCCCAACCTCAGATGGAATCAAAACAATTAAAAGTAGCCAGACAACGTCACGATCGTGTTTCATGATTGCGCATAAACTAAAGAGTCAGGCGGCAATTCCAATTCCAAAGGACAAGCACAAAAAGCAAAAAATAGACAGAGAGCCTGTCAAGGAGCTCTATGATTTATTATAGCAATTATAGATCGTTGAGGGTCGAGAGGAGTAAGTGACGGGTCCAGTCTGCGACCTCATGATATCGATCTGTATAGACGATAAAAATCCAGAGAGATGCGTAGAAGTCGGTTCGACGTTAGACGAGGCTATAAAGCTCAATCTCATCGCATTTCTTAATGAAAATGTGGGTACCTTCGCGTGGACATCCAAAGATATGCCCGGAATAGACATCAGCATAGCCAGCCACGAGTTGAATGTCGATCTAACTTTTAAACCGATCAAACAGAAGCATAGAAGGCTTGGGCCGTACAAAGCTCAAGTGGTAAACGACGATGTGGAAAGACTCCTATGAGTTGGCTCGATTTCAAAAGTCAAGTACCCAGATTGGTTAACCAATCCAGTCGTTGTAAAGAAGAAAATTGGCAAGTGACGTATATGTGTGGATTTCACTGATTGAAACAAGGCTTGTCCTAAAGACAACTTTCCACTTCCGCACATAGACCGCTTAGTCAAAGCAACAGTGGGAAATAAGATACTCTAGTTTATGGATGCGTCCTTCGGTTCCAATCAAACATTCACGAATCCTGTTGATCACGAGAAAATAACCTTCATCACGATCGCGGAATTTATTGCTACAAAATAATGCCATTCGGTCTAAAGAATATTGGAGCCACCTACCAACGCTTAGTGAGTAAGATGTTTGCCGATCAGCTCGGGAAAATAATGGAAATATATATAGATGACATGTTAGTAAAGTCGCTTGAGGGGAAAGATCACGTCGCACACTTGGCAGAATGATTTTAAGGACTAAATTTGCATAACATGAAACTGAATTCGACTAAGTGTAGTTTGGTGTTACCTCAGGAGTATTCTTTGTATATCTGGTAACTCATCACGGCATCGAGGCCAACCCAAAATAAATCGACGCACTTATTCAGATGACCTCACCGAGAACTAAGAGAGAAGTTTAAAGATTGACTAGCCGAGTAGCGGCACTCAACAGATTCATATCGCGTTCCACAGATAAATACCTGCCTTTTTACGACACATTGCAAGGAAAAAGATCTTCGAGTGGAAAGAAAAATGCAAGAATGCCTTTCAAGAGCTGAAGAAGTATCTCATAACTCCACCGGTGTTGGCAAAACTGGTTACGGGCGAGCCATTCAACCTCTATATTGCGGTCTCTTCAACAGCTGTAAGTAGGGTCCTGATCCGAGTAGACAATAACGACCAAAAGCATGTCTGTTAACAAAAAAGTTGGCGCTTGTCGTAATCACATCGGCTCGGAAGTCACGACAATACTTCCAATCCTATTCAATAATACTGTTAAGTATTTCTCCACTGTGAGATGTTCTAGATAGTCCAACTCAACCCGGAAGGTTAGTTAAGTGGGCTATTGAACTAAGAAAATTCGATATTGAATACCGCAGTAAAACAAGTATTAACGCACATGTTTTGGCCGACTTCCTAATCGAATTACCCGAAAAGGAAACCTCGGCGGAAATTGAGGGCCTACTATCCCAACCCTGGCAGCTGCACGTTGACGGCTCCTCATCCAAACACGGGTGTGGAGTAGGCATCCGTTTATCATCACTAGACGATGAGTCACTGGAACAATCAATTCGCCTCGGCTTCCAGGCATTGAACAACGAGGCAGAATACAAAGGTTTATTCGCTGGTTTATGATTGGCTAAAGCACTTAAGATGAAAAGGATACATGATTTTTGTGACTCTCATCTCGCCATTAATCAGTTCAGTGGAGAATATGCTATGAAAGACGATAGAATAGAGGCCTACGTCGCACTATAAACTTGGATATGCACATTCTCCTCCCATGGAATTCTTGTAAGTATACACAAATCTCTCAACTTTAAAATCTACGCAAATGCATTCCCCAATAACACCCAATAAGAAATTTACACAATTTTCTTGTATATTCTCGCCTTACTCTCCAAGTGCTCCGAGGTCGGTGATACTTCATGAATTCGGCCTTCGATCCTCATAATGGGCTTTCCTATCTAATTACGGCCCATCCTTCTATCTTTAAATGGATATCCGGGTTGGTCCAATCCTAAGTCGGCTCTAGGCAGAGGGTTTAGGATGATGGGAATACAGTGAACGCAGCACACAATTTACTCAAGCAGTTACCGCATGATCCACTGTAAACTTCAAAATTTCATATATATAAAGATCCAAGTTGTTACACTTACCGATTCTTTTTTGAGTCTTCCTCAAACGACTAAGTTTATGCAAGATGACTATCGTTTTTATTGGCCACAATAACGAGCTCTAATACTTCAAACGCGAAGTTTACCAATACATCCAAACGGATATTAAAGCGCGCTATACAAATTCTAAGTATTCATTTTCGAAGCTAGGGAGTTCGCAAGAACACTATTGTAGCCCGAAATGATCAACTTTTGAAACCCAGTAAGCTAAACATTGGTCTAACTTAGCAAAGACAGTCGGAACAAGAAAATTTATGGGAATTTACTTGTATACCGCAATTTGTCTAAGTATACGAATGTAACGATACAGATGTCTTCTACTTACAAAAGTAGTACATAGTCCGTCAACGGAGTATAAGAATTTTGACGAGTATAACGCAAAGACACAAAGCTTAAAACAATAGCTGAATCCAAACATCGCATTAATTATGTTTTACTCGAAAGTAAAAATCAAACAAAGTGTTAAAAGATGGATAAAGCCATCCTGGCACTAAATGTCGAAACATAATAAAAAGCACAGAAAACCAGAGGTAAAATACTTAAACATTTAAAGCATAAACAAGGCTAAGAGGGCAGCTCGCCTTCTTCCTTCTCTTCAGTCGCATTGCTTTGAAAAACTTCCCTTGTGTCGGTTGCAACAAGCCCCAAGCTTGAGGCACCTCGTCAATTGTAGGATCCAAGGCTTCAGTCTCAACGTTGTTGTTCGGAGGAAGTGCACGATCACAAACAGCATTCGCAGGTTACTCGACTATCCCTGTAAATGGAATTTCGACGTTCTCAAGAACAGACAGACTGATACTATCGACAATTTGTGTAACCACATCAGCCGGCTCGTTATCGAGCAGTTCCTCGCTCGTGTTTCGCAGACGCATGCCAAGAACGCCTCATTAGATCCAGAAGTTGTATCAACACCAATAAATTTAGCAACAGTGGGATCAACGGGATTATTACCTACAACGTCTTTCTAGTCGGAGACAAGGTTGTCAAAGACGTCATAAGCATCGGCCAGCTCGATTTTTATGTCTGCGAGTCCCTTATGCTCCTCCTTTATTTTAGGCGGCTCATCGCTCCCCATGTCTTTAATAAATTGAGTATTTGCCTCGGCTTGGGCTAGGAAGACCATGTTCTGCCTAGGGGATCCAATCAGTTACTTAAGTAGCTCGCTTGCATAATCTAGTTTTGCCTGAAACTCGGCTCCTGTCTCTCTTCTAGCCTTAGCAGCGACCACCTCGATCTCATGTTGCTACGTCTCGATTAAAAGAGCCTTCTCGCTTTCAAGCTCTGCAATCTTCAGATCATATTTCTTCTTTTCAACACTCATATCGTGGAGATGCTTATGCATATCGTTCGAGCTTTTCTTCCATGATTCAAGCTTGATGCCGACTTTCTTTATGCCTTTTGCAATACGCTGCTTTTCAGCTTCTTCTTTCTGTCTGGCCTCGTTGATGAAATTCTGCTTGGATCACGAATCCGCATCATAAGCTAGAATCAGTTGGTTGCAATGAGCCGCCATCTAAAAACAAAACGACAACAAAATAAGCTGAGTATGGGGAATGAAATTCAGCGAATAAAAAAAAGGAGGATAAGATGAAAGTTTACCTTGATGTGGTGAGATGAGAACTCCTTATACAACTCGCTCTTTAACAGTCTTTCCAAGATAGGAAAGTTATCACCGAGATAGGTGATCTTGGACAACAATGTTGCTTCAGCTAAAGGATAATCGTACAGCTCGACTGCAGCATGTAAAGAATTGGGTCGCGACTCACGAGGAATCGGCTTGTTTGGGACAGAGTAGGAATATTTTGGCGAGGCTTCTTCGACTGAAACTTGGTAGCTAGACCTTTGCCTTTGTCAACAACCAAGTATGACCTTTTAAGACCCTCATCTTTTTCCTTATTACGACCATCCTTGGAGTTATGGCGCCAGAGTGGCGAGTCCACCGGCCAAAAAGCTTCATCACGAATTTGCACGTCACTCAAAGTGTTTCGCTTTGTTACATTCCGTTCAAACGTCTTGGCAGCGGTAGCTGGAATGTCACATCAGCGATTTTTTTCTGTCAATGAGACAGTCAAAGCAGGTAGTCATGTTTGGGAAGTCTTCGGAGTCACTGGGAAGATAATTAGATTTGCTAATAAATATCTTGGTCGTTTCTTCAGCTCTGATTACTCTCTGAAGGTGGAAGTGGTGTTGGGGTCGGTTTTCACCCTTTTCAACAGTTACGTTTAAAGTCAAGCATGTGAAGAAATGACTCTCTAAATTTTCAACGAGCAAGGTAGAGTAAGCCCCTAAGTCTTACTGCGAAGAAAAGCGAAGCAAGTGATCGTGGAGTGAGGCGAAGCAGGAGCGGACTGGCACTGTGGATCGATCACAAGGTAGGCATTGTGGACCGACCATAGGCTCGGCTCTGTGGACCGACCACAGGGTCGGCACTGTGGATCGACCACAGGGTCGGCACTGCGGACCGACCACAGGCTCGGCCTCTGTGGATCGACCGCAGGGTCGGCTCGGTCGCCTATCCTATCCTCAGCCCAATGCAGTCTCTGATCCATCAACATGAATGAAGCCTGAAGCCCACTCCAACGTGACCGACTCAAGCAAATACGATTCCGCGAAGACTTAGGGAGTAGAACCGCCTTAGATGTAGTATATATATCTCTTTTGTACAAATCCCTAAGGGTTTCCACAATCTTTTCACATACACAAGCTTTGTACTCAAATTTACACAGCAATAAGAACAACTCTTTCTCAATCTCTTGTGATCCTAGCTAAACATAGAATTCTCTAAATTCCCCTCACGAATCCTTACAAATCTAATTGTGTTGGTTTCGACCCCCACAATTTGGCGCCGACTAAGGGGACGCAGAGAGTTCTGACACACGAAAGCTAGGGTTTCACACCACCAACGAAGATGTCAGGCAACAATACTGTCAGCAGCGAAGGATCCTCGTCTCACAGGAACAACGAGGAGAGAGACAACTATGTGGAGAACACCGCGCCTCGCGCCACAAACACTCAGGTGGATATCACAGAGATCAAGCAGATGCTTGAGACTCTCATGAAGAAAGCTGAAGATCAGCAGAGAAAACCTGGGAGAAGCGCGAAGAGACTGGGGCTTCGGCCAAAGGAGCGACCACGGCCTCGCCTGGTCCGACCGAGCCTGGTTTTGGCCCATCTCGCGACCACGGCCTCGCCTGGTCCGATTGAGCCTGGCTTCGGCCCATCTCGCGACCACGATAAAATCATTGACAACGTCATCGTCAATCACAAACACTCGCCACAGCACTCATCATGAGAACAGCTTGTCCTTTACGGAATGATCAAAGCTTTAATCGAGTAGTGTCGTTCCGTATTTATTGCTGCTGGCCACAGCAATAATGCGGAAATACGAACACAATGACATCCATAACGGATACAGCGCGCTATATAAGTACCAGTGTTCAGTATTGGGTCATGCCAACTGATCACCAGTGTTCAGTATTGGGTCATGCCAACTGATCACTCAGAAACCCAACAAACGTCGTTGGTAAAATGCAGCTGCTAGTGACCTCCGTTCGGAATGCGTTCTGAACGTGTCACTCGGAAACCCAGGAAGCACTCTGCTCAAATCTAAGGTGAACTTGTTCTCGGACAGACGTGTCTCGAGAACGGCACCATTCCACAAAGCCCAACAGCAACGTTGGCAGGTAGAGAGCGTAAACGCATTCGCATTCTCTCTACTTAACAAAGCCTCATGCATGAGCAAACAAAGCCTCTTTCATGAGCAAACAAAGCCTCTTTCATGAGCAAACAAAGCCTCATTCGTGAGCAAGAAAAGCCCCATGCATGAGTAAACAAAGCCTCTTTCATGAGCAAACAAAGCCTCTTTCATGAGCAAACAAAGCCTCATTCGTGAGCAAGCGAAGCCTCATTCATGAGCAAGCAAAGCCTCATTCATGAGCGAACAAAAGCCTCATCCATGAGCAAAAGGACAGAAAAATTTCATTGTACTGCAGCAACGCAGTGGCTTCGGCAAAGGAAGCACGAAGTCTTAAAATCTTCATAACGTTTACAGAGTCTTAAAACCTCTTGCATAAGGTCACTCTTTACTACTGTGAAAAAGGCTAAGCAGGCACCTTAACTTCAAACGAAAATGCTGATATTCACTACATCTCTAACTCGGTACTGTTATCTCTAACACTACCGAGCTGGGGGGCTAACTGTTGAAAAGGGTGAAAACCGACCCCAACAAGTGGCAAACCAAGAAACACTTTCGCGCAACCAGCTTCTTGTATAGCTCATCGATCGCAAGAACGGGGGTGCCTACGTATCGGTGATCTACAAAATCAACAAAATCAAAATAAAAAAAACTTAGACAAAAACTAAGTGTGAAGGTATGTTTAAGTCACGATTTGTGAAAACTCACTAAATGGCAAACTCCTTGCTGCACCCCACACTCGGCGGCCCTTGTTAATAGTCCAACCTTATGGCGAATTCCTCTTGTATTGATTTTAGCAAGCGCCAAATGGTGGATAAAGATATAACGGAGAATCATTGTAGGGATTGGAAGAAGTAGGTAGTAGTCTTTAAGGTAGCATTCATATAAGGTGAATGTACTTGCTGGAAGATCATTATTAGGAATAGTGCACTGCTTCCTAAGATCGTTGAGTGACTCTTCGTCCCACCACGTTGAGCCTGGAAGAGGACGTTTCTTCCGGCTCGCCCTTACCTTTACAAGAAGAACCGGTTACCTCTTCGCCGTTACGTCTTTCATAGGGAACCAGCTCGCCACTATTGTTAGTCCTAGTAAGCGGTTCGCCTTCGCTCGAGTATTTCCATATCGATTGAGTAATTTCTTCTTCAGTCGGCTCGGCAGATCTTACAAACTTACTCAAACTCGCAGACGACATTAATCCAGATCGAATTTTTCAATACGAGTAGAACGAAAATCTCTTTGATCCAACAAGGATTCACAATCTTTTCCTCAAGAATGAAAGGATGAACTATTCAAGAACGCTTGAAGATGGAACATAATCTTCAAAGGAATTAGACATAAAACTCAAAGGATGACGGCGACAAAGAAAGAATGCGGCGGTGGCGAAGCGATGTGATAGATAAACCCAAAAAAAATTACATGGGAAAAAAGAGAGAAAAGGGAGAGAAGAGGCTACATGTATTCGAGAGAATAAGAATTATGAGCGAAGCCTAGACATGTGAAGACTTATATAAGAATTTAATGCGCCGACTTCAGAGTTGGGCGTTGATTTAAGATTTGGGCTCCTATGATACGTTTGAAAGTCGAAGAATGGCGAGTTGTGTAACGAAACTGCTCGATAGTGGGTTCGCATTTTTGCCTCATCTTCAACTTAGGTCACCACAATCTCAACGATACCAATCAACTCGCCCTTCTTTACGATCAAGCGTTCTCAACTGGCTCGCTGACTTCAGCTCGACGTACACCTTAATGTAAATTGGTCCAAGCGTTTTGCAGTTAAAACCGTGAAAAAATTCACTATCCAATTGAACGGTTCACAAGATTTCATGGAGTCCATTGTTATCTTTAGCGGTGGATTCGCCAGTTTTCCTGTAGTGAGGCCAGTCATCTCACAACCAGGTGAACACCAATTTCCGGCATATCATATTTGAAGCATCTCGCTGCTTTAAATCTTCAGACCAGCTCGCTGCAGCATGATGAGTAACCAGTTCACGGTAAAAGATCACCAAGCAGCTCGCCGTAAGTTTTCTTCAAATCAGCTCGCCGCAGAATAATGACGAACCAGCTCGCGGTAACATCTTCGAACAGTTCGCGGTAACAGCTTCGGACCAGCTCGCTGCAGCATGACGACGTTCACGGCAAAAGATCATCAAACAGCTCGCTACAAGTTTTCCTTAGAGCAGCTCGCCGCAGAATTTTCTTTGGTCAGCTCGTTGAGGTTTTCCTAGTTTGACTCGCCACAAAACTACTCCAAACCAGCTTGCCGTTAGGTGCACTCAGTCATCTCGCCGAATCGGAATAATCCTTGTCATTTGGGCTCGTCGCTATCACTTCTGTATCAGTCCTTATCATTATGGAAGTCACCTGGATAGTCGAATCGTCGTTAACACATCTACAGTCTAAACGGAAATCGTTTTTTTGTCTGGACACCCTTACTTCAACATCTCCCCTAAAAGAATCAATGGCCTGAAAATGACTAAGTATGAGCTGAACCGGTTATCATGTGAGCCAATTAACCAAAGATTGAACCAAGGGCCCAAATCAAGTCAGCCCAGTGGTCAAGCCCAGAAGATAAAGACCCATTTAAGGCCCAGCCGACTTAGAGGTGGTGACCTAAATGGAAAACCTAGAAAACTTAGAAAAATTTCCAATTTTGTATTGGGCATGGCTCAGCCGACCTAGAAACATTATAAATATACTTGTACATCCTCATAATTAGGGGATCACAAAAAATCTTACAGAAATTCGTTACAGCTTTCCAGCTAATAAAAACTCTAATTCATCTCTTTTCTCTTTGTGTTTTCTAACCCTATGAGCTTTCTACTTCTCTGAACATTACAAATTAAATTGTGAGAATCCAGCACTCACAAGCAACTCCTTCTTCGATGTGAGAAACAACAAGTTTTATGGGTTCTTAAACCTTGTAATCCCTACACTATGGCTCAGGTCTGATGATCTAAATTTATATGCCATAGGCTTACTCATACCCTCAAGTTGTTTTGATTCTATATATGATTTAGGACTCATATCTAGATTAGGTTCAACTAAGTTAGTTTGGGTTTGCTCTCACCGGCCTAGTATCCGCTTGAGTAAATCGTGTGCTGCTTGTTCACTGTACTCCCATCATCCTAAACCCTCTACTTAGACCCGACTTAGGATTGGACCGACCCGGATATCCATTTAAAGACAGAAGGATGGGCCGTCATTAGATAGGAACGCCCATTACGAGGATCAAATGACGAATTCATGAAGTATCACCGACTCCGGAGTACTTGGAGAGTAAGGCGAGAATATATAAGAAAATTGTGTAAATCTTCTTAGGGGGTGTTATTGGGGAATGGATTTGCGTAGATTTTAAAGTTGAGAGATTTGTGTAGATTTGTGAAACTTCGGACAAAGTTTTCAGTATTTCGAACGAGCTTTCGGTTTCCAACTTTGGCTCCCTATCTATCTTGGAGGAGTTTGCAAACAAGTTTTGTAACTCTTTTGATTCTAACATGTTCTTAATGTTTTTAAATTTATGCTTATGCAGTTTTTTTGTGGTTGTTATAATCTCGATTTCATCTGATTCGGATTTGAACAATTTTTCTTATGGGGAGTGTGACCGCTTAATCTAATGATAATTCAAATGTTGAAAAAAGTAAAATAATAATTGATCATTAAAAAGTGTCAATGGTACTTTGAAGTGATCACGATTCACATAAAATGATAAAAACCGTAAGGAATGATAAATCATAAATGCATCATTAGTGACGATATAAAATTCAAACCAAAGACTTTTGGGATCCGTCGTCTTGTGGGTTTTAAATGAAACACAAAACTATTCTTGGGAAAACAAATGAAAATGGCAACTCGTGGGAAGTAGTATTTTATAGAAAGTTGCAAGTAAAATCATGCTCCACTTGATTTAATTTGCAGCCTTGCAGGTCCATCCATCTTATCCTACAAGTTATCTGATGGTTCCATGCATCTATATCGCAAGTTTCAATATTGATTTTTTTCTTCCGGATAAATCAGGTAATTAAATGCAAAATATAAATAAATAAAAAACACAAATTTTATTAATGAGGTTCGATTGTCAATCAGGTTGAAAAAAGATGGGAAAATTATGAAATCTACCATTTTTTTCAAATTCTTTGCAAAATCTACCACATTCTCAAAACACTTGTTAAATCTACCATATTTTGGATTTTAGTTGATATGAAAATAACACAATCATCCTCCAAACTTCTTCTTCATCTCTTTCTCTCTCTTTCTTTGCTACCGGAAAAAATGGTGGTAAAGACGACGAACATGAATAACAACGCCGGAGACGGTGGACAAACAGAGGCAGTGGCAGTGACCACGATGGAGACGACGGACAAAATCGATATCGGAGACGAACAGAGACAGTGATAGTGACCACGACGGAAAATACATGAACAACGCCGGAGACGGTGAACACGATGGCGACTGTGACGGTGGCCGTGGACAGCGGCGAGGATATGGACGACAACGATGGTCGTAGACAAAACAGAGATCGGCGGCGACGGTGGCCACGATGGAGACGGAGACGATGGCCGTAGACAAAACGGCGACGGTAGACATGACGGCGACGGTGACCACGACGGAGATAGAGACGATGGCTGTGGACAAGACGACGATGGTGGTCAGTCCTCACCCAACCACCAGCTCCGAAGAAGTTGACCAGCCCAAGGATGAGAATACCACGCACCATTAAAACCCTGAGGAACCCAGCTCCGGCCAAACTAATCGATTTTACCATGAGAGGATCAAAACTGTGCAAAGATTCAATAAATTCAATCTGAGTACACCAAATCAGGGCCAGCAAATCTCACATGCCCCTAACTGCATTTAGGGGAGTAGACCATAAGATCGCCTTTGCGAAAAGCAAAACAGCCCACCTAGAAATATGTTGCTGCCTAGTCTCTAGAGTAATGATAGACACATGCAGTTCAGTTGATCTGCTATTCTACGATGCAAACAAGAAAATGGGTCTAAACGGCTCGGATCTACAAGGCCAAGGCACACCGCTAACCAGAGTCACGGGAGAAATAACTTACTCCATGGGAATGGTTCAACTTCTGATGGAGGCGGAAGGTATCCATGATATATCATGGTTTTTACCCTGTTTAAGCCATGATATAAGTCCTATATCTAGAGTCTTTGTTATGTTTTGTGTTGGTTTTAGAGTCTTTTCAGGTACAAGGACGATTGGAGCTTAAAAGATGTTTACTGGGAGTTTTGGAGTATCTCGGAATGAAGCGGCAAAGATGCAATCATGGAATGAAGTTTTGGAGTCTGTGTCGAGCGACACAATCACTGAGCTTCGCTCGACACGACCATTTGTGAAGCAAAGAATCCGATTTTGAAGATTGGTGTCGATCGACACCACCTATCAGTGTCGATCGACACCCTGTTCGCAGAAGCCCAGTTCTTAATCGCAGAAGTCCGCTCGAAGCCCGAAGTTTCCAGATGTTTACTTTTATGTTCTGGCCGACTTTGTAACCTTATAAATACGTTTTTAGAGTCATTATTTAGACTCACGCTTTATTTTACTTAACTCTTTGATTTATCTTTTAATAAAACCATGTTTTCATTATTCGATATGTCTGAGTAGTTTCCTTTGTTAGGTTTAGGGTTATTCGAAAATGTTTGATAAATTGCTGATCTGATCTGATTGTTAGGATAATATCATTAGAATGTTATCTTGACTTGCTTTTATTGCTGATTTTAGCGTCATGAACTGAAATCTGATCTTAGGATAATTAATAGAAACGAGAGTTTGATTAATCTCCTGATCTAGTCTTTGATGAGCAAAATTTCTATTCGCAAAGGAATTTGGCTTAGGGTTTTGTGAACAATTGAACCTGAAATTAATGCTTGTTTAGATTCATAGGATTCGCAAAGGAATTTGGTTTTCTAGGATTTATCCATAGATAATATTCGCAGCGGAAGCTGGTTTGTTTTACTTTCGTGTTCATGTTCAAGAACTGTGCTTTAATAATCCTATCAATTGATTTATCTGCAATTTTGATTCACTGGAGATTTCCCTGTGCCTAGCGCTTTTCTCTAATTGATTTACAACAGTTTTTATTGCTTTTTTTTTGCATTCTTATAATCTTGGTTAGCATAATTCGAACTCATAAATCTATTGTGTTTTCTGATTCCCTGTGGATTTCGATACCTAAAGTACTACATTGATCTCTTAATTTGAGAGAGTTAGCTCTAGGTTAATTTGAGCTTATCAATCCACAAGTTCGTCAACTTTGTTAACGCAATACTTGGGCGGCAAAGGATATACGCTATGAAAGCCGTACCTTCAACATATCACCAATGCATTATATTCCCTACTCCTACCGGAATAACAACCATTAAAAGAAATCAGAAGATAGCGAGGATCTGCTACCTCAACGGGTACAAGCAGCTGGAACAATCCACCAAATAGTAATTATAAAAACGGGAGGAGCAAAACCTTCGCCAGCGTGCTGAGCACAACAACCCCCAGATGACAAGACCCCGACAAGATTTAGTCATCCAAACATGCCTTGACGAAGCTCACCCCGAGAAATGTGTTGGTATCAAAGCTAACCTCCCGGAGCCAATTAAGAAAGAGTTAATTTTGTTCCTCAAAACAAATATCAGCTCTTTCGCCTGGAGCACCTCCGATATAAAAGGAATCAGCATCGACGTCACCTCTCACGAGTTAAACATTGATCCCACCTTCAAACCAGTCAAGCAGAAAAGACGCAAATTAGGTCCCTTGCGAGCTAAAACCGTCAACGATGAGGTAGAGCGCCTACTTAAGGTTGGATCAATCAGAGATGTCAAGTACCCGGACTGGTTGGCCAATCCCGTCGTTGTCAAGAAGAAAAATGGAAAGTGGAGGGTATGTATCGACTTCACAAACTTAAATAAATCATGCCCAAAGGACAGCTTCCCACTTCCGCACATCGACCGTCTAGTCAAAGCCACAGATGGACACCAACTGCTCTCATTCAAGGATGCCTTTTCTAGTTATAATCAAATTTTGATGAACCCCGATGACCAAGAGAAGACATCATTCATAACAGATCGAGGAACCTATTGTTATAAGGTTATGCCCTTCAGACTGAAGAATGCAGGAACTACCTACCAACGACTAGTCAACAGAATATTTGCCCATCAGCTTGGCAAAAGCATGGAAGTTTACATCGATGATATGCTTGTCAAGTCAGTAAAACAAAATGACCATGTAGCCCACCTAAAAGATTGCTTCGCAATCCTCAACCAATACGGAATAAAGCTCAACCCCGCTAAGTGTTCTTTCAGAGTTTCATCAGGAGAATTTTAGGGCTATCTTGTCACGGAGCGAGGGATAGAAGCTAATCCAAAACAAATCATGGCATTTCAAGAAATGGCATCTCCCAAGTCAACCAGGGAAGTGCAA
Source organism: Draba incana (assembly GCA_963576765.1). Taxonomy (NCBI): domain Eukaryota; kingdom Viridiplantae; phylum Streptophyta; class Magnoliopsida; order Brassicales; family Brassicaceae; genus Draba; species Draba incana. Next base: position 16,602,672 of record OY755210.1, read on the forward strand.
CGACTCACAGGACGGATTGGTGCACTGAATCACTTCATTTCCAGATCCGCAGATAAGTGCCTCCTATTTTACCAATTTCTCAAAGGCAACAAAAGGTTCACCTGGGACGCCAGCTGCGAGGAAGCTTTCAAGCAATTAAAGGCATACCTCAGCCAACCTCCGATATTGGCAAAACCGGTAGAAGGAGAATCCTTATACCTCTACATCGCAATTTTGCCAGTTGTCGTAAGCGGAGTACTAGTCCGAGAAGAGCAAAACGAGCAAAAGCCAATATTTTCTGTAAGTAAAACTAGCCTTGGCAGTAGTCATCTCAGCTAGGAAGCTGAGACAATATTTCCAATCTCATGCGATTGTGGTGATGACATCTCAGCCCATAAGGACAATCTTTCACAGTTCTAGCCAGTCGGGAAGTCTCGCAAAATAGGTTATCGAGCTCAGCGAGTTTGACATCGAATATCGCACAAAGAATAGTGCCAAAGCCCAAATCCTAGCCGATTTTGTAATCGAGGTAGCACCACAAGCAATCAGCGGAACTGAGCCCGGGAGGATGTAGACACTCCACGTCGACGGCGCCTCTTCCAGATAAGAATCCGGGGTGGGAGTAAAACTCATCTCCCCCACCGGAGAAATGTTAGAGTAATCCTTCCAACAAAGATTCACAGCTTCAAACAACGAAGCAAAGTACGAGGCCCTCCTAGCCAGACTAAGACTCGCTCTCGGGATCGGAGCTAGAAAGCTAAGCACTTTCAGCGATTCCCAGCTAGTAACCAGTCAATTCCATAGCGAATACGAGGCCAAAGATGATCGAATGAACGTATACTTGAAGATTACCCACGAGTTAATCAAACAGTTCGATAAATTCGAGCTAACACGTATACCGCAAGGTAAAAACACCTCCATAGAAACCTTAGCAGCCCTGGCATCGACCTCAGACCCTTTAATCAGAAGAATAATCTAAGTAGAAGAGATAGAGAAACCAAGCATTCACTTAGCTTCGAAGGCAGGAGTAGGAGTAAATGCCATAATAACAGGACAAATGGTTAGAAACCTGCAGCCTAAACCTAGCCCCTAAGCTGATTCAGGTGAACTACAAACCAAACAACCAAAGGACGCGAACGCACAAGATGATAAACACGACGACGAGCTCACCCCCGATGAGCTAAGCAATTCACAAGAAGCAAAATGACGCAAAATAATTTGCAGGATAGCTGATCGACCAGATTGGAGAATCCCTATCTCCGAATATATCACGAATAGAACCACACCTCCGAAAGAATGAGAGGACAAAATACTAAGGATCCAGGGCGCCCATTTTTGCATCAAAAAAGGAAGATTGTTCAGACGGAGTGCTTCCAGACCATGCCTCACCTGCATCACCGGAGACGAAATCATCAAAACTATAATCCGAGTACGTGCCAGATCCTGCGGGAGTCATTCCAGCTGAAGAGCCTTGGCTTTCTTCGTCAAAAAAGAAGGAAACTTTTGGCCCACGATGATGGCCGTTCCGAGCTCGCAAAAACATGCAAAGAATGCAACAAGAACCCCTAAATCATCCAGTACTCCTTGGAAGTGCTGCCATCAATCTCATCTCCGTACCCTTTCATGAAATGGTCGTTGGACATAATCAGACCCCTTACTCATTCGGGACCCAAGATGCTCGAATACGTATTAGTCATGACTGCCCACTTAATATGCCGACATGGGCTGCCGCACGAGGTAGTAACCAACAGCGGCACCCACTACACCTTGGCAACGCTTCGATAATTTTGCCACAAATAGCATATCTGCCTCACCTTTTCCACCACAAGTAACCAATTTGACAACGATTTAGGGAGGACGGCAACCCGCCCCCTAATCGATGGCCTAGAAAAATGCTTAATAGCCAAAAAAGAATGATAGAGTGACGAGCTGCAAGGATTGCTATGGGCCATGCGAATAATGGTCGGGAAAACCACCACAGAAATACCCTTTTCGCTGGTATACGAAGCCAAAGCATTGGTGCCAGTTGACACAATAATACCAAACCTCCGGGGGGCAACTGCCCTCCTCATCGAGGATCTCAGCGAGAACTCACTCCAAGATACCGTCGACCTGATAAAAATACACCGCAAGCTAGCTAGAAGTATAATACAGAACTACCAACAAGCCGTAGCTCGGCATTGTTGGCCAAAGCTAAATCCTCGTAACTTCAGAGTCGGCAGCCTAGTCCTGTGCAAGCCACATAACAAACCTCAAGAACCAAGCGTCAGAACTCCAGAGAACCCCTAGGAAGGTCCCTACCGCATCGCTGCTGTGGTGCAACCCCACTTCTACAAGCTCACCAATATCCAGAATGGAAATGCAGTAAAGTCACAGTGGAAGAGCAGCAACCTAAAACTCTTCCATCACTAGCATTCCTATTCAACAATCGAACTACGACATTGCTTGATCCCTTTACCGGGTACGTAGGCAGCTCGCCCCTTGAGCACAACCATACCAAACAAACCTTCCTGCCTAATCAGGTCCAATGTAATCCGGTCCTTGTAAGGTTATTAATCAAGAACATCTTTGTTAGTTCTCCACATTGGCTAGCTAGCCGTGATCTGAAACATCCTAAGTTAAACTAAACATCATTACAATCGAAGTTGATCTGGCAAAACGATCATTCAAATACTTAGGCTTGAAAGATCTAAGTCCTAAACTTTGTTATGATTAAAGCGTCAGCCGACCAAAAATATTACATCGCTACAACAAGTCCAGATTTATGCGATTCATCTAACCAAACAGGATCAGACTACTTCGCAGTCATTCAGCTCGGACAAGTGAAATCAGTTAAACACAATGGACCAAAGAACCACTAAGACAAAATTATTCATAACAAGTCAATTCCCACAAACGGGAGTAGTGTATAAAAGCCCTCTCAAGCACCAAAAGGTTCAAGGCAAAACAAAAGCCCACTTGGGCAAACAAAACAAAAAGAGAAAAGTTTTTATTCAAAACTTAAAGGAAGAAGAACAGGATAGGAGTCAGAAAACAGTCACACCGCGGTATCCTCAACTGCTTTGTCACCTTCGAGCACTTCCACGTCGACCAGCTGGTTAGAACTGTGCTGATTAACTCTAGCTGGAGCCTGAGTAACCGGATCCACCTCCATAGGAACCATCACAGAATCCTCCGAAACCTGAGGGAGATTTAGCTTCCCAATATTGAAATGGGAAACTATGACCGAGCGAAAAGCATCCTCCACCGCCGGCTGATGGGCCAGAAGCCGTCCACGCTCCTCATCCACGGTAAACTCCTTCTGAGTAAGAGACTCCAGCAGTTGGACATTAGCCAATAGCTCCTGAAGGTGAATCTCAGCCTTAACCTCCACGTCCATCTTCCAGAATTTTTCGCCAACAAAGAGAAAAATCTCTTCGTATTTCTTGGCAAGCTCCCGGTGACCAGCCCTATGGGCCACGTGAACTGCAGCCTCTCGATCCTCCCTCAGCCTCTTTTTCTCGACCTCCAACTCCCATCAAGAAAGTTAAATCTCAAATAGGAGCTAAACTAACCTTTCCCATCGCCGAAGTAAGCTTGACGAATGGCTATTTTAGAACCATGTTCTTTACAAGTGGAAGAGGATACCCTGCCGATTTACAGTGGTGGAATAAATGGGCAAGTCCCTCGGGGTCATCGATAATTGGATAATTTTGAGAATGAGAATAGTTCCAGTAGAACGGCTTGCTCCCATTATCTCTAGGTGAGACGTTGCACTTATCAGCAGGCCCCCCCTTTGAAAAAAGAAGAGGTGAGCGAGATCTTGCTCGTTTCAACTGGTGAGATCACCAGAGGACCCATTTGAGTTTGACATGCCCCGAGCAGGAAGGAGCTCTAATGAACGATCAATTGGCGCCAGAGGGAGCTCCAATAGCCCCTGCAACCACCGGGGCAGGCACATGTGGAGCTCCTGAGGCACTAGCAGGAACTCCAACCTCCCCGAGGATGGAGTTAACGGTCGCAGTTACCTCCCCGGAATGAACTCTGAAACTAGCAGGAGGGAAAACCTCATCGAGACGTCGGAAGGTGGATATGCGAAACATATCAGCCATAGAAGGGGCACTGGAAGAGGAGCTGGTATCCGAAGGTGCTCGAGCAGCGGATCCTGCATCAAACTCAAGTTTTCTGTCAACAGAACCCTTAAAAAAAAAAACTTCTGGCAATCCATGCGGAGAATATAAGCAATGACAAGAGCCAACCAGAAGGCCGGAGAATTTTCCTGGGCGGAGCATGAGAATTAAGCTTGAACGAGCGTTTCTTCCTCTTCGCAGCAGAACAAGGAGGAGGAAAAATAGCAAGCGGAACTGGACTAAAGGCAAGGACAATGGATAGATCAGCTCGTTCAGTAACGAATCCCGCCAATCATCGTAGGGCGTAGATACTTCAGATACGTAGATGGTCGAAGGAGTCCCAGTGAATCTAACCACTCTTAAGGCGAGCGATACGATCTCTGATGGAATCATCGAGTTCTTTTTCTTTTGTGTTCACTGCGTAAGTACGAGAACCGATGAGAAATTTTGATACAAAACAGTTTCGGGAACAAACACACAACAGCAATAAGAAAGAATGAAATTCATAATAGGGAGGACGTCCTATTGATGCACATCTCCTAACCCGCATGAGCAGGAAAACGACGAGAAAGAGCTTCAAACTCCTCAACGTAGGCGACGAAGGAAAGAAATATCCGGAAAAAGAAATGCCCTCCCTGCCAGTTGGTATCCTTCTTTGAGGTCATACCAGCAATAATCCCACAGCCAGGGCGATTGGAGAAGTAAAACCGATCGGGAACTTGCGAGTTCCTCTTCGACGTGTATAATTCTAAAAATTGGTCCACAGACAACTCCAGTCCTTCTTCGAAGCCTCGGCCGAAAGTCCCAATGGCATGACGGAGAAAGTTGGGGTTCATCTGCTGGAAAGCCAGTCCCAGCGCATCTAAAAAATGAATGATATAAAGGGGATTGTGAAGGTAAGCCTGCAAGACTCAAATAAGCGGGATCGGCGTAGCACCATCAAGTTTTGACCGATTCGGGAGAGTCTGAATCATCAAAAAGAGCAAGTTCAACTCCCCTCGGGAAATCCAGATCTCTGATAAGATCTGATAAATCCTTCGGCGAAAGATTGGAAGAAGGATGAGGTCCAAACTGATCAGTAGAAGCTATCAAGTCAAAAGCGATGGGAGAAAAAGAGTAGATCGGATCTGATTCGATGTCAGGTCGCGGGAGGCTCCGATCAGTTGGGAAGATATCGAACAAGTAGGTAAAGAAAAAGCAAACAGACAATACAGACAAATTAACCTACGGATAGAAGAAGAGAAAAAGGGGTTATAATTCTTTACCTCGGGAATTAGGAGACGAGCAGTTAAGAAAAGAGGGAGAGCAAGAAGCTGTGAATTTATACCTCTTGCACAGTTATCTAGGTCATACGAAAACTCTTCAGCTTCCTCAGTTAGCTCAACTGTCCGATCTCGGAAAAAGAAATCTTAACTAAGCATATTTAAGATTTGAACGAATCCGAAGTCGAATCTTACTAAGAGTAAGATCTTCTATGATTTACGCCTTACCTAATCGCCCATTAATTCTTATTATTAAGTCATTAATGGGGGGGGGAGGGGGCAACTATTGGAGCTGGATTTCACCATTAGAAATTCGGCCATTAAGTTTAGGATATAATCATACTCGATCGTATTTAGTATTGGGCCTAAGACTTAGTAACGCGCTAACGATAGTAAAAGACCAGCGTGCCCCTCGGCAGCGCTAAACTTAATTGAACGGATTCGTTGACCGCAAGGATAGAAGAACCGCTGACCAAGCAGCTCAGCAAGGACACGACCAAGTCAGCGCCGCTCAACGGTTAACGAAGAGATCCCGACATTTCCGGAGGATACACTAGAACGTGTCCGAGATCTCCGGTGACGAAGAGGGATTCGCGGAGCTGAACCGTTCATCTCAAGGAAGTATAAATAGCTAGTTCTAGAGCTGAAATGGCTAACTTTTTCGATACGTTTGACACCGAATCACACTTTAGCTCATCATCATTTGTTCCAGCTAAAGTTATTTGTATACTTGATCGAAAATCAATATAAATCCATTTTCCGTTATCTTGGTCTCGATCCTTGTTAGATCTATAGACATTTCTTAGGACTAAAGTTTCTTTTCCGAATTCACATATAAATTCTTAGTGCGGAATCCAGCTTTCACGATGACTAAGTTAATAATGGCTCTTTATACAGATTAACTAAGCAAATTATTGTCCCAATTAACTTTTCAAAAAAGTACTTAACCATATTTTGATCAAATATGTAATGTGTGTGGATCACAAGAAGTGATAGCAAATAAAAAAAAAAAAAAAAAATATATATATATATATATATATATATATTTTTGGATCAAAACATTATTAGTCATTTCAATTAAAAACCCTAATAACCAATCGAGTTTATAAAACTCAAGTTAGGTAACAAAAAATCGTAAGGTGAGCAACTTTATGGATATGGTAAATGTACATATGTAATATGTGTGGATCACAAGAAGTGAATGTACTTTTTCTGCTTTTTAATCGATGAAATATTGAAAACGGGCAACTCTCGATATCCTATTCAACGTGACCACTGTTTAGCTGGAAATCACTAGGAGGCGACTTTAAGGTGTGCCCCAAAATCTAAAGCTAGACACTTAGACAAAATACTTTTCTATTTTATTTATAAGATATACTATTTTTTAAAGACTTTTCTATTTTACTTATAAGATATATATTTTTAATACTATCGTCGTCATTGTTTTTGAATTGAATACTTCTAATACATGACGAGAATAGGGAATGAAAATGAAACTCAAGAGATCGTAGCAAAAAGAAGGAAAGATATTTGCTCGTTATATGAAATACCGTCCAAATTAAAATAAATAAATAAAATATCAGCTACGAGTCAGTTTGAATCTGTGATTTCGTTTACTTCTATTAACTTTACTTATTTTCATAATTATTTTTACGTATAAATATAATTTGATTTGTTCATAAAATTCAAACGAAAATAATAAGACCTAGACATATCATTTTACGAGTAAACCGGTATATATTTTGAATTTTCTGAAACTGAAACTGTAATTAAACCGAATAAAAAGAAAATGTTTGTTGGTTGCAAGATTATAAATTTGAAAGATTAGTTTTTCAGTTTTTTTTTTTTTTTGGTCAAACGTTTTTCAGTTTAAAATCCACTAATCTAACAGTTTATATTGAAATGTTTTTCCAACAACGTGTTTTAATTTTTTTTTAAAAGAATAACTATGATATGAGATACTCCCTCCGTTCTCAAAAGATTGATGTTGTAGAATTTTCACAATTATTAAGAAAACACATCAATTCTTACTTATAAATTTCTTGTTTTTTGTACTAAACAATTTTCTATGACTCTAAACCAATAGTATTTCAATAAAACCAATTAATGTGTCTTGGAATTTACAATTCATCATTATTTTTTCATTAACAATGTATTGAGAATGTAAAAAATCAATCTTTTAGAAATATTTGTTTTTCCTAGAACATCAATCTTTTGAGAACGGAGGGAGTATATTTTAGTGGTTTGTACACTGTCGTATTTATGTTAAACACTTGATTCAAATAAGAGGTGCAGAGCAGACAACAGTAAATGCATTATTATGCACATACTATAATAGGACTAATATTTCGTGTGCAAGTCACAGTGTGTCAACATAGTCGGCCACCGCTAAACAAGAATCCCCACATATGAGCCCATTAATATGCAGGGAAATTCCTTAATATGCCATAAAGTTTTGTTTTCAAATAAACCACCAATTTTAAAAGTTTTATAGATATCATTTTTTTCAAAAAAATTTCAAAACTTTCAAAAATACCACTAACACAAAAAATTGATTTTTAAAGGATTTAGAATTTAAATTTTTGGGTTTGGGTTAACTATTATACAATTAAGATATAGTTTTAGGGGATAAGGTGTAGGTTTAGGATCTAGAGTTTAATTTTGATAATTTAAAATTAGTTTTAATTTTGTGGTATTTTTGAAACATTTGAAAATGTGGTATTTTTGTAACCTTTAAAAATTGGTGGTATAGTTGGAAAGAAAACTTAAAAAAGTGGTATTTACGAGAATTGCCATTAATATATCCTTTTTGTTTTTTCAGGAGAACAAAAATTGTTTGTGTCATTGCGATTTTCTTTTCTTTTTTTGTTATATAAAATTATGTATATGAGTGCATGAGCCCCATAGAGGAGGAAGTAATGGTCTTAATTTTCTGACAAGCAAAGAAACAAATATACAAATGGTCTATAATTTGTTTACATACCCATGAAAAGGTCCATCAGCCCAAAATCACACATTTGCATATCAGCCCAAAATCACAAACATTTGATTTTTAAAGGATTTAGAATTTAAATTTTTGGATTTAGGTTAACTATTATACAATTAAGATATAGTTTTAGGGGATACGGTGTAGGTTTAGGATCTAGAGTTTAGTTTTGATAATTTAAAACTAATTTTAATTTTGTGGTATTTTTGAAACATTTGAAAAAGTGGTATTTTTGCAACCTTTAAAAATTAGTGGTATAGTTGGAAAGAAAACTTAAAAAAGTGGTATTTACGAGAATTGTTATTAATATATCCTTTTTGTTTTTTCAGGAGAACAAAAATTGTTTGTGTCATTGCGATTTTCTTTTCTTTTTTTGTTATATAAAATTATGTATACGAGTGCATGAGCCCCATAGAGGAGGAAGTAATGGTCTTAATTTTCTGACAAGCAAAGAAACAAATATACAAATGGTCTATAATTTGTTTACATACCCATGAAAAGGTCCATCAGCCCAAAATCACAAACATTTGCATACAATAATGCAAGTGTTTGACGACCAAGACGGGTCAACGCACCATAAATTCCAAAAGACTAACGATAAGATCGAATAATCTTCATAGCCTCTCTAATCCATTGTTTTTTTTATTGTTGAAGTCTCTAATCCAATTTTACAAACTCTCCAATCTCCTTTCAATATATTATTCATCGACCAATGGGTGAAGGCAAAACTCTTCCTGCGTATTTTTGCAGAAACTGCGAGAATCCACTAGCTCTCGGTGAAGATATCATCTCCAAAAAATTCGTGGTAAAAAAATTGTTCATACCAAAGTAATTAACTGTTTATACCAAAATAATTGATTCTTTCATTTCTTATTCAACGTTTTCTAGAGATGATTGAGTCTCATCTCTTAATTTCCATTGGTTACAAGTTACAACTTACAACTTGCAACAAATACAAATACGTTTCTTTTTAATATGTTAAAATGGATTTAGGGAGTTTCGGGGCCTGCGTTTATGTTTTCGCACGCGATGAACGTGGTGGTTGGACCGAAGATTGGGAGAAAATTGATAACCGGATCGTACGTGGTGGCAGATGTGATGTGTAGTAAGTGTGGTGAGACTTTGGGTTGGAAGTATGTTGAGACATTCGATCTCAAACAGAGGTATAAAGAAGGCATGTTTGTGCTCGAGAAGCTCAAGTTGACCAAGAAATATTGAAAAGTAGTCAAGAATACCTTTGAAGGGTGAGGTGAGGATTAATAAATGTATATAACCGTTGTTGTATAAATCAATATGAAGTTAAAAATAATAATCAATATATAGACTGTTGTACATAGAAAGGTTTGGAAATACCTCACAAGTAATCAATACATACTGTTGGTTATTATTTTCTTCTCTTTTTTGGGCGTATAGTTTTGTTAGTTACTGACTCATGTCCGGTGGGTGATTTTGAAAATTATGGAGAAAACAATTCTTTGTTTTAAAGTGTAAGCAAAGAAAACAAATCTTTGTTTCAAAGGCTCAACAATTCAAGACAAAGTTACATTACCAATTCAAGATAGTTTTGGATATCGATAAAAACCGAGCACCATACCTTTTTTTCATCTTTAAATCACCGTTGTCGCCGAAAATCTGTTTTGCCGGATCATTCTTTTGCAATCTCATCTTTTAACTAAGAATACCAAATCACATCTCCATCTGCTTCAGAAAATTTGAGTTTTGACTTTTGAACATTTGTTATTTAAATTTTTTTTTACATCTATTATAGTGCTAACATATTTGCCTTTCATGTTTTTTTCTGTTTGGAATCAAACACACAAACTATATATTCCACAACAACAATTACAATTAAGATTTTTGTTATGTGAGAATCAATAAATACAATTACAACAAAAGTATACGCCACTTTTGTCTAAGAATTTTACTCAGACCTTATCAATTCAACATCGATTTATCTCTCAAGCAGCAAATCTCATCATGGCCTCTCTTCTACTTAGTGACATTTCAATGCTTTCATCAACGATTATCAGTGTGCCACTTGAATGCAAAAATCACAATCAATAAATACTTCAATATTAATGCCACAAGCAAGTTAAAAAACCATGATCTAGAAGACAAGTCGTTCAATATCATAACCTAAAATTGGAAGGATAAGTCTAGAAATTTTATCTTAAAATTCTTCTTCTTCGGATTCTTGAGCTAAATGTGTATTAATTGGACTCTTTGCACCGTATTTTCTAATATTTGCTTGAGGTACTCGGTAATACAAAGCATTCATTTCTTGTATGTGGGGAGGGTTTGGAGCCGCTACAAATTCCTGATTTCTTTTCGTATCTAAACGATCCAATCGGAGAAATTTGTTGCTCATGTTATTCTTCAAAATAGTTTATGTAGTTTGGTAGTATCTCTTTGTTCTGGTGTTTTTTTTTTTGACCATTTTTTTATAATTTCAATTACATATGAAATTTGACTCCACATGGTTAGAATTTGGTTCTCCAGGTTTGTTGGTCTTTTCCATGTTTTGGAGACCATTAATCTCTGCACCAAGATGGTAGTAAAAACAAAACCGAAATATTTGGTTTTAGCCAAAGAAATGATCCACGAAACAACTGCTTAAGAGAACAATGCATACGTTTGAAAACCACATGACCAAAAAAGTATAGAAATAAAGACGGGTGAAAAAACAAAGTCCCATATTTACTCTATAATTGTCTTGTCAACTCATTATAAGAGCAATCACAATTCGCGCTTGAGCCTTCTCGTTTAGGAGTATGACGTTTTAAAAGCTTTTTATGAGGATGAAGAAAGATGTACGGTACAAATTGGAGGCTTGAGTTTAGCTTGGAAATTGTATGAAAAGCTTGTTTGTGCTTCTTCCTCTTCTTGCCTTGATTTTTCTGGTGAAGACCACAAAATTTGCTCGGTAAAGAAAATCCAACCTTTTAGATAAAACCATTGCTGCTTAAAGCACGAAGCTAAATATGGAACTTAAATTTACTAACCAAGAAAACATGACGAGACTATGAGAAAACAGAAGAATACTGTGACGTACATGAGAAAGCATTGGCTAGCTTCTCAACTTGAACACGCTTTGGATTCTCATTTAACAGCTTCACAACCATACCCTATTTATTTTTTCCCGACACAGCTCAACTCTTGAGAAAAGATTACTGTTTCTCGTACATGTCAACTTGGCTAGGTTTCTTCTTCTTACCATAGAGTTATAGCAATAAATTGTTGAGCCATATATTGGATGAAATCCTTTTAAAGAAGGTATGGAATTCTTTTGAAATGGCAAGATGCAATCGTTTTAGAGGCGGTATGGAATTCTTTTGCAACGACTGCTATGTCTTTGTTAGTGTGAGATCCACTGGCAAAATTCCCATAACCACCACCACCTGCAAATTAAGAAACCAAAAATGATAAATTCGCATAGCTTTCAAAGTTTTTCAAACCAACCAAATCAAAGCAAGTTCTACTGAAGAAAGGGTGTGTATTATAAGATGTAAGTATAGGGTTCATATATTATGTGAGTTACTTGATCACTAAATGGATCTAGAACACTATAATCGTGGCTATGGATATGGTTGCTTGGCCATGAATCAATTTTGTCAGTATGAATAATGATGCAAACCAGGTTTGTCAGTATGAATAATGAAGTAGTCTAAAAGCATTGCAACATCTATTAACACACAGTATGAATCTCAGGAGCTATCAAGAGGGTAAATGAAGATGTATCTAAACAAATAAAGAAAGGATCGGTTCTACCAACCTGGAAACGACGCCCACTTAGGTGTTGAGTGTTGATTTCAAGACTTGTTTCCATCATCAAAAGCATGTATAGCTCTTTTTCGCAAATATCATCGATTGCTCTCAAGTAAATAATGGCCTGATTCACGACGATTCGATTAGATCCCCTTGGTGCTTAAAGGAGAGAGAAAGAGAGAGGGAGACAGATAAACCTGGAATTCAGCGACGGTGAAGGGAAGGTTGTCGCTTTGTGGGTAGCTGCGGTGACGCAAGGCCGAGCAGAGTACATCAGTCGTCCGGTAGATGGTTCAGATCGATGGGGCTGCCGTGATTCGTGGCCGACTTTGTAGGAGACTCATGGTAACGGCAAGCTGCATCCGTTCAGCAAATAAACCTTATAAGTGAGACGATTGTGGTCGAGTTGACAAGGAAGGGAACGTATGTGAAAGTGTTTTTTTTTTTTTTTTTGTTTATAAACATGTAGCGTTACGCTTCAATTCGATGGAGGCTGTGGTGAACCCATATATGTATGGAAGCTTCGCGGGCATATTGATAGAGGGTCGGTGGTAGATTTTAACGCGACAATTTTCTTTTTAGATTGATAAAAGAAGAAAGGTGAAGATGAAGAGGCTAATGAATTTGAGAACTCGGACCGGCACAAAAAGGAAAAAAGGAAAAAAATCAAATTCAGACACATGGCATCATAAGGAGAGATGACAGTGTCCACGTAGAGAGAGTCTATCTCTTCTCATATAGTAGATATCATTTATTTTATTCGTTTACATTTATTCGAACGACACAATTGAATTTACATCATTTTTATGAGGGACTCTGAAAATGGTATTTCTAATATTTTTATATCAATAGAAAAAGATCGGCATATATTTTTTCATCATTATTATAACAGATATATTAATATGCGTTGCTTATGAAAAAATAAAGCTACACCAATTTGTATAAATGATATTAAATATTTGTTTGTTTCGATTATAACAATTGATGTCAAATTTTTGTATCAGTTATAAATAACTAATGCTAAAATTCGTTTCAGTTTTTATACATGATTATAAGAGTTGTATCTTCCATCAATAAATGATAATCAGATTCTCAAGACACAAGTGGTAAAAAGCTCCAATGTTGAGAAACTTCAAAGGTGATAAGGTAAACTCCAAAATTCTTTTATGTCTTTAATTTTTGAACTGTAAATGCTGAAAACTTAAGTTGAGAAACAATTGATGAATACGAATAGGTAGATAAGTTATGTACTTAAATTAGATGAGTAATGGTGATGAGACAGTACTTTGTGCTTTCAATTGGTTTATAAATTGTTTAGAAATTTATTGTGATGGACATTCATTACACAATTGGTTTATACATTCTAGTCATTCATTACACAGTTGCTTAAGTGTCCTTGCTTCATTGTCTATAGTGTTACAGTGTCATTGGAAGTTAAAACTGATCCAAAACAAATCTGGAGTTATGTAAACTTAACTACAATGAAGTTATGTAAAGTTAAGTAAAATCAATTTATGTAATCAATTAAACTAGAGTGTAGAGTTTGTAATTCTGTTATTTTAGTCTGAAGTTATGTAAACTTAACTAAACTATAACTTAACTTCTCTTCAACTAAACTAAAATGCAACTTAATTGAACTAACTGAAAAAAATTAATGGTGATATAACTTAACTTGTCTCAGTTACTTAAATTACACAACTAACCGGTATTCAATACAAATTCGGTGGATCATTGTTGAGGTTGTGCCTTTATAATGACTCTATCTCAGCTAAACAAAACTCATATCTTATCAATTACCTTTGTAGCTAAACAATAGAATCCACTGATCCTTTTTCCTCCTCTCAGTACTTTACCAATCTCTTGTTCAACCAAGAAGAGAGCACTAATCTTGAAACTTATTCACAACCACTGTTACCTTAAAACCAAACACCTTTAGCTTTAAGTAGAGAAGCTAATTCTTGCTAAACTACGACGATAAAAAAGATCTTACTATCACTTTTGGAAAGTAATCTTCAACACCCTAAAACTTCAAATCCTATTCAAAAACACCCTAGTTCTAAAATTGATTTTAGTTTTGATTTTTTTTAAAATAAAAAGGTCAAATACTGAAATACCCTTAATAAATCACTCTAATTACAAGAAAATCAGAACATAAAAAAAAAAAAAAAATTCCCCCTTGAGAGGATGCGAACTCCACACGGCAAAGACTACTTACGACAGAGACAAGTAGAATATGATGCAGACAACTCTAATAACTTTATAATATATTGATATCAACCCGCCCAGTCTAAAACTCCCAAATCCCATGAGAAATCTCCCAAAATTGAAACCTAACTCTAAAATTGTTTTTGTTCTTCTCTCTCTCTTTGATTGCGATTCAAAGACAAGATCAGTTTCTTAGAGTTTCATCTTCTCAGGCTCTTCATATCCGTCGTCATCGCCGTTGCCGTATCCATCACCTTTTTTCGTTGTTGTCGCCGTGGCCCAATCTCTTCAAAGTAATCTCTTTATTTTTCCGAAAAGGTTGGGTTTTGATTTGGATCCAATGATTTGGGGTTTTGATTTCGAAACATGTTTCATCCCTTTCAATGCCATAGATGTATCAAATTTGAAATTAGGGTTTGTAGTAAAACCAATTAGGGATTTTGATATGAATTTGGGATTAGATTAGATGATTTCGGTTTCTATAAATTGTGGGTTAGGATTTGTAGTAAAAGGATATGTGGATTTGATATAAGTTTGATTTTTTGATATGAAATGGAGATTAGATGAATTGGAGATGTGGTTTTGATATGAATTGGTGATTTGTTTTAGAAAGTGTTTTGATTTAGGAATTGTTTAAACAACTATTTGTTTCTCTTTCTCTACTTCTTTTGTTTATTTTCACTTTTTCTTTTCTCTTCGGATTTTTTTATAATGAACTAGTGTTGTGTTTTGATGATTGATATGAATATGGGATTGATATGTTTTTGTTCTGGATTTTACAGAAATGGGTCCTCCTTCTTGTATGCCAATATCCACTTCTTCACCATATTAAAGTGGGAGGCAAACTGTAACGCCCCGACCACCGTCGTAGGGGAAATCCTCATCTCCCAATAGGCCCCACGACCACTCTCGACCCATGGGCCCACCCATGTCAGGCATTCGGTGCATTAGTCCGGGAGGCTCTAAAGTCATGTTTACTGACCCTGCAAATCACCACGCGATTTTTTCTCGTGTTTTGACCTCACTCACACGAAACTGGAAATACTTCCCAGTAGGTCACTGATGCGGCTGGATTAGGGCGATGCAAAAGAGTTTTAAATTTATAAACCCTAATCTGCAAGTGAATAATTGACAATTGTAGTACTTAGGGGTCGATCCACAGGAGACTATGTTGTTACGTTATAAATCTATATGATGCAGAATAAGCTAAGAAAAAATATATTTGGGTTTTGGAGTTTTAATGAAATAAAGCAAAGCAATAAAATAAAGAGATAGATAAATTAAAACAAGCAAGATAAAAGCAATTAAAAGGAACTAATGCAACATGCTCTACACGGTTTTTAAAGATATGCAACTAGTGTACTAGAACTCAAATCACTGTGGTAGAATCATTCAACTTTCGTGGCTCCAAAACCTATAACTCAAACCCTAATAGACTCGGCTTCGCATTGTTATTACAAGATGAATTACGTTGTAAGATTTAGATTTTATTGTTCATTAAACTCCTTAACTAACCTTTCAAATTGTTAAGACGTCTAACCTACCAAATACTAGATCCGATCGGTGCAAAAGCTTTTGGAATCGGTACCAATCTAAAATCGGTCACTAGGTAGCTAATCTAGATCACACCTTGAGTATAAATAAAGATATAAAATCAATCTATAAACAAGCTCAATAAAGATGTAAAAGATGCAACAAAAGAACTTTAAATAACTTTATATCAAACATACAACTACTCTACATGTTATGAAACATGGAGCAACTAGAGAAGTTGATAAAACAGTAGATTCGTGATAGATAAGTGCTCGGCATAGGTTGATCTCTGAGCACAGGGCTTGACAAGAACACCATGGCCTTCATCGCTCTTCTACAAAGGATAAAGATGAAGAACAAAAGAGAATAACGAAAATACATGTTTATTATTGATTTGTGGTGCCTAGGGTAGATTCTCTCTCTTAAGAGGCTAAAAGCAAGTATATATAGATGTGGGAAGAGGTCTTGGGTCGGCAAAGGCTCTAGGGTTTCGTCTTGGGCAAAAATATTTTTTTTGTCGATAAGTGCACAGAAGTGGCCAAGGCACCGATCGGTCACACCGGTCACGTGGATTGGTCCAGGGTCTGGCTCAAAATAATCTACTTGTACTTGGATTCAGTTAAATGAGCCGGCCCATGGGTTGGTTCGGTGCTTAGGCCCATCTTGGACTTGATTCTTCTTCTAGGCAAAATGACATATCTTTAGAAAACCTTGAATATCTTCCACACTACAAATTCATTTGATATAATTCAAAATCCATTGGAAAGCTGACTCAAAGGGATATCTTTATATGAAATTTCATCTCCGTCCAAGTTTATTTGGTCCTCCGTCCGTGGTTAAACTTTGGATGGGTAACTTCTGCCTAACTTAGGAAATTGTGAAATCTTCAACTTTGAGAACTTGGATTGGCTCCTTTGACCTTGATAAGTTGTTGTAGGATGAAGAATACTCATTTTGCTCTTTTTTACATCCTTTTTGATGATTTGACCTATATGACTCCTAAAAACCAAATATACGAGAAAACTACCTCTTTTGATAGAAAAGCTTATTAAATAGTGTATAAAATAGGTAAAATGGATTGTAAAAGTAGTAAAATACCAGGTATATCAACTCTCCCAGACTTACCCTTTGCTCTTCCTCAAGCAAACAAAAGGTTAATCAGGAAAGAAGATTTGAAAACACGTAAACTCACATATTCTTTGATCTTGTTTCTTTCTCTAAACATGTAATCCACATAAAGACAAGGTAAGTTATTGGACGCTTTTCATCGTCTCCCATCATGATTTTGAAAGTATGTCTTAAACTGTTGTACCTGCAAAATCTCACGTCAATCGATTCTTTTACCCTCTTTGATTCTCAAAGATCTCCGATCAAGGATATTTACAAGGAATTCGGCTAGGTGTTTAGGGAAGGCTTATTTAGTGTGAGGTTAAAAGTGTTTAGGGTTACCAAAAACTCCGGATGCGAGATATTATGCAAAATCGTAAGAGAGAATGGATCTATTGAAGTCCACAATTTCCCAATCACATTGTTGTTCGCCTTTCTCCCCTAGACTTAGTCTTTTCTCTGGGAATCACTTGTCGAACTCTCTAACTCATCTCTCCTTTGTATCATGGCATTCCTTGGATATTCTTTGGCATTTGACTCTTTGAAAACCATTTTCCTTCCCTTATATTATTTCTTTTTTATTATTATTTAAAGGGGAAAATGGTCTCATAAAGATATGAGTCAAGTAAGGCACGAAATTGTTACCATGATTTAAGCATCCAGGGAACGGCCAAGCTTCTTTAATTTTCTGAAATTTTGATGTTGTACTCCTTCCTTCTAATGTTGATCGTCGCATCTTCTAGTGATTGGAAAATTGCCTCGACCCTACTCTCTCCGATGTTTTTACACATATCTGCATAGGGGATGTAGCAAAAGAAGTGCATGAGGTCTGAAAAAAGGTTTAAGGGCTTAGGTAGGGTACCAACTAAAAATGAGCTGGCCATTCATGAAAACATAGAGGGATAAAAAGAGGATAATATGTCATGAATGTGATTCGTTCCTTGATCTAATATCCTTAACAAGAGATAGTCAAAAATCATGTTAGTAAACCAAATTTAGAATCAAAATCTTATCCATCAAAAATAGTGCAAGTAGCAATCTCCTTGGACTCCATTCGGTCACTAGGTGTCTGAATCAATTGTCTGGAATAAACCCTGCAATAATGGTTACTTGATTTTGAAATCAAAACTTTTTTGATCAAAAAAAGGTGTCATCATTCCCAACTAATTTTGACTCAATACAACGGTTTTCGAAAACGATTTTGAAAAACTTTTTGAAAACATAAATATCCAACACGAACAAACGCATTAGTAGCAACAATCCCCTCAGACATAACTTACACCGTCCCGGTGTAATTCAAATCAAATCAAATTAAGGGTGAAGTGTTGGAAAATAAGAATAAAAGTAAAATAAATAGATAAATATGGAGAATAGAACGAAGTTACCAGATAAAGAAACTCAAATTCTCCCAAAGTTGAATCGGGTGGATGGTGTTCAAAGAAGGGTGAAGAAACTCCCCAAAATTTCTCTAGGCACAAGAAATAGTGCTTCTCAATTTTCCAAACAAATCATTCCGCAAGGACCGAGAGATTACGACAGCGATTTATGGTCACTTATAGGCAAAGCCCAAAACTCATAATACATCACCCACTCCATATTGAAAATCTCCGAATTATAGGTTGTTGAATAGCTGCTGGAAGAAGTTGCAAAACTCTTGCTTTAAACATTGAAGTAGAGGATTCATAAGTTGGGTGAGAAGGCTTCTTGTTTTTCTCTTTTCTTTGTGCACATCTTCTATGGATAAGGTGGATCATTCTTTAAGAAATTGGAATTTCTAAAATCAAACCTGTGTAAGAACCAAATATCCTTGCAAAAACACTTGAAATTACTCGTTAAATAAACTTGGACCTAGGTTCCAGAATACCGAAGCAACAAACAAAATTATCCAATCTCATTCTAGAGTAGAAAACAAGTAGTGAAAAGATAAGTGTAAGATGTGAAAATTATGTAAAAATCAAACTTTATCAAATCAAATTTTAAAAGTGCAATGTGAAAGTTCAAAAATTAGTTTTATTTAAGAAAAATCACAATTTTAAAATATTTTCTTTTAAAAATAATTAATTTAAATTAAAACTATTTTTAAAGAATTTAAAAAGAAAAATAAGAAAAACTTACCTTGTGGTTCGAACCGGTGGTCGAACCATGTGAACCGCGGTCAGGTTCAGGCTGGTTAGTGTGGTGATGGATGGGGTACGCGGGAAGGTGGAGACGTGGTTTGTGAAGACGCGGGTCGGATGGAGACACGGGATGGTGCGGGATGGGGACGAGGCTTGTCCGGGACGCTGGGGATGAGGACTGTCCAGGCACCGGTCACTTACATGACCAGGTGTGGGCATCCGGGGCGAGGTGCTTGTGGACCGCGTGACGACGAGGCTCCTTGGGGTAGATCCGCGAGATGGGGAGCTGGAGGCGCAGGACGAGGCTGGCATCGGGGACGCGGGAATACGGGTTAAGGGTTGCGGTGCACGGGACGAACGATCCTGGCACCGGTCGGATTCCCGTGTTCGGGGTCTCCGTCCGGGGCCTGGGACCGTGGGACGATCAACACATCCGAAATGGCGAAACGCTCGGGCACTGGTCGAAACCGCGTGTCTGGTGCCGTGGTTCGGTGTCTGGGCCACCGTGACACTTTTTATTAATTTATTTTTTTTATTTATAAAAAAATAAATTTTATAAAATCTGAAAAATTCATAAAAAAATAGATTAATGAATAACAAAGTTTATAAAATGAAAAACCAAAAGAAAAATATAGAATAAAATCAAAAGAAAAGAAAAACTCGATATATGGGTTGCCTCCCATAAATCGCTTGTTTAAAGTTAATTAGCTTGAGTCCTTGGAGTTTTTAGACTTTGGAATTGTTTTCTAAAGGCTTGAGGTTGTCCTTAGAGTGTGAACAAATTCTTCCATGGTCGTGGTCTTCATCATGTAAATGAAAGGGTGTTTGATTTGAACTTCTCTCTTCTCCGAAGGAATGTATTTTGTAACTTTGGATCAAAATCCGGGTGGTGCTGCGTAGTAGAATATGTTTCTATCTATCTAAGGAAATGAAAACCTTTGTAAGGTGTAATCCATGATAGCTCTAGCAGTAGCCAAGAATTGCCTTCCAAGGATGAAAGGTGTTGAGCAATCTTGCATATTAGCCACTTCAAAGTCCGTCGAAACAATGCAATCACCAATTCTCACGGGGCAATTTTATATTTCACCCAATGAGAGTGTCAATGCACCATTAGCAAGTGAAATTCTTAAGGTTGAAGGACAAAGGTTGGTTATTCTCATCTTTCTCGCAAGAGATTCCAACAAAACGTTAACTCCGGTTCCCGGATAGATAAGAGCGGTCTCAAAGATATAATCGCGAATTGAGCAAGAGATGTTGAAAGAACCTGGATCAAGAGTCTTAGGAAGTATCCTTGGGTACCTATAAGGATTCCTAACTTGGTCGAAAAGCTCCTCAATCATAAAGTCTTCTTCCTTGCTTTGTTTGAAGCATTATCGTAATGATGGCTTCGTTCTCCAAGCTTCTTCAAAGGTGAGGGTGGGATGGAGTTCTCTAACTATAGAATTGAATACCTCCTGAATCTCATCACTCATCCAACATATTTTCTTGATAGATCTTTCGCCTAAACAAGCTTTCTTCATTGGCGGTTTTGTTGAAATTCTAGATGTAAATCTTCGGTTGTATGGTTTGGCCATTAGGAAAGGTCTTGGAGCGTCTTTCTCCTCTTGATCAGAGTTGGAGAGGTCTCCTTCAAGTGGTGTTAAGGTGCAGCAATGGACGAAAGGTGTTGGCTCTTCTTCATTCGTACTAGATTAGTCACTAGAGTGACGCGTTTCTTAAATAAGCTTCAAGCGTTCATCAATCTTCTCCACACGGTTTGAGATGTTGTTAGATTCGTCTTCTAAGGATTTTATAGTGTCTATGAACTCCTTATGATGGTGTTCAAGTTCATAACAAACGGTATTGATGGTTTTCACCGTAAGTTGATTATCGGTTTCTAGCTCCTCCATATTTGAGTCGATCTTGTCTTGAACAATTTCAACTTCGGTTGCGCCTTGAGCAGCTTGGTAGACCTTGATAGCAACCTTCTTTAGGTTAGAACTAAGCTCATCAACGTCCTCCTTAGTGGACTTAATCTTCCACTCTAAGTCATCGTACGAATCGTCGATCTTATACTTGATATTGATGATATCGATCTTGTCTTCTTGAAGGTCTCTTGTATGGATGTTTTGAAATTCTTTAAACTGAATAAAACGAGTCTCAATAGCTTCGAATTGGTTAGCGACGATCTCAAATCTCTCCCCAAGAGACGAATTCATGGATTTGATGGTTGATTCGATCTCACGAAGGGCGTTTTTGGTGTCCTCCATGAACCGTTTATCAAAGGTTCAAGTTGTTCTTCTTGGTGAGTTGAATTGGGGCGGCCGTGGGGCTGTGGAGGTGGATTTGGTTGCACATGATGATGATAGTCACGTCCTTGAGTCTCCCAAGATGGTTGTTGTTGATACAAGTTGTGATTGTACCAATTGTTTTAAGAAAAAGGCAGTTGATGGAATTCATGAGGCATAGGGGTGTAATCCCCATTAGATCTTCTTCTTGGCGTCATCTTCCTAGGGTTTTTGGTATGATGTTCCATTGATAAATCTCTGAAACACACTAAAATAAAAAGCAAAAAATGAAATTAGTAAAAAGGAAAAGAAACAAAAAGAAAAAATAAAAACTTAGATTTATTCTTTATCAAAAATCAATAGGTAAGTGAACTAGTCCCCGGTAACGGCGCCAAAAACTTGATGCGGACGGATTAAGGCAATGCAAAAGAGTTTTAAATTTATAAACACTAATCTGCAAGTGCACAATTGACAATTGTAGTACTAGGGGTCGATCCACAGGAGACTATATTGTTACGCTACAAATCTATATGATGCTCAATAAGCTAAGAGAAAATATATTTGGGTTTTGGAGTTTTTAATGAAACAAAACAAAGCAATAAAATAAAAAGATAGATAAAAAAAACACGCAAGATAAAAGCAATTAATGCAACATGTTCTACACCGATTTTTAAAGAGATGCAACTATTGTTTTAGAACTCAAATCACTGTGGTAGAATCATTCCACTTTCGTGGCTCCAAAACCTATAACTCAAACCCTACTCGACTTGGCTTCGCATGGTTATTACAAGGTGAATTACGGTGTAAGATTGAGATTTGATTGTTTATTATACTCCTTAACTAACTTTTGAAATGTTAAGATGCCTAACCTATCAAATACTAGATTCGATCGGTGCAAAAGTTTTTGGAATCGGCACCAATCTAAAATCGGTCACTAGGTAGCTAATCTAGATCACGCCTTGAGTATAAATAAAGATAGATAAAGATGTAAAAGATGCAACAAAAGAACTTTAAAATAACTTTATAGCAAACATACGACTACTCTACATGTTATGAAACATGGAGCAACTAGAGAGGTTGATAAAATAGTAGATTTGTGATAGATAAGTGCTCGACATAGGTGGATCTCTAATCACAAGGCTTGACAAGAACACCATGGCTTTCATCGCTCTTCTACAAAGGATAAAGATGAAGAACTAAAGAAAATAATGAAAATACATGCTCTTCTCTCTCAAGAGGCAAACAACAAGTATATATAGGTGTAGGAAGAGGTCTTGGGTCGGCAAAGGCTCTAGGGTTGCGTCTTGGGCAAAAAGTCTTTTTGTCGATAAGTGGCCATGGCACCGATCGGTCACACTCGTCACGTGGATTGGTCAAAGGTCTAGCTAAAAATCATCTCCTTGTGCTTGGCTTCAGTTAAATGAGCCGGCCCATGGGTTGGTTCGATGCTTAGGCCCATCTTGGACTTGATTCTTTTTCTAGGTAGAAAGATATGTCTTCAGTAAAAATTGAATATCTCTCACACTACAAATCCATTTGATACTCAAAGGGTTATCTCCATATGAAATTTCATTTCCGTCCAAGTTTATTTGGTCCTCCATCCGTGGCTAAACTTTGGATGGGTAACTTCTGCCTAACTTGGGAAATTGTGAAATCTTCAATTATGAGAACTAGGATTGGCTCCTTTGACCTTGTTAAGTTGTTCTAGAATGAAGAATACTCATTTTGCTCTTTTTACGCCCTTTTTGATGATTTGACCTATATGATTCTAAAAAACCAAATATACGAGAAAACTACCTCTTTTAATAGAAAAACTTATTAAATAGTATATAAAATAGGTAAAAACGAATAATAAAAGTGGTAAAATACCAGGTATATTAGTCACCCATCTTAAAATTACTCCAGCTCAAGCACACTTAACTGTGAAGTTCTCTCAAGACCTGTGACCGAAAAGATAAGTGTACTTTGGTGATATATGGAGCCAAATCAATTCTTTTAAGTCTCTCTGCATATACTGCATATACTATATATGCTCTGAAACCTGGGTGTCACAATCACTCCCACTACCAGATCGCAATGTCCTCGTTGCGCATACCAAGATCGTTACCCTGACAATCTGACTCTTCACAGATGTCAGAGTTCGCTCTGATACCACTTGTAATGCCCGACCGCCGTCGTAGGGGAAATCCTCATCCCCTCGAGAGAAATCCTTATCTCTCAATGGGCCCCACGACCACTCTCAACCCATGGGCCCGCCCAATTCAGACGATCGGTGCGTTAGTCCAGGAGGCTCTAAAGTCATGTTTACTGACCCTGTAAATCACCACGCGACCTTTTCTCGTGTTGTGATTTGACGGGTCAGTAAACATGACAAACAAAAAAATTCCAAATTCTCAATGCAATAAGTGGTGTCGATCGACACTACATTCCGAATGCACAACTCACAACATGATGTCGATCGACGCCACTACATGGTGTCGATCGACACTAGTTACACAAAACACGACTCTCGTGAAAATACAGGGGGTGTCGATCGACACTACCAGTAGATGTCGATCGACATCCTCGCAGAAACCTAAATCGAGTCAAATCCTCTCGCGACTCGATTCCATTTCAACTTGCGAGTCAAATCACAACAAATGTCACAGTATTCACACAGAAACCACCGAATTCAATCACACAAAACGATAACCTAACATTCTAATCCCATAACCGCGATCACGCACTCACCTTGCTATGAACGACAAAGGAAAACGAATGAAACGACAAAGAACAGTGAAAACATGAACGATCAGACCAACACGAGCCTGGGAAAACGTTCAAAGGATCACGGCTACGAAGAACGATGATCATACGCCTCTAAAACTCTCTAAACAATGTTCCTATGGATTTCTTTGCAACAATCCACAAGAACAACTAATTTTCCTCTCTCAAATCACCCTATTTCTCCTCTCCTCGCGGCCACGAACTTCAGAAACATTATATGTGAGAGCCCTAGGGTTTAATACATTAAACCGAGATAAACTGCGATTAAAAATTAAACCCAATCGGTCAAATAAACTTGGTGTCGATCGACACTCCCTTTGGTGTCGATCGACACCCTTACCGAATTACACTTTTTTGGTTCGGTATGTTACACAAACTGATAATGATGGACCCTCTTCTCTCTGCTTAATCAGATGATAGCTTGTATGGCATGGACGCATGGGTACATGTCGATATCAAAATACTTTCAAGTGCAAGTTTTTTTGCTCAAGCTAACCATATAGTTCTTCCCCTCATCCCCAACCACATTATACTCATGGCTCAAACTGTTTAATTCTTCCGACAATAGCTTCTTTCCAATCGATATATTCTACTCTACTATCTTGTCCACGTGAGGCACTAATATCTTTGCCTCGGATACTTCATTGGCTGTCTTCAGAAGCTTGTTGAACCATTTAACTATTTTTACAACGATCATATCCATCATAGGTTATAATGTGTATTTTCTTACTCCACGAAAATGGAATTGTCCGATTCTACACTATTGGTGGTTACTATATTGTATCTATCTCCTGGAAAATAACACCTTGCCTATTTTTATACACCAAGATTTTTATCGAGATACGTGACTACAGTAGGATACCTTCTCTTGAATGCAGTATAAAGTCTTATAAACTCAACCTCTATATGAGCTTGTGCACATGTCATGAAATCCCCCTACAACAGTGCTTTTTATGTTCCTATAAAATTTTCTTTTCACATTGTGAGACAAATGGAATAAACAATACCCATGTTGAGACAAAGGGAATAGTAGACGTTCGGACTTGATGAGGGATACATTTCTGTCAGATATAAACATCAATTTATGGTTATCCAGTATCACTAATTTTAGCTTCTCCATAAACCACATCCAACTTTCTTTGTTCTCACCATCAACTACACTGAAAGATTTTGGATAATGGTGACGATCATCATCATGAGACATCGCAACAATTAGAATTCCACCATACGAATGCTTAAAGTGGGTGGAATCCACAATGATGAACATATACTTAAATCTACCAACATCATCTTGAATCCTTTAATACAAGCTCCCAATGCAAAGAACATATACTTAAACCTACCAACATTGTCACATTCCACAAATATTTGTGTTCCCGTATTCATCTTCCTGATAAGGCTCCAACAATTACTAACTGTCCTCTGGACTTCCCCGCACAACATTAGCAGCTATGGTTTCCTCTCCATGTTGTAGAGTGTGTTACGTCAATACCATAATTTGCTTTAATCATCTTTATCAAAATTTTTGGTTTGGGAGTCTCCATATTACCGGGATAGTCTTTCGCCAACATAAAGACAACTATTTTTTATGTCTCTTTCCTTCTTTTTTTCCTTGTACTTGCTTCTGCCCTAGAGCATGTATGCATCTTCTCGTAAGTTACAACTTCCTAACAATCTAACTTTTTCATGGGAACAACCCGTAAATACCACTTGTAACCTTCTTCATGCGTTGCACATTTTAGCACATATTGTATTAGCTTAGTCTTATCTATTTTATACTCAAACCAAGTCTGATGTGAAGCGACTCGAACTAATACTTTGACTTCGTCCATACTTCCAAATTGTTGACCCATAGAAATATCTACACCATCTTCCCATGGAAGCTCAACTCTTTCCACAACATATGGTGGCTCATTATCTTCATGCATACCAAAATTATTCTCATTATCAAAGTTATCCTCATTATCAAAATTATCCTCATTGAAAAGTTATCCTACTTATCTTGTAATCCTCATTATCTTCGTCATCTGTCATAAAAAAATTCAAATAGTTATAACCAATTATACCAATCAGAGAGAACACACAAAACAAGTCACAAACTTATACCATGTATACTTGGAACCATATCATCCTATGCATCAACATGTACATAGGGTGTTATGAATAAGATTCTAATTTCTTGATGCTTTAAAGATTACTTCCCGATGGGATTTGATGTATTAGTGCTTGTATGATCGCACATGTGATTATCATATCTACCTACACTATCATCATAACAATAGGGACAATATTTGAAAAATAATTCCAACATTTTTCTCAAAATAGCCAAAAATAATATATGTTGTTGACATATGAGTTTATGCAAAAACTAAATATATGCGATGTTACCGATGTAGAATATATTTATATAACAAAAAGTGATAGTGGCTAGATTGGTAAAATATAGAAATATGATGTTAATTTGCTTTGCATTCATTTCCGATTGTTTAGTCAAAATAGTTTTATATTTTTATCTGTTAAAAAATAGAATATTTGCAACCACAAGCAATATTGTTGGGTCTAATTAAGAAAATGACAAGTTCAATTATGTTGTCAATGTGGAGAGAATATTTGGCCATTAATTTTGACAAAACTAACCTTACGCGCCTCTGTACATCTTTCTTCTATTGGGCCCACGTAATTAATTGGCTTATTCTGCAAAGTGGCTTTGCACGTAAATAAGTCATTGTTTTTAAATGTTAATGTGGTAAAAAATCATTTTTTTGCTTCATCTCGTCGAACGAAATATCACTTCTCTCTCTAATATATCTCCTCTCTTTCACTGTTCTTGTTCATATCACCTATTTGTTTCTTACGATCCGGCCATCACTAGGACATGTTATACATTTTATTTGCTAAAGATGTTTCTTTGTTTTTTTACTCTGATTTTTAGACATATCTTCTTTTTGCGTTTATGGTTGTTATGAAATTCTTCTTTCTTTCACTATTTTTTGTATTAAGTAAATTGTTCCATGTTTATGAGTCTCTCTTTCCTCATGAATGTTGCGTTTTTTTGTTTATTTCGATCTACTTTCACTGTTCACAAAATTTACATATTCGCAACTTTTGTAAGTGGTCTAGTGGTTTTAATATGGGGTTATGTGAAGCTTTCGCAAACTATGTATAAACTTACAGATTCATCTATTAAAATATCACTTTGGACATATTTGTATGATTATTGATTTTCTCTTCTTAATTTTGTATAGATCCATGGACGTGACCACTCTCCCTTATGGACGTGACCACTCTCACCAATTGGGGATCGTGTTAATTATTATTTCCAGTAATATATTACCGATCTATGTCGTCACTTATTTGATTGCTATGTAAATTTTTACTTTGGTAGGATTCATGTATTATCTTAAAGCTTCATTTTCATAGATAAACTTTGGTATATGTTTTCATCTGTATATTCGATTCTTGATAACTTTTTTTAATTGTGTATAGAGACATGGATATGCTACCCTTTCCAACAAGCTTTTTTGCAGACAAAGAGTAACCGGTTGACGATCATGTAGATATCCAAGGAATTTGCGACTTGTAGTTCTCGAAGTTATCCAAGTTGCATCCTCCGTTGTTGGTGATGGAACGGATCCGAAGTCAGAAGATGAAGAAAATCAACATGTTATTACTTTAAAGATTGACAAAGTATGATAACTTGATAAATGATGAGGCGTTAAGTTACTTCCGTGGATAATCTCTAGATTTTGTGTTTTAAATTCATGTTAGATGTGCACAACTATTATTTTATGTGCATCTCCAAATGTTACCATTGTAAGACATTTTTTTACGTTTGCAATGTACAATGTTTCGTAGCGGTTTATGTTTGAGGATGCAAATATATTTCTATAATTTTTCAATCCATTTTAAAGATATTAATGAAAATAAACATCTATAGACCTACATATAATAGTACATGAAACTGTTGTTTTGTATATTACCAGTATTTGCAAAGCTCCACACACTAGGTTTCGTATCATGACCTTACTACTTCCTTATATTTTTGACCGTCTTAAGGATCCACCAATATGCATAGAGATCTACTTTCTAATATCGTACCACACAAACTTTGTAGCGCTTGAACCCATCATAAAATGCTTCAACCCAGCAAATAACACTCCAATGTCCCGAGCGTGGTGAGCATTTCGTAGCAAGTGTGTCCTCTCTAAATTTCCGGTGATATATTTCTAAATTCCTTTCATGACATCAATTGAACTTATATTTTGGGGTTGATTTTAAAAGATGAAGTTCTTCTTAATAATAAATGCTAAGTACCTTTATATTCATTCTCCACCACTTGTTCATGTTTGCTCTCCTGATGCCGTCATATCAAATTGTCACACCCACGCGCATGAAAAAGAAACGCGTCCCACCATAAATGCATATCTGATTTTATGAGATACCCTTTTGCTAATTTTTCACACCCCTAATTACACTATCTCACATTGTCGTTTACCAAATTCTACCTAAAATATATGGTAAACAAGCTATTTGACATTTATATTCATCTCAATATTAATTAGATTTTTTATCTAAATTATATCTCTATACATATAAAACATAAATTACAGTGAAAAAAAATAAATTTACTTTTAGAGTAACACTTCATTAATTTTAGAAAGTGTCATCTTCTCGTTTTTTAACTTTTTCTCAACATAATTAACTTTTTTTTCCTATTTATTCATTCAAATAATAATAATAATAATATCCTCGAAAACTACCCCACGTTCTCCACTTAGAGCTTGTCTACTGGTGATATTTGGCCAGTATCATAAGCCCATATTTAATTAAAAATGGATCATAAAATAAATTTGGGCTTGAAACGTATTAGTGGGATGATCCTTTTGATACTGTCTCAAAAGACACGTGTTCGATTGTGAGTGGACCGTAAATTTCAGTTTTGGGGGAAAGAGAGAAAATAAAAATTATTTGATAGAAATTTTGTTTTCTCTTTTCCTCGTTTGCGATTCACGTTCTTCTCTTCATTTCTAATCGTTGTCGTTTCTCTCGTCATCGTCAGCGTTTTTCTTTGTCTCTCTCTCTCTGATCTTAAACCGTGATTATTTATGTGCGTCGTTGTCGTGATGGATCTCAACCTAGATCTCCTTCGATCTATCTTCCGCATGTGGAGAGAAAAGAATCATTTTGAGACCGACGATGATGATGAAGATAAGTCCTCTCTCTCTCTCTTTGATCTTCTTTTATTCTTTTGTAGATCTTGGTTTAGGGTTTGGGTAGATGAAACGTCAAAGTTTATAAATTCGGTTGTGTTGTGATTATTTGATTATTCGATTCTTTGATTCTTCTGACACCGGTGTGTTTATAGGAAATTCGTTTGAGAAGGATGAATCTGATATTGGTAGAACTCTAATATGAAATTCAATTCGGTTATTAATAATTAAGGCATGCAATTGATATTTCAGATTAAAATTTTGATGAATTGCTACTGATATTTTAGATTCGTTACTAAGTTTTGATGAATTAGATATTGGTAGATCTCTATTTTAGCTAATTAATCAGTGGATTTTGAGAAACTTGATTGTGTAAACAGACTTTGATTATTGTGGTCCTTCATAACTAACTCAGAACATTTTGGTTTGTGTTTGCAGTGTTGTGTGAGTGACATGAACAATGAACAGTTTGTGTAGAGGCGATACACTCTTTACTTAATTCTTGAATTGCCCGTAGTGTGACGGTTTTCGATACAATTAAAAATTCCATGGTACCACACAATCGATTATTTTGCAACACTCGAGAATAGAACCTAACGGACCAAAATTCTATGTGTACTCACATACACAAAAAAAATAAACATGTGAAGGATGTTGTGTTGTTCTTGAACATCACATTCATGATCATGTTATTATCAACTTGATCAAATGAGAAGGTACAAGATTTTTTTTTATAAAACCAAGCTCCAACGTAAGCAATAAAGGGAGTTTGAGAATTCATTCTCATAATTACGTGATTAAGTGCTTAGGTTACAAATCAGAATTTTGACTTTGCACTTTAATTGCAACTTGACTCACATTACCAACATTAATAAGAGAAGATATTTTACTGTCTTTTTAAACAATAAGATTCAGAAAGAATTTAAACCAAAAAAATAATCTTTTGACCTATTGGCCCATACACCAAATTCTAAAAACTAAAGGCGAAACCCGGTCCGAATATCTCCTTTGTTCAATATACCAAAATAAACGGTTCTCCATTTTTTATATAATTTGATTTTAATCTATACTTCCAATGTGGGACATTTGCTAGTTTTATACTTAGCCAAATATTAAATCTTTACAAGCTTTTCATGTCACCAACTTTAGATATCAATTTCTCATTCAAACTACCTCTGATTTTGATAAGTAGATACACTACATGCGGCAACGATTCTATCGTGTCTAAAACCGGTCATTCTTATGAACGTCTCCATCAGACAAGATATGGGCAAGAAGACTTTTTAATTCTTTTAAAATTTGGCCTATTTCTTTAATTCTCCCTTTATTTTAACACTAGATATGGGCCAGTGAATATTTTTTTTTAATTACGAAATAAAAAATAATACGACACATATTTTGAAATCATATCAATCAGTCAGTGATTTGTCTGGTTTCCTCTTGATTTTTCAACCTTCTCATCAATTTTGAGTGTTTCTTCAACTTGATTTGTCTCTATATTGGTCATGACTCAACGCGACAGTTTAGCGCTTTTTTTGTCTACTTGATAACCCCTATTCAACTAATGATATGCTCAATAACAATCAAAATCTTATTGAGCATATCATTGAGCATAAAACACATTCAAAACTTACAAGATTTCAAAAGCTCCTTCCCATATGGATATTATGGCGTATTTGGAAAGCAAGGAATTTTTCTTCTATATCAACAAAGGCTTGTAATTGGAAAAAAACATTACGATTGGCAATAGAGGACACTCACGAATGGGTCAATTTCAATACAACAAAGGAGGCTAATAACCCTTCAAGACAAAGTGAAACGTCAAATTGGACAAGGCCACCGCATGGTTTGATCAAGTGTAACTATGATTGCTGCTTTAGGCCAAATCTCCCAGTTTCGGCAAGTTGGATCCTTCGTGATGCTGATGGATTCTTCATTCACGCAGCAAAAAGTAAAGGTTTCACTGCAAATTATGTTCTTGAAGCAGAGTTACAAGGATTATTAATGGCACTCCAACAATCATTGACTCGGGGCTTTAAGAAGATAATATTTGAAAGGGATAATATGTCTGTGTACAAACTTCTCAACGACAAGGCCATAAACTTCCAAGTTCATAACTGGATTCGTGATATCAAACAATAGAGCTCAAGATTTGATCTTGTTCAGTTTCAATGGACGTCAAGAGTTAACAATAAGGTTGCCGATCTCTTAGCAAAAGAAGCGTTTCCATTTTCACAATCATTTGTTTTATTTCCTTATATTCCATATTGTATTGAACAAATTCTCCATGAGGATCACACTCCATACTTCTCCTTTTAATAAAGTGCTTGATGATGTTAAAAAAAAAAAACTAATGATATGCTACATATAAGCAAGCGGAAATTTACTCGTTATTTCTATTTTCTCGATACATCGTAACATTTGTTTCCATATATATTTTCTTTTTAGTTACAACTAAATTTCTATATCTCACACCCATTGTGCATTATATAATACAACCTATTATATAATACAAAAAAAAATAAAATTAAACAAATTAATACCTCACTACAATTCAAAGCTTCATGCAGATTAATAAACTTCAAGACCGTATGATGGTATTGTTGGGCAAGACGATTGAGAAATTCACTTTCATTCATCGATGATTGAGAGGAACCTTCAAACTTGTTATTAAAAACAGAAGGGATTATTTCTTGAATAGGAGCAAATCGTTCAAAATCCAAACGAATCCAATCCTCAGGTTTAGAATCAAATCGTTCTCCAATTTCCTCTGCTTGATTTCTAGTCTTTTTTTTCCTTGATTATCCTCTTATGAGAGGCCAAGGCATGATGATATTTTTCATTATCTATAAAGATACAAAACAAAATTAATTCCTGAACTATGCTTAAACACCTACTCTAAGTTTACGAAAACTTACCTTAGTGACGAAAACTTCTGATTTATTTGGTGGATCATCTTGACGATCAGCATGCAAAATCAGAGGAAGTGTTAAACCTTTTGGTTGAAAGACAGAAGAGCTGTGAACAGAACGGTCGATTGTTATTTTACGAACCGAGCCACATTTCTTGGAAGCTTTTGAATGGATTTGCGAAGGATTTGAATTGCAAGATTCAATAGCCACACTGGAATCTATTTATTCAAGGATAAGATATTTTGTGGGAATAATAAAAAAATTTCAATGATTTGGCAAAGTAAAATACTCAGACGGTGACCGAGACTAATGCATGAGAAATATATAATCAAAAATGCTGAATATAAAAAGTCATGAAAAGGAAACACAATATGTTTGGGTTTGATAAATATTGAATATTAATCTATATAATTGTTTTTAAATCCATTATAGTTGGCCAATTATAACTAATAGAATGTCAAAACGTTTTAGTAACCTAAATGGAAAATGAATATAATCAATATTCATAATATTTATTTGACCAAAACGAATATAATCGATATTTATCTTTATGATTCTCTATGCATTAGTTGCATTAGCACATATAATAAAATATCTCTCAGTTGCGAAAAATATGTTTTTCAAACTATTTATGGTTATAAATAAATTACGTAATTATTAACCTGTAAATTACAATGTATGAATCTTAAATGTTGTAGGAAACATTATATACAAAAGTGTTTGAATCTTCAAATCATTTACGATGAGAGATAAATTATTATTAAGATCCTTTGCTAATTTGGAAATATCAATATTATTAATCGATTCAATTTTTTATAACAACATTAAAATGGTAATAAAAAACTATTCCTTAATTAACTTCTTGGCTCTGATCCTTCATCATCTCCTTTGCATCTTCAGTGATCTTTACTTTTTCCATAAGATTCTTCACGTCTAGTCTGGTTATATTAGCTCTTATTGACTGTTTTAGGTAGTGTGATTTGAGGCTGACTTTGTTCCATTTGAATTCTTTATCGATTTTGCTCTTCTCCTCTTCACAAATTCTGTTGTAAGAGAACTTTAGGTCATGTAGCTTTAGAAATCTTTCCCAAAGGAACTTGAATTCTTCATCTTCGATTTGGCGATTTTTATCCATTTTCTCTATGAACGCCTTTGCTTCTGTTAAAAAATCTTCCTTTAATTGGTGTAATTTCGTTGGATCCATTTGTGTAGAAGCAAAATTGAAAGGTTAATGTATGGAGAATTTATGTGTTTTACTGAAATGAGAACTTTTAATTTGCAAGATCTTATTTTTATATACTCTACACATGTTAAGGCAAATATAATAATCATTTCCCAAGACAATAAAGTGTTGTAATTCAAACATCCAATCAAACAGAAATGGTTCACTTAAGAAAGTGGTATAAATTTTCAAAATATTTGATCTGTCTGAGACGGTAACCGACAATAATGCATAAGAAATATATAATGAAACTTGGGAATATAAAAAGTCATGAAAAGGAAACACAATACTAATTTTACTTTATTTCTAGTAATGAGATTTGTAGTCATTAATTTCTTGTAAGTTCTGTTGAGATATTAACTGATCGAAAAGATTATTTGTTAATACCAAATATATCATTAAATTATTGTTAGTCGATTGAATTTTATCTAACAACATTAAAAAATCGTAAAATACTAAATTCTGTTGTAAATATTCGGAATACAAACCGAATATTTTGTTTTGGTAACTAAATTTAATATATTTTCTGAAGAAACAAAAATTGTAAACGAATTCATTAACTAAACTTTATAGATAAACTTATATTTCTGATCCTTCAAACAATTTGAGGAACCACGTTCTTATATATAGAAAT
The DNA here is from genome assembly GCA_963576765.1 of Draba incana. Taxonomy (NCBI): domain Eukaryota; kingdom Viridiplantae; phylum Streptophyta; class Magnoliopsida; order Brassicales; family Brassicaceae; genus Draba; species Draba incana. Next base: position 16,636,746 of record OY755210.1, read on the forward strand.
TAAAATAACTAATCTTATGTTTTCCAAATAAAAGTAAAAAAACAAATAAAAACGACTACTAAAAGTACTAAGCAAAATACAATAAAGGCCGAATAAGTTCAAATATAACATAACACGATAAGAGGAAAATGATTAAGACATAAGGATGAATGAATCATTGAGCTTGATCATTCAATGGTAGCCTAACAAAAAAAAAAGATACATAATCAATAAGAAAAAATATAAGGAAGAACATATATAGTTTGTAAATAAATTTTTTAAATTACCATTTCTTAAACTTGTCAACTTCATCAATCGGAGGATCAAAAAGAATTTGAGAACATGGACCTTTGGCTTGAACACTCAATCGACCTACATACATTTGGGTAACTACTAAATTCTCCAAGATATATAATATCTTAATCATCTTAAAAAGAACATGTTTAACTAACCGTTACTCAAACGTTTGACACAAAAGAATTGCAACACGAAAATCATATCCCAATTACCGAATTCCTCCCATTGCTTATCGAAATCTTTTGCAAGATTTCCAAAGATAACACAATCGAGTTCTAGACCACTACAAAAACAAAATCAAATATATAATTCATGGTACCAAACCTAAAATATATAATCAGAAAAAATTAAACTTACTTCATGTTGCGAATTGTTAGGTCAACACAGTTCAAACGTCCTCCGTAAATCAAGTCATACTGATCATGTTCAACATACTACATTGGTGACACATTGGTACCAGAACAAAACAGAACTGCCTCCTATTCTCTTAAAAACCAAACCTCTTAGGAATCACCAAAACCTCTCTCAATCTTTCTTTCTCTTAATTCTGATAAAAAACGCCTTCTTCTTCTGATCATGCTTCCAAAGGCTTTTTATAACGCGTCCTAGGGCTTTTCCCAAACTGACGCCATAAACCGGACAATTCAAATATAACCGAAATGAGTCCGAACAATGGTGTCGATCGACACCCCTCCCAAATGAATTTGGTTTTGGTATGTTATAATTCTCCCCCACTAATCGGAATTCAACCTCGAATCCCACAAAACCGTCTATCCAAAGACCAAAACTTGACCCCACTTGGTCAAAACTCATCAGAGATTCTCACCCGATCCTTGTACTCGCATCTAATCCTATGTTTATACACACGTTTTCTCAGACATTCGCTACTCCTAACTCATTACCTTGCTCTAAGGACGCATCCTTAGCAATCATTGTACCATCTACTCATGGTATACAGGGAACCACTTTTTCCCCTAGACTTATACTGAGACCCACCTATCTCAAATAAGTCTCTGGAGACCACTCTCTCCAAAAGAAATGCAGGGAAAACTCACTCCCCTCAAGAGACCCACCCGTCTCCTGATACTTATCCTGAGACCCACTTGTCACAGATAAGTAAGCATATCACGATACTACACCGGGACCCACTCGTCACTGGTAAGTATAAACTCAATACTACACTGAGACCCACTTGTCATAGGTAGAACTGCCGAAGACCCACTTGTCTTCCTAAACTGTAATGAGTTACTCGGGAACGCCACTGTTCCTAGAGTAATAATCTCTAAACGTCTATAAACATCTATGACTAGATCTGCCCCACGTGGCCCAAACTCGATATTCCCCACCCAGAATATCACCAAAAACACGACCCCTACTGGTCCGCCCATTATCGTCTATAAGAATCACACATCTTATAAATTTCCAAAAAATGTATATCATTACCACAAAAACGGAAAATACATGAAGCAAACCACAATAGCCAACCAGCTAACAAAACCGGAACCACAAAGATAAAAGTAAGCTCATGCTGCGACCTGCTTGTCGAACCACTTCCTGAACTTCAACTTCATCTTTGCCTCTGGCTCCCACGTCTCATCCTCTGTACCGCGACATTCCCACGAGACTCTCAGCAACGGTATCCTCTTCTGGTGCAGAACCTTCTCTCTCTTCTCGAGAATCCTCACAGGAAATACCGGAACTGTCAAATTTGGCTGTAGATCCTCCAGAATCTTAGCCACCATCTCCTCCGCCTCATGCAGGTACTTCCTCAACATAAACACATGAAGCACCTTGAGGAATGCCTTCATGATCGGAGGTAACTCTAACCGGTATGCCACCGGTCCAACAAGCTCCACCACCGGGAATGGTCCCATAACACGCGGACTCAGCTTGTTCTTTGCTATGGATCTATTAGGACACCTCAACATAGCCATCTTGAGATATGCACGATCGCCCACAGCGAACTCAAGCTCTCTCCGCCGCTTATCGGCATAAATCCTCTGCCGATCCTGAGCCTTCTTCATATTCAGCTTTAAAACACGGATCTTCTCCGTCGTTTCCAACACGAAACTCGCACCAAAAATGCTCTTCTTCCCCACTTGGGTTCAGCATAAAGGTGTCTTGCACGGCCTCCCATAAAGCGCCTCATAAGGAGCCATGCCAATACTCGCTTGAACGTTGTTGCTATACGCAAACTCAGCCAAGCACAAAATAATCAAACATGTGACCACCTCAATCCAGCACACACGTTCTCTAAGGTCTGCCTAGACCTCCCCGACTGACCATCAATCTGCGGATGATACGCTGTACTTTTATGCACCTTAGTGCCTATCTCAGCTTCAAAGGCTCTCTAAAACTCGGACGTGAACTTGGGATCCCGATTTGACACTTGATATATCATGGTTTTTACCCGATTTTAACCATGATATAAGCGGGTTTTGTATTAGTATTTTTGGTATTTTTGTGTCTTTTGTAGTGTTTTGCAGGAAATGGTCATTTGGAGCTTAATGGTAACATTTGAAGCATTTTGGACCATTTTGGAGCGGAAGAGATACAAGTGGAATCGATACCTTTAAAAGGTCCCTGTCGATCGACATAGTATATCCATTGTCGATCGACATAAGTTTTTAAAGACGTAGAAAATCGCCACAGATGCCCTCGTGTCGATCGACATGTTGTTTGTGTCGATCGACAGGCGCTCTGTAGACCTAATTTTACCACTTGTATAAATACTTTTTACTCGTTTTTATTTATAGATAGACTGTTTTATTTAAGGAGGTAGAGAGAGACAGAGAGACTTTTGGAGAAACTTTGAGAAGATCTACATGTTCTTGAGATCCAAAGACTTCAAACCCTTTTGTATCATCTACTCTTACTCTTTAATGCAATCTTATTCAGTTAATATGATTTCATCATCTATCTCTGAGTAAATCTCTTGTTAGGTTTTGGGATTTCTTGGGTTATGACAAGAAATCATTGAAATTGCATATTTGTTAAGGTTTATCCGTAGGTTCTTCATTTAAACTGTTATTAATGCTTGATTCTTGCTTGATCATCTCGAATCTTTATCTTAGGATTGTTGATTAGCCACGACAGTGGGATTAATAACCTGAACTAGTTTAAATGGGCAAAGTTACTTATTCGCAAAGAAATTTGGCTTAGGCACTTTGTGAAACTATCGAACTCGTATTAAATGCTTGTTTAGATTTGACGAATTCGCAAAGAAATTTGGGATTCGAGGATCTAAAGATAGATAGCCTTCGTAACGATAGTTAGCTGGCTATATTTTCGTGTTTGAGTTCTAGAACGGCACTTAATTGAACCTTGACAATTGTTATATATTGATTTCGAATCATTACCTAAAGAATTTCCATGACCTAGCTTTCATCTTTTCAAGAATTTAATTAACCATCTTTCGTTTACTAGTTTTATAATCTGCATTTACATTTATATCGTTTCACTTAGCATAATCTGAATACTAAGATTGATTGTGTATTCCAACTCCCTGTGGATTTCGATCCCTAAATACTACGATGACCTCTTTGTTTGAGAGAGTGGTTCGAGGGTGAATTTGAGCCCGCATCAACACTATACTGGCTGGTACTCCCTGCAGCCTCACAATCTCACGCACCAACCTCCTAGCCAAAACCGCAGCTCCATCGGTCTTCTTAATAGCCAGAAAATGAACAGACTTAGTCAGATGGTTCGCAATCACTCTAAAGTCTCATAGGTCTCCGAGTTAGGTAATTCCACCACGACTCCAACGTGATCATATACCATCTCCACTATAAAGTGGGCAACAAAGCAACTTTCTATCTGGAACCTGATACTTCACATCCACACTCTGACACTTATCGCACGCTACAAACCACTAGCCGGATAACAAGGAATTACACCCGCACCTAGAGGTCCATATCATGTCCCATGCTTATGCCACCATCAGGCATTGACTACTCGTACTCATTCCGACATAATCACACTCTCAAGACGTCTCCTTCGAGGTAACGATGCCCATGCCACTCTACTCTCGAGACGTCTCCCTCAAGCTCTGGATATAAATAGGAAAAACGCTTCCTATAGAGTAATCAATTCCTATGTGTACAAGCACCTGGAACTAAAAGTACCTCCGATAAAAATCCGCGTTCTTAATACTTTAGAACATCTATGCTCCTCCTGCACCCTTTGCCAATAATATTGTTCCTTATCATAATCCAATCATGACCTCTGAAGCTCATTACTAATCCTATGTTTAGACGCGCGTTACAAATATTATTACTCTTAACCCATCTTCACAACTCTCACACTTGCGGGAACAAATCCTTTGAGCCATAAGAAACACAGGGACCACCAACCCAATGCTCATACTGGAACCTCAGTCCCGAGTACATACAAGAAATCAAACATCTCCAACGGTAGATGAGTTATTCGAGACCGCAGTCCCGAGAGCAATGAATACTAACTGCCTATAAACATCAGCGATTAGAACTGCCTGAGGCGGTCCAGACCAAAACTAGAAAACTCAATGTACCCATCCCTAAGCACACGCACGCCATCGCATCTGAAACGTCCCATCCGAAGAAACCAGATACTCCAAAACAACACTCCTCAAAGCATCAAACCGACCCAAGACACACCCTCCTGAGACACACAAATACTACACAAGAGTTCCTTCACTACAACCCACTACTGATCCAACACTATACCCCACTGCTGCTCAAACACTGCAGCCCACTGCTGCTCAACTCTACAACCCTCTGCTGCTCAAACACTACAGCCCACTGCTGCTCAACTCTGCAGCCTACTGCTGCTCAAACACTACAGCCACTGCTGCTCAAATCTGCAGCTCACTGCTACTCAAACACTACAGCCCACTGCTGCTCAACTCTGCAGCCCACTGCTGCTCAAACACTGCAGCCCACTACTGCTCAAACACTAATCCAAAACCAGAAGCATCGGTGTACACCGCTTAAGACTTACCCGATACGGCAACGCTAAAACAGGTGTACTCATTGATGCTTCTATCAGCCTCACAAGGCTGTTCACACACTCCTTAAACAAAGAAACGGGATATCTCTCCTGCCTACATTATCTTAGACTGCACCAAAACTCGTAATCCCTTGAAGAATCTCCGATAATCACTCGCTAGCTCAAGAACTCCTTATCTTGATAGCATTATACGGTCTAAGCCAATCACTGCTAGCCTCTATCTTAGCCGGATCTGCAGTAACTGCTTCTGAAGAAACACATGGCTAGGAAAACCCAACTTTTGCTCTCAACAACCATAACTACTTACCTTTGCAACTCCTTGGCCAAACATCCGCTCTGTCTGAATGGCCGAGATCCCTGACTCCCAGAATGTCATCATAACACTTTACCGGACAATGATGACATCCAGCACCAGCGAAAGATATAACCAAAACTCATCTTATAAATTCAAATGGAATAATCGTTTCAAAACCAACGAAAATGATAACATTCCAAAACACCGAAGCCAAAGCTAAAAATTCTGAAACAGAAAAATCAAAAGAATAACAACTAAGATAAAGGAAAAACAACTCAATTCTCGTTCTGCGATCTCAGATCCTTCTTGACCGGTGTCGTAACCATAGACAATTCCTCCAATGACGCAAACTTGGAAGATCTGCATGACACCTTCAGTTCCGACCTCTTCATCTGAGCCCGCTCCTCGTCCATACCTCTACCTACATAGACCACTAACTCGCCAAACTCACCATAATACTCGCCAACCGACTGATCTCCCTAAACCAGCTCCCAAAACTGCGACTCCAATCGATCCACTGCCTCTTGAGGAAAATACCTGGCCTTAAACTCTGCCAAGAATTCTCCCCAAGTCCACACTGTCCGCCTCCTCTGGGCCTCAACACTCCTCCACTAGAGATGTGCATCACCCTCCAAAAAGTGTGTCGCTAAATCCACTCGATATTCATCAGGACATCTGAGAGAGCAAAACCTACGCTCAACCGTCATCCTCCACCCGAGAAATACAAAGGACCAATGCTCACAAACTGATTCACGAACGCTCGAAAAGTCGGGTGCTCCTCAGCCACTGGAATCTGCCCTGGTACCGCTCTCGGTAACCTCTCCAAAATATGGGCTAACATCCTCGCCAAACGATCATATGGACCCTAAGCCACACCTGCAGCACCCCCACCCGGGCCTACTGCAACCCCATCTACTCCTGTACCACCACCGGTACCAACAGACACCCTGACACTGCCCCCTGATCCCTCATGATATGTCTGCGAATCAACCTCCTGCTCTAGCGACTCCCTCTGAGCCACCCACTCGAAAGACATGCTCACACGCCCCCGGCCACGACCACGGCCCACACGGCCAAGACCTCTGGCACCACCGCCACAACCTCTCGGAACTCTAGCCATTAGACTATGCGCTTACCAAAGCACCACTAAGATACTAGAAACCACAAAACATGAGGTCACACAAACCATTAAAACACACTTACCGCGGAATCACTTTAAAGGCCGAAGAGGATGATCTAAGACTACTTGTCTTACCACCAATAAACAATTAAACCACATAGTCTCAATTCATCCAATTACCAAGTCCTAAAAACATTTAGGCTCTGATACCAAATTGAAACAACCAACACTTTTTAAAAAAAAATTAAACAGTTGCGGAAATTCTCATAAAATAATTCAATAAATTAATTAAACAATAATCCAGCCATTCCAAAAATCAAATTCCAGAAATAGTAAAAATCTAGCAACCTAAACACCAGGTTTCACTAGACTAGACGGAAACTACAAAACCCTAATCATCCTCTTCAACTGGCCTTGATTCCGCGATCACAACTTTTTTGTACCTGCAACACATGGAAATAAGAGTTGCGTGAGTATTATCACAAATACTCAGTGGAGGGAATATAGATTATCAATTCTACATGATCAAGCATCAATCCACCAAAAATGATCAAAAACGGCATTTAAAATAAGTGGTGTCGATCGACACACCCACGTGGTGTAGATCGACACTCCATTCATGAACACAATCCTCGTGAAATTATATCAGTGGTGTCGATCGACACTACCATTAGGTGTCGATCGACACCTCTCGCAGAAAACCTGAACTGAGTCAAAATCCTCTCGAGACTCGAATTCCGCTTCATTGCGCGAGAGCAATAACGATTCCAACACATGAATCACACAAAATAATCACAACAAACAATCCAATCATCGCAATCATTTATTCAAAAGTTTCTAATAACCTAATCACATATCCATGATCACGCACTCACCTCGATTAACGAATTGAACACATGGATACACAAAATCAGAGCCTCTTACTCGACCCAAAGCTATTGATTCACCTTCTCTAACACCTAGAACTTAACATTAGGGTTTTCTCCTAAAGCGAATTAGGATTTTCTGAAAACAGAACCAACGCGCTATATTAAACTCAACACTGAGGATAAACCATACCTCAAAATAACGATCGGAAATCAGATTCTGAAACTAGACTCAAAGAGCTTTCCAATGACTTATAGATAGTCGCCTAATTCCTTCTGGAGCTCTGGCAAAACGCCCACGAAATGGCCTGATCACAGACCCGATTCTGCACAGACCTCCCTCACGAAAACAGAGATATCCCTTAGCATACAAATCTGATTGACAAACGGATTTGCCTCATGGCTAGCTAAGAGAGAGAAAAACTTACCCACAAAAATTCACTCTGATACGAACCGAACTTCCTGTCCGTTTCTCTTCTCTACCAGAACAAAACAGAACTGCCTCCTTTTCTCTTAAACACCAAACCTCTTAGGAATCACCAAAACCTCTCTCAATCTTTCTTTCTCTCAATTCTGATCAAAAACGCCTTCTTCTTCTGATCATGCGGCCAAAGTCATTTTATAACGCGTCCTAGGGCTTTTTCCAAACCGACGCCATAAACCGGACAATTCAAATTAAACCGAAATGAGTCTGAACAATGGTGTCGATCGACATCCACCACTGGTTTCGATCGACACCCCTCCCAAATTACTAGAATTTGGTTTTGGGATGTTACAAATATTGTGTTGGTAAGTGTTTGTATTACTATATTTTACTCATTTAAATTTTATAATATTACGTTGTTATTTGTTATGAGAAATTGTAAGATTAATCATTTAATTTCACATAGATTTGATCGGTGCTTTGGTAACCTCTTATCCGATGGAGTTCCTGGAAGATGAATACTGGGAAGACGTTTTTGGTAAGAAGTACATTTGGAAGAAGTTATTACTGATCAATATGAAGTGAGTCATAAATTTTTGTTTTGTGTTATGATCATTTACACTACTTGTACTGGTAGTAATGATGATGATTTATATATGTTTGTAGGCAAGAATTTTTAGAGTGTGTTTTATATGAAGATATTGCTTTTGAGTTTGAGAAGAAATTGGACAAACATAATAATCCATTTGAGCTGATATTAGTGTTGCAGATTTTCCAGGTGTCTCCTAAAGACAAAGGTATGTTTGAATATTGTTTTCGTTTATGTACTTTATAAAGTATAATCCGTTTAGCATTTTTGTTTTTCATCTTCGACAGGAATCCATGGTGATAATTATGTTCACAATTCTCAAGTAGCAAAAATTTTATTCGACCCACAAATACGTGAAGTTACAGAATTCAAGCACTAGTGATTGTTCTTTATCAAAACACAATGTTCGTTTATTTTGTTAGTTTATATATGTTGTTCTGTCAATAATATAGAAAACAATTAGTGTATATTTTAAGATTTTGAAAGTTTATGTCTGAATATAATTTATCATATATGTGTTTCAGTTTATCATCTACTGTGAATCCAAGTCTCAAAGATTATCCATGGCCTCCGACAATGTAACCAATTTAGATTATATTGTTAAAATGAACGCAAATCCATTTTAATAACTTGTATTGGGAAAACATGTAGAATAATTAAAAGTTTGCTTTTGTTTTATATATCGTAACAATATTAACATCAGTTTTAAAACGAATTACTTTGTAAATAACTTAAATTCTTTTGTGTTTGCAAAATTTAAAATTCACAAGGAATTAAGAAAAATGAGATCGAGAATAATTGATAATTATTAAAATGACAAATTTAACAGATCTAAATCTTAACCTGTAAAAATCCCAATCTGCAAAAATGACCATGATTCCATTAGCTATAGTTTATATAATATTACCAGAATTTATAGAAACTGATGAATATTATTTTCAAACTTGTTAAAGTTTTAACTGAAGTTTGGCGAACACTTCTTTGTATACAACATTAATCGTTTTTGTACATGGTTTTCCATGTTTGTCTAAGATTAACACCTTCAAACCTTTCTTAGATGTTACTCTAGACACTGCAACATATAGCTGCCCATGTGAGAAACACGACCTCTGCAAATATAGACCAACATTGTCCAAAGAATGTTCCTGGCTTTTGTTAATTGTAATAGCATACACAACTCGTAGAGGCAACTGTCTTCTTCGCATTTTGAAAGGAAGCTTAACATCCGATGGTGTTATTAGCAGCTTAGGAATATGCACAATATCCCCTACTTTATCTCCTGTAATGACGACAGCTTCAATAATGAATTCAGCCATTCTTGTAATATGTAGCCTTGTCCCATTCATCAAACCTTCTTTCGGATCTATGTTTCTTAGCAACATAACAGGACATCCAACTTTCAATCTCAAAACATGACTTGGCATACCAGCAATGTTTATGCTATTCAAAAATTCTGTAGTGCAAAGAGGATTGTTGGGAGAGCTTGTGTCAGCAGGATGTAAGGAATCAGAACTTAAGAATATTCTTTCCTCACCTATGAGTTGATTTTCATGACATTAAGTTAGAATATCAATGTATTTGTAGTTTTAAATTCAGTAAGAAATAGTAATATGAAAATAGGTACTAACCTTCCAAGTTGTTTAGCATATGCTCATTTATCATATCGACATCGTTGTTGATTGGACATAAAATAGCTCTCGATTGGTAGAACTCAGGATCCGGTAGGGATTTCTTATGTAGAAGCCTTGGATCGCCATAAACCTCTTTGGTGATAGTTTGAATAGGATCATCTGCATGACTAATAAGAAAATCTTCAGGTATGTCTATGAAAGCTTTCCCGTCATTAGGCTCAGCGAGTTTTCCATTACCGACTTTTAATATCCACTCTGAAAATTCTTTGGCATCTTTGGCTTCATCTGGAGGAAGTGTATTCTTCATCAGACGCATATTTTTGGTATGATTGTTGACTGTGCAATGATCCCAAATGTAAGATAAATTAAGCGCTGACATGACTACGTCTGTTCTAGTACCACCATTTATGACAGGTAAAATTTGTCTAAAATCCCCTCCGAATACAATGTTTTCGCCTCCAAACAACTTGCCCTTACATTTCCTGCATATGTTATTTGATGGGGTGTAAGTTTTACCCAATTAAACAACTGCAAGTGCACAGCAATCACAGTAGTATAGAAGGGATCGAATCCACAAGGACCTAGATATTGTACTACAAATCTTTAGGAACTGAATCAAGCTAAAACAAAATAAAGGTTGGGGGTTTTGAGGTAACGAAATAGCAAATAAAATTGGTTGAAAATCAGATTAAACAAACGCTAGGCAGTAGGTTTATCGCAGAGACTCATAAACTATTAACTGTATATTGAAATTCAGGGAAATTGATCTAGAACTCGAATCACTAAGGTATAATCTTTCCACTTTCGTGGCTCCGATTACTATGTTTTAACACCCTAATAGACTCTTTCGATGGTTATTACAAAGTGAAAACACGCAGAAAGCACAAGATTCGATTGTTCATAATACTCTATAACTAACCTGTTAAATTGTTATAACACATTACTCATCAAATACTAGTTCAAGCAATATACAAGCTTTTGGAGAGTATATCAATCCATGATCTGATGCTAGATGATCAGAAAAGCATACAGCATTAAGCTCAAGTAAAGATGAAGAACAATATATTTTCCTTAAAGGTTTCGATAAAAGCTAACAATCCATGAACTCTTTGATTTGCCTACAACCTAACTAATGAAATTACTCAAGCATGGTGCATGAAATCAAAAAAATAGATGATGAAAACATGATGAATAAACTTGAATTAAAGAGTAAGGGTTGAAAGATTCTTCTCTATATCGAGATACAATGCGAGATCATCCACTGGAAGCTCTTGAAACTCAAATCTATAATGGAATCCCCAAAGAGACGTGGTGGCTATTTCTCTCTGTCCCAATAAAAGAGGCTACAAACAAGTATTTATAGGTCTAGGGTCTTCTAGGGTTTAGTTTTGGGTCAAAAAGCCTTTTTGGCGAAACTGCTCCACGGCACCGGTCCATGACACCGGTCAACATCACGTGTCCGGGGTCTGGGTCTTCAGTGTCTTCATGAGGCTTGGCACCGGTCTGTGGCACCGGACCACGAGTCCATCCGGTGCGAGGCCACTTCTGCGCCTGCTTCACTTTCGAGGCAGTTTGACATGTCTTCAGTAAAATGAGTGTATCTTCTTGCTCACAACTCCAATTGAGATATTTCCAAGTTCATTAGAGATCTGACTCAAAGATCTTGAATCTATCAGAGTTTAATAACCTTCCAAGTTGATTTGACCCTCTGTCCGTGGCTAAACTTCGGAGCTATCAGTTCTGTCCAACTTGGTAAAGTATGATATCATCTTGACCAATCTTTGGCTTGTGTTGTGTCCTTGGCTTGTAAAACTTGTTGTGGATTGAAATACGCCTCTTTAGCTCTTTTTGCTCCATTTTGACAATTTTTCCTGTTAACAACCTAAAACTAGAAATACGAGGAAAAACTACCTCTTTGGTGTAAAACCTTATTAAAATGCTTTGAAAATACTTTAGAATAAGTATAAATATATGTAAAATATAGAGTATATCATTATTCAGGCTTTGATCGAGAGATTCAAAACATTATCTGCTCATCATGGGTGCTCCATCCCATATAATCAGTTTGGCTTCCTCTATCAACTTTGCTTGATCAGATCCCTTTACTATTGAACATGTAGAGCCTTCATCGGGGGTCAATGGTATACCAAACCGAGAATGAGTTGTCCTCCCACCTGGTAACAATAAAGATGCAATACCGCTGGAAGTAACATTAAGTACAATGTTACCTTTTGATCTCACATTAGCAGATAGACTCCTCCAGAGGAATGTTTTACCAGTGCCATGAAATCGGTTCACAAAAAACACACGTCCTACTTCATCATCAACGGCTGAAAGGATAACATCATCTATCTGTTTTTGCTCCGGGGTCATCTGTTGTATCCATTCTGCATTATCTTCCCTGAGCTTTTCACGGTCATACCTTTTCTCATCCTCAATCAATGCATTTGATTTATCTTCCAGATTTTCTGGCAAAGAAGGCATAGATCTGTAGAATCCTAATGAGCTACCTCTACTTATTAAGAGCTTATCAATCTCATGGAGTGCAAAAGACTTCTTCTCATCATCACTCAACAAAAGATCTGCAAGAAATATATACCATGCAGCATTAACCACTGCATAATATAGACACACTATATACAGATAGTTGGATTATGGAAATTAACTTGGACGATGCCATTCCACCCGTTTTTTCAGTTGAATGTCGTCTGATAGTAATTCCCAAGTATTTTCCCATACAACCTCTGGATGTGTTAAACTTTCTGATTCAAGCATAACCACAAATGTATTGCGAAGTTGTATAGCAGTCGCCCACATGCTTGACCTACGTATATCATCAATATACTCCTGGTCATCATCCAATAGACCCAATTTCTCGGATTCTTCCTTGTATGTGGCGTATACGGCGCCTTTCACAAATCTAAGGTCCTCAAAACATGTGGGCCCTCGCTGGTAATTGAGAAGTACTCTCATATAATAACCATCTTTTATCCTCCGTGGAAGATGGTTTATCCTTCCAAGAGTGCGTGCTATTTTTTTCTTTTGCCTGAATAGCCTCAGTTTAGAGTCATAAATAAAAAACTCTAGAATCTCTTCATAAGTCTTTTGTTTGGCTAATTCATTAGTCTTATTCAACCCAAATCAAGCTAAAAACATATAACCTAGTAGTTCTTGCCGATCCATAACCTTTTGGATTTCGTCAACACCTTTGAAATATATGAATTGTTTGCCCTCTTGGTGAAAAGATAACCGCTGGACCGAGATGGCTCGGTTATGTATTGCACATTTCATTATTCTCCATGCAGCTTCACATGCAAAAAGGTACCTAAAGAATATATATTAGCAATTGTTAAATGACTAAACTAAGAAGTATAATAAATTAATAAAAATACTATATTTGAAATAGCCATTGTACCTGCAATCAAAGTAGTCTTTGATCTCATTCCTCTTATTTGCCTCAATATTATTAAGGGGATCTTCTTTGTCTGCAGGATTCTCTTTGGACCTACTCTCAATAACAACCGAAACACGATCTGGCCCTTTCATGATATACTTAAATAAGTACTTAACAGATCCAGATTGGTTGCACCATTCGATATTTATATGAGCTCTGTAACGCAACAATAAATACTTGTTATACGGAATAACAAATTTGTTATTCACTTCAACCTTATTCTTCTCCACTACATGACCTGACTTCCTTCTACAGTAAAGAGGAAAACCATATTCGTTTATTACCGTTTCTTCAATAAATTTCTTTGGAAAATACTTAGAACATTCACCATCTTCCATACATGGGGCATTCTTGTTATCTTTTCCGCATGGACCATGGAGAATGCACTCCTTGACAATTTCATCAAGGTCTGGTTCTCGCTCTGGATCAGGAATTTCCGCACAAATGATTTTGTCAATATCTTCCGGCCGAGATATTTTATGTTTTAGTTCCATCCATATCAATATGTGAGCATAGGGTAATCCTCGTTTTTGGAACTCAATAGTATACAGTGCTGTAAAAATAAAATGCAAAAAGAAAGAAGATAAGTTATAGAGTATATGAGCATTATCCAAATATCAACTTGCAAGAAATTATAATGTAAATGATACTTACAACATATGGTCTTCCCAAAGATATGTTTTTTTTGTAATATCGTTCATAAGGGAGTCAAGTTTCATTTTAAAAATCCTGCAAATGATTTTTGGCCTGTCATTAGACTTCAAACCACGTTTCTCGCAAAATCTAGTGATTTCAGGCCACTTCGAATTGCATGTGAATGTGATGAACAAATCTGGAAAGCCATATTTCTTACATACGAACATTGCATCTTGATACATATTTCTCATGTACCTTGGACCCCCTACAAAATGGCTAGAAGATAACAGGCTTTCCCTTGTTCATTAAGGTCGGATTACCTGTCTTTGATGCCTCAACAACAGAATCATAATTTACAGCTCTAATACTCGAATTGTTCTTCCTTAAATATGACAGTCGGTTCGTTTCAATTGTTGTGAATGCATAAACCAAAAACTGTTGGAATAGCCTTCTACAATATAATTGTAGCTGAGACTCGTTTGATCTTTCTTGTATGCGATAAACAAAGAACTGTTGCATACTTATCGTCTTCTTATTCTTCGGGTCTCCTTTGACAATGCCAGTTGTAAAACCATCCGTTCCTCTAGGAAATAGAAGAGGATATTGCAAAGCAAGATAGGAAATATGAACCTCACTTATCCTCTGGTACTGTCCACATCTTTCGTGAAGTATAATATCACGGGTTGGCATTTCCATTTGAAAATCTCCAAGAATGATGGCAGCAACCTCCGATGCCGATAGGTCACAATAGGTCCGCCCGTCCTTCTTACGATCACTGATAATTCTCATATGGAAGGTCTCCTCAGGTATCATCTTATAGCGGTCCCTTGCGCACCTGAACTGTTGGACATAAGGGTTCACCTTATCTAACATGTCAATGATACTTTTGATGATTTCCTCTTTGAGGGGTGGCTTCTTTTTGTACTTCTCAGCTGATTTTCCATGACTGTAATTAAAAATATAACTTTTATTACTAATGGTATAGTAATATAAAAGTTTATTATAATGTGACAATAATCAAACTTTATTGTGGAATGTTTGTTATGCTTAAAACACCTCATAGCTTCTTGTCGATGACGCACTTCGTTCTCGGTATCCATAATATACATCTGAGAAAACTTGGAAACTTCTCCCGGTTGACAAACTAAATCTTTTATCTTGTGATAATTCTCTCCGTGAATTGTAAACATTGAGGACCTCTTCCAGGGGCAACACCTTCATGTACCTTCCCTCCAAGCGATGTGAATGAAAATATCATGTTGTACGCCCTTATGTTTTCTCTAAAATATCTGCTAAGTGGATCATCACTGGTTAGGAGAACACGTAAAAGTTCTGGCCAATCTTTAAGTGCAGGTAGCTTCACTTGTCCCTGTAAACAACATTCGGAATATACCAGTTTCTTGCGTGTGTTAAGTTTGTTCAACCGCTCCCCAATCCAAAAAATAGCTCTACAATATTCACATGCGTGATTTGGATCACCATGATCAAGATAGGCTGAAAGCAAGGCAAAAATATGTATAAAAATTGAATTTAGATATTAATACAATTGATGAGTATGAAGATTATACCAGATTTGGAATGATTCACATTATGCGAAGATCCAGGTCTTCCGGAGAAAGTCTTCTCTAACATTTTTGTAATTGAGTTAATACATTTTACACCTGCTAGAAGTTCATCTGTAATAACATCATCTTCATCTTCATTTTCGGATTGTCCATCGACATTATCTTCATCAGTGTATATCATATCATTCTCTCCATCTTCTAATTCAACTGAAACATACATTACCAAATTGACATGGATATAGTGTTTATTTATTTATGCTTTATTGTAGTTAATATGAAGTTACCAGTAACGGGGTTAAAATTATCTCCATCCAATGGATGTGATATGACAGAATGCTGGAACCTGCCACTTTTAGTACATGGTGTCCTAAATGAATCATCTGCCTGGACTGTAACTTCTTCAAATGGATTGTCAATTTGACTGACTGTAAAAAAGTTTACACCAAGTTTTTTTAACTTCATTATTATCAACAAATACAAATGCAATTAATTATAAAGTGTTTTTATTTCTGCAAAACATACCCGGAGTAGGGAATCCAGTAATTCCATAGGACATGTCTATTGAGTTGGCATTGTTACCATTCAAGTTTTTAGAAATTGGGGTGATAAAAGATGGGTCTTCTTGTATATGAACTTCGTTTAAACTACCGTCAGTTGGTGTCACTGTAACACAATGTGTGCAGTTTTAATGACCAGCTATGATTAATTTTGTCGCAAAAATATTGGACCTACTACATGAAATTAAAACTTTTTAAGTGTTACAATTAACTTACGAAAGTGTTAAAACTTTGAATTCTCTGGCTTGCACTAAATTGTTGCTTGATGCATATAGTTCTGATGTTGTATACCTTGAAGTTATATTACCACATGGTGTACCTATACAAATTAATGATAGTTTTCATCAGGTACGACTATTTGTGTGTTATTTTTTATGTAGATATATACGTAAAAACATAAAGGCATCAACTAAGAACAAATGTTATTAACCTAGTATAGTTAGTCCAGATACATGACTTGGAGATTGATCTTGAATATTACACCGCCTAACAACCAATCTTTTAGACCGTCTAACTGTGTTGTCATTATTGCCTGATATGAGAGTGTTATTCAAGGCCAGATTTAATGTTATTTGCTGCACAGGGGACTTAAAAGGCAAAACATAAGTGAAAATAAAACCAATAGATTTATAGTTTTACCATTATTTCTGAATTCGGTTTGAGCATGTTCGATGGACTCATTTATATAAACATGATTTATTAGACATGCTCAAACCGAAATCAGAAATATTGTAAAACCTACACGGCGATCGTGCTACTAATGATTATAGCGAATAATGTTTCAGATAAAAGGTTTTGTAAATTTACCTGGGGTTTCTGAATATTGAAATCCAACCAAGTTTGATTTGTTAACCGGTATATTTGTCAAATCTTGGAAAACTCTGTCCAAACTGCATTTGACACCCACATCATAATTTTTGCAAAATTCATTTAATTTGTTTTTACTCCCTCTGTTATTTTTTTAATGATGTTTTAAAAAATAAATCTATACTATATAATACTATATAAACGTTGATGATATAGTGTTTCTAAAACTTTCACATGAGATTTAAAAAAGCAATTCTATAGGTTCATGTCAATATCCACATTAATCGGATAGATTATAAAATATTCTAAATTGTAAATTAGTTTTGATAATAGAAAATAATTTAGGAGATAAAGAAATTATGTCATTATTTTTTATTAATTATAGCAAACAAATGAACTTAATTATATCTAGAGATTTAACAATTACATGAAATATATATATTTCCTTTCTTTTTTTCTGCGAGAAGATACAACCTGCCCTAGCTATGTTTTAGTAGAGTGGACATAAAAGTCTCGAGGAAGGAGTTGAGTGTTAGAATATAGGTTTCCAACTCACAACTAATTAGGCTGATACCCGCGTTTACGCGCGGGTTTAACTTCTCTAATATTTTTTTTTATTTATCAGAATTCTTATATTTACTTTAAATTCAAATTTAACGTACTTGTCTCTTAATAATGATGATCATTTTACAAAACCAATCACATGATATGAGAACGTAAATGATACATTGCATTGTCTATGTTTTCTTTCTTGATATATATTCCCTCGTTTTGGCATCATATGTCTTGTGTATAGATCCATGTACAAATAGTGATCACTATACAAAGAACTATCACATCCTTGTATCATCAGACATTACCATCTGTTTCTTCTTCTTCTTCTTGCTTATTCTCTTACAAGGTTCACATTGGTGATCGTGTTTTCTTCCGACTATTTCACTATACGATTCCATCCAATTTTCGGAAATCATTATCCTTGACAATCATTTGAAATTCTCAATTCTCTTAAGGAAAAGAGCTCCAATCACAATGTGTTATTGTCTATTCCATCTCAACGAAAACAAATGCCTATGGTTTTGATGGCAGTTTTATGGTAGCAATGGTTGTAACTGTCCTTCGTGTTAGTAACCGGATTCCAACACAACAATTTCGATTAGCTTCTTCAGGGTTGTATAGTTCTCCTTGTAGTTTAATTTCACATTTATTCTTTATGAATAATTACTTGAATGTGTTAGTGAATTTAGTGTGGATTCATCAACCGTCTACGGTGGTTTCATCATGCGACACCACATAATAAGATCTCACTTAGATCGACACTTTGATAAGTTAAGGACATATACATATTTGTGATTCAACAAGGGAATCAACGGATCAATGATGGAATGAAAAGTCACACAAGAGCTGCGGAAAGACTTTTGGTTCACCGATTGATCGAATGGTCACACAAAGTTTATGGACAAAACTTTGATTTACCTTGATCTATTTTTAAAAAGAGGTTTTTGATAAAAAGATAGATAGTTTCTCCTAAGAGAATTGTAGAGTTTATAAAGCATAAAAAAAAAGGAAGGAGAAGACACAAGTCTTGGAACAATCTCCAAGGCTATTCCGAAAATGACTGAAAATTAAAACTTAGTTTGAAACTGAAAAATCAGATCCTTGCACTTCTAAAAACGTTTTTCCTCTTTAAATTCAAATAGCATGTTATCAATGATGCAATTGAATAAGTGTGTGAATAAGCGTCATTAAAAACCTTGTCTAGAAAAATCAATGGGAAAAACCAGACCAAGGGAAAAAGAGCACAAGTCACACACCTCTCATTGATAACCCTTAGTTAGCTTGAATCACAACCAAAGTAGTTAGATTAGCTATGTTACTAAGGTTGCTTTCAGCCTAACTTAGCAATGTGTTAATTGCTTGCTTTAACTTCTTGGCTTTAGACCTTGTGATGGGTCCAATAGGTAACTCCAAAGCTCTTTGCACATTCTTCTGGTTCAAGCTGCTCCTTAGCTCCTACTTCAGGTTCAAGCTGTTGTTCAAGTTCCTCCTCCTTAGAGCTATCCATGATCATATCACCACATGGTCCACAATTGTTTCATTTAAGGGTGGCTAGTTCTAATAATTGTTCTCGTTCGGTGGTTCCAATGAGTAACCACTTTGTCTCTCAATAGTAGAGTACTTCGTTTCCAGTTTCGCTACAACAAAGATTTCTTCCGGTTCTTCGAAACAATTACAAAAAAGTTTCGTCTCGAGGTTATCATCATATAATTTATGAAAGTGACTCAAAGCTATTGTGGAGTTACTACTACATCACTGTAAGGACATATCAATGGAAATTTGCTCTATGATATCGATTATTAGCATAATTTTTTTGTTGATGTCTACTTTGTTCATATCAAAAGAAAACAAAAATGTAATAGCTATGAATAATTCTATATCGCAATGTATTTATAATTCTACTTTGTTATATTTATAATTTTATATCGCAATGTATACAACATGAATTATTATGTTAATTCTGAAAGCTATGAATAAAACAGATGTTAATATATATATATATATATATATATATATATATATATATATATATATATATATATATATATATATATATATATATATATAAAGTGACACTTTAGTTTCACATTTCCATTTTTCATCAGGGAATGCTTTTTTTCTCAATTCCCCAGTCATAAAAAACCCAGAAAAAGAAAGTCACAAGATAGTCGCTGCTGCACGGCGTGATCAAAGAGGACTAAATAATAAAGATCAAAGCTTTGATTTGATCCAAACTCAAACTTTAAAATCTCTCTACAATTTTCCTCCTTCCTTGTTCGCTCCGCTAAACCCTAGTAAGATCCCTTTCAGATTTTCCTCAGAAAAGCTTTACATGATCAAAATCAAAAATCGAATCTCTCATCTGATTTTTCTCCAGTTTCGTTGTAAAAACCAAACTGATGCGTAATTTTCTCTCCGGGAATAGCTCGTTTCGTTTCCCTTACCCTACCATTCTATAATTTTATATTCCTTGTGTCCAAGTATTATAATTTGGTCTCTTATTTGTTTATTTGAGGTAGTATCGTGTACAAAGAAGAATCTCTAATCTTGCACGCTAACATCTTCTCACTGTTCTTATCCTCTAGTTTTTCAGACATTTCAGTTTTGGAGCTTGGTGATTTACAAGATTCTACTCAGGTTTCTCTCTAATTTTCTCTTGATTTGTTTCCATGTGGGGGATCTGGATTTATTTATGGATTTCTCTGTTTTTCTGGGGAAAAAGGTGAAAACTTTTTTGGAGAAATTGATCACACGCCTTGAAAGTGTTTGATAAAATGGCTCAGTTGGTTGGTCCAAGACTGTATAGTTGCTGCAACTGCAGGAATCATGTAGGACTTCATGATGATATCATCTCTAAGGCTTTTCAGGTGAATCAGCTTCATCATCTCTTTTGCTTCCCTTGTGTCCCATTTGATAGATCATAGAGGTAGAGAGTTAAGTGGAGAATCACACTAAGACTAGTTTGAGCTATGAATCTTACCTGTCTTTCATATTTTAGGAATACACTAGACTTTATAGTCCGTCTGACTCAGAATTTGATCCTTAGAAACAGAAGATAAGACTCAAGAGTAGCATTTGATTGATGAAATGTTTATAAACAACAAGACTAGTCATTTATTGAATATGGTTGTGGGTTAGTTATTGAATTAGTTGCAAAAGCTTATGTTAGAAAGATACTCATGGCATTTGTGTTGTGCAACCCGTTTACAATCGATTTCCTAATCCGTGTGGTTCTCAATTATTAGGGAAGAACCGGGCGAGCTTTCCTCTTCTCCCACGCAATGAACATTGTGGTCGGGCCTAAAGAAGACCGGCATCTGCTAACGGGTCTCCATACCGTAGCTGATATATCTTGTGCTGACTGTAATGAACCGTTGGGTTGGAAGTACGAGCGAGCGTACGAGACTTCACAAAAATACAAGGAGGGCAAGTTCATATTCGAAAAGGCTAAGATTGTCAAGGAGGATTGGTAGGAAAAGAACATGTTGAATTCATTATTGGATTGGCTTCAAGAAACTGTACATAGATAAACTTGGCTTTCTCGATTCCGATCCTCACAAGTCATCATCATCCATTTTTCTGTTATTCATCGTTCTCTCCGCGTATTATTTATGTCGACTTTCGTGTTCAACTATGGATGTGTTCGTACAATGTTCCTCTGTTGGTAAAGATAATAAAAGTTTTTTTTTTTTTTTTTGCTAAATGGTAAATATCATATAAAGATGAAATTTTTTTACAGAGAATGAAAACTAATAGCTAAACTACCTTGGCAAAAAAAGAAAAAAACAAGGTAGAAAAGAAGATTGGGTTGGGGAAACTATTGATTGTTTTAGAGCTACAAAGAGAATTATCGAAGCCACATTTGCATCAGCCTATGAAATGGTTTCCTGTGACGTCGGGCAGAGATTGAGTTCCTAACTTCTCTCTCAATTCCTTGAAACACCTTTGATGCTGGTAGAACAATGTTGTTGTGAAGCACATTATTTCTCTGCTTCCACAGATGGAAGACTGTTGCATGAACTACGAGTCTTCTTAAGAGTGAGGGGGCTCCTGCACTATCCTCTTTGATCCATGGTAACAACTCTGACCAGTTGGTGAAGACATGGCCTTGGTGATTCAAAGTATTTAAAACCAGCCTCCAGACTTGCTTACTGAACAGACAGCGAGTGAACAGATGATCTCTAGTTTCCTCCATAGCAGAGCACAAGCAACATTCCTTTTGTATATTCATTCCCCAAGAAAGCAACCTCATCCTAGTTGGGAGTCTATCATAATTTGCAACCCGCATTGTGAATGAGAATTTGGGGATGTTACCTTTGTACCAAATGAGTTTAGCCCAATCTTTCTTGTTCGCTCTAGGCCGCAACACCTCCCACGTTTGAGCTGCTGAAAAATCCATACTACACGAACTATTTGTTGACCACTCATAGTGGTCTTGTGCAGCGTTTGGAGTAGGAATGGAGCAAGTTGTTAGATGGCTATGCAAGAGCAGAGCCTCCTCTGATCTTGGTGAAGGCAAGCGCCACCCATGAGGGCCAACAGCATGAGTCACTCTCGCTTCAATTGGGATTCTGAGATCCCTAGGGCCATTTGAGCCAAGGTGAGTGATTAGCTGCTCGAAGGGGGTCCAGTTATCAAACCAGAAGCTGATTGTTTTACCATCTCCCAAGACTGCCTTTGAAAACCTACTCGCCAGAGGTCTTAGTTTTAGGAGCTGTTTCCAAGTCCAAGAGTCTGAAACTCTCTCTTTAAGCATCCAAAAGCTTTTTGTGCCCATCGAAAACCGTCGCTGCCAAGCTACCCATAAAGAATACAAACCTGAGGCATAGAGTTTTATTCCAGGCAGGCAGCTTTCGTAGGCCAAGTCCCCCTTCATCTTTTGGGAGACAGATAATGGACCATGAAACTTTAGCACCTTTGGCGTGATCAATCTTTCCGGACCAGAGAAAACGTGAACACAAGGATTCTATCTTTTTGATGCATCCATTGGGAAGAACAAACGTCGATAACCAGAAGTTCACAACTCCAGCAATAACCGAATCAAGCAGTTGAAGCCTGCCGGAGAAGGATAAGGTCTTTGTAGTCCACGATCTGAACTTTGTAGTGAGCTTGTCAATCAAAGGATCGTACTCAGAGATCTTTAACTTCCTAGACATTAGGGGTAATCCTAAGTATCTTATAGGAAGGGACCCTATAGGAAATCCATAGCTATTAAGGGCAACAGAGCCACTAGGATCCAGCCCCGCTGTGAATAGCTCCATCTTGTTTATGTTCATCGTCAGACCAGACCAAGTTGAGAAATCATTTAGACATTCGGTGATACCATGGAGGGAGGAGCTGGACCCGTCAAAAAAGATCATTACATCGTCAGCAAACATTAGATAGGATATATGCAGTTCAGCGTCTTTGGATGATAGGCAATCAGTCCTGCATCGTATCTAGATAGCAGCAGTTGGGAGAAAACCTCCATTCCAAGGATAAAAAGGTATGGAGACAAAGGATCCCCTTGCCTAATACCTGTTGTGCTTCGGAAAAAACCACCAACAGATCCATTTACTGAGACAGAGAATGAGGCGGTGGTTAAACATTCGGAGATCCAACTTACAAACTTTGTAGGCATGTTGATTGCCTTGAGAGTTCCCAGGATAAAGTCCTATCTAATGGAGTCAAAAGCCTTCCCTAAGTCCACTTTGAGCATTGCTTTCGGCTTAGCTCTTCGCTGATTATAACCTTGCACAAGATCAGTGGCAAGGAGGACATTCTATGCAAGAAGTCTACCCGGCATAAAAGCAGTTTGGGTGAGAGAGATAACCTGTGGAAGTATGCTCTTTAACCTTGAGGCGAGAAGCTTGGATATCACTTTGTAGAGAGTGTTAAGACAAGATATCGGTCGAAAATCTGATGTGGAAGAGGCATTAGGTATCTTAGGAATGAGCACAAGTGTTGTTGAATTCCATTGCTTGAGCAATTTGCCAGAGCTGAAGAATTCCTTGACTGCCTCAGTTACTTCTGGGCCTACCACTGTCCAACAAGAGGTGAAAAATTCTGAGGAAAATCCATCAGGACCACTTGTTTTATTACGTGGCGGGGAGAAGAAAGCTTCTTTTATCTCATCAGTGGTGAAAGGTTTGACCAGTGTTTGCTGTTGATTAGGAGAGCACGAGAATGGAAGAAGCATGTCAAGATCACTTTGCTCAAATAAGCGTGGCTCAACCTGTCCCCCAAGCAATCCAGTGAAGTAACTGATGCAGTGATTTTGGATCTCCTTCTGAGTTTCCAGCCTAGATCCATTATCATCAACAAGATAGCGAATGTGATTCCCTGAGTTCCTTGTGTTCATCATACGATGGAAATACGCTGTATTGTTATCCCCAAGGCCAAGCCAGTTGATACTAGTTCTCTGATGGAAGAAGGATTCCTCAGCAAGAGCCAAAACAGACCATTTGTGCAAAGCCTCAGATTCTGCCATAGCATTAAGAAACTAATCCAATTCGGAGTTGTTGATGTTTATACCGATCGATCATATAAGAAATTTTGTGATTCATTCCGATTAAACTTCCTTCCTATTAATCTGGATGAGGACTCACGTGCTCTGGTTTTGCAGAATTGCATTCTTGCGATTTAATGCTTTGATCCATATAAGCCCATTATCCTTTAATAAGGTAGTAGGCTTACTTCCTTCTTAGAGGACAGGTAGTTAACTAATTGAGAACTAGAAGCAACGGAATCAAAAAAGTCTATTCTTGACGTGGAAGGTCTCGAAATGGCACAGTAACAAAGGAACAACTGTGCTGGACTCATGGGTCCTGAAGAAGTCTTCTTTGGGAGTGTAGGAGCCTTTCATGCGCCTCGACAACTCTTTTTTCCAGTTGAGAGTAATTGTCTCTATTAATATCCCTAACAATTTTCTTAAGCTTCCTCAGCTTCCAAGATACTCTATACATCGCAGAACCAGTAATGTTATAGGAGAACCAGTTCTGCCCCACTAACGGTAAAAACTCGGGATTTTGTAGCAAAAGATTGTAAAATCTGAAGGGTTTTCTCAGCTTACTGACCTGGGGATCGATAGTCACCGAAAGGGAAGCGTGATCCGAGAAATCGGGACTGTCAAACACTCCCATGGACGCTGGAAAGTCAACCAACCATATGTCATTGACCAGAATTCGATCAAGTTTCTTTGCCACTGGGTTTTCTTTGTTTTTGTTCCACCATGTGAAAGCTGTGCCTCTGTAGTTAAGATCCGACAAATCCGCCTCAAGGAGGCATTTTCTGAAATCTCTCGTCCTCCTATTAACATTCACGGTTCTTGGGCTTGAGTGCTCATTTGGAGATAAGACCTGATTGAAATCCCCAAGAGTAATCCATGGCAAGCCACTAACAAGGTTATTATTTGAGGTACTCACCAGCTCTGTCCAGAGTACTTTCCTTTCCTCAGCACAATTTGAAGCATAAACAATTGAGATCACCATCTTCAATCTTGTCTCCGGCCATATCACCAAACACGTGATCATTTGTAATGTTTTAGCCAGAACCGTAACATGAACAGAGGGATGCCAAACCACCCAGATTCTGCCCAACTCAGAAAAACCGTAATTCTCTTCAAAGCTCCAGCCCGGGTATATCTCTTTCAAGAATTTCTCATACTTTGGCTGCTTGACATGTGTTTCAATAATTCCCCCAAAAATAGGTTTATTTATCCTTGACCATTTTTCCAGGCCTGTCCGATGACTCTGTACATTGAAACCTCTCACGTTCCAGCAAAAAATGTCGATACACATTAAAATTTAGTTGTTGGGGCACTTGCCCCTCGTACCTTTTGCACCAATTTCCCTAATCTTCAGCTGAGTATTGTTTCTGCTATTCTTCGGCCTGATCTGGCCCTCCTCCACATCTTCAACTTCGCGGCCGGATGTGGAGACATCAGATGAATCAGTCTCAGCATCTGAGTAGGGGTCTCCATCCCGTTGTGAAGATCTCATGACTTTATTACTGTCCAGCTTGTGGCTTTCCATGATACTGGTTTCCCCCTTGCAAAAGTCTTTTGCGTTCCCAAGAGCAGACTTATCTGGGATCACAACCTGCAAAGTGGCTGTCTCATGCTGCTTGAGAGGTGAAGTAGATTTTTCCGACCAAACCTTACTCTTTGACCTTCCCCTCCTAAACTTTTTGCCCATGTCAGGATTGAGATTACTGCATCTAGAAGTAGGATGGGCAGGGGACTTACAAGTGTTACAAATCTGTGAAGTTTTAGGGCGCCGCTTGACTGTGTGTCCTATGTCCTTACAACTAGAGCAAACCAGTGGCATCCAGGGGCTAGAAACTAGTACTCCACTGATTTCTCCGGAGTCAAACTGCACATTGACTGCCTCTGGAAGAGGTTTTCGTGGATCAATAACGGTAAACACTTTGGCCACCTCTAGATTAGTTTTATTTGCCATAGACGGATGGAGGCACTTCGGTTCGCCAACCAGTCCAGCTATATGCTCTAGACCCTCGTCGTTGAAGAATTGAAACGGTACTTTTCTTAATTCAAGCCAAATAGGAGCTGAAGACAATTCTGGTTTAGTAGGAACCACACCGGGCTCCCAACTAGCGACAAACATTGTTTGTCCCTGAATTTGCCAAAGACCTTGGTTAATCACCCTTGCTCTTGTAGCTTTGTTAGGGATCCTGAAAAGGAAAGAATGACCTTCCATTTTGGACACAGAGATATCCCTATGGTGCTTGCTCCAAATCCCGTTTACAATGTTATGAAGTGTACCTTGAGATGGAGGGTCTGAATAGAACTGCCCAAGCACTAAGAATTCCCATGAAGCACGATTTCTCTCAATGACCGAGTTTGGGATCTTCACACAAACTTCACCCGAGTCTAAGGTAAAAGCTTGTCCTTTCTTCTGTAGCTGTTTCGATGTACATTTTACAAAAGAACACCAAGTGGTCGCTGCCTTCTTGGGCAGAGAGAGGGCCGTATCCTTCTCTCTAGGTGGCAAGTCGGAGACACCACTGTCAAGAACATCCGCGGAGACCGATTCCTCAATCACATCTGTGGTTGCTGTAGCTGGCTCAGGATCAGCCTTTTCAATAGCGATCGTTGGAGCAGCAGAGAGATCAAGACGAACAGGGGCGTTCGTGTCTTGAGCTTGATTTTGATAAACAACTGTCTCATCGTGCACCTTTGATGGGCTTATGAGACTAGAATCAGAGCAATTTGAGTTGTCTGAGGTGCCGGAGAAGACTCAGGCGATTGGTGAGAAGAAGAGGACTTCCCAGATGAATCGAGTTTCGATTTTGTCGGAGGAGATTTCCTTTTGGATGGTGATGGTTTTTTGGGTTTGTGGTGCCCCATGAGGAGAGGCGGGCCTGAGTAGCAGCTCAGGAGCAATCGCCGCCGGAGAAGACGCCGGCGAACGGCGTCGAAAGATGTCACGGTGACGCCCTGAAAGTCGGACTTTTTATTAGGGATTTTGACTTTTCAAACTGTCCTTCTTAGGGATAAAAGTTTTTCTTGTGTTTTATTTAGCTCAGATCTTCCTCTGTTGTAACCTGTAAGTGAACCTGAGATCCGATGCGAACAATCAGTCGAAGGAGACGCATGATTCTTCATACATTGGTACCAAGTCCAAAACTCTGAAAGGAGAGACTTGTGTGCCGTTTCTGATCTTTTTGATTAAAACAACGTGCTGTTTCATGTTTTCCAAAGCGAAGTGGCAGCCGTTTGTTTCTTGCAATGCCAACGAAATTGTTTCCTGAGGAAAATAGAGCTAGAGAAAGAAGAAGGGAGAGAGATGTATCTGAAGAAGCCGATATGGAGCGACGGTGCATCAGCGACGCCGGAGAATCCATCGGAATCGGAGAACGGTGAAGAATCAGACGCGGCGGCGATGGTAGTTGAAGAACTGGTGACTTCTCTCAATACACAGAAACTTTACAGAGAGCTAACACTATCTCTCCGAACAGGATTACGCGACGCTTGCGCTGAATTCTCGTTCCTTCGCATCCGTGGTCTCCGATCTCTTCTCAAAACTCTCCGATCCGTCGCTGATTCCGATTCCACCATTCGCCTCTTCTCTCACACCCAAACCATCACCGATCTCCAACGTCTGGTTATCTCGATCTCGTCATTTCTCCATTTTCCCAAAATCGATCGATGATATTGTAATCCTTGTGATTTTGGCAGTGGTTCCGGTGCTTTTCGAACATTCGTTGAAAGAAACGGAGGATGATAGAGTAACGAGCTTGGATCACATATTCAGCGTTGAGCCGATGAAGATAACGAGTCCCTCTACGGATGCCGAAGTCGCTGTTGCGCTTAGGGTTCTTGAAGGATGTTGCCTTCTCCATCCTCAGAGCACTGTTCTTGCTCATAAGCACGGCGCAGTTCGAGTAAGATTCTCAGTTTGTTACTCATTTGTAGTCTATTTTGGAACATTTGCAGCAGAACTCTAGAAATTAGAATCCTGCTTTGATGTTGTAAATTGATCAATGCGGTAGAAACTTGGTTAAGAAACATCTAGATCATTTCTCATTCCTCTTGCTATGTCTCATGGTTGATTCTTGATATTTTTGATCAGTAGGTTTATATTGGTGATGTGATTTAGATGCTCATAAATGTTTCAGGTAATGATGAATGTATTATCAACACGAGGAGTACTTGAGCAAGGTGCTTGCTTGGATGCATTAATCTCAATATTACTGGATTCATCAGCAAATCAGGTGGTAAGTCTTTAGTTTCTCTCTAAAACTAACAAGTTCTGTAATCAGAAAAGAAGTAGAAAGCAGGTTGTTTTAGTTTACTGTTTTTTCTGCCAGTGGTATGGAACAACTGGGCTTTTTGCATTCACTTGATTTTTTTGGTTTAATCTTCTTGTCATATATTCGGTCTTCTTTTTGGTGACAGGATTTTGGAGCCTGTAATGGCATTGAGGAGGTTGCAATGCTTATGCGAGACAAACAAGCTGATGAAAACCTCAGGTGAATTTCCTTAGCAAGTTTCGTTCTCAGTTCTCCAATGAACCACCCCGTCCTTCTATTTTGAACTCATATTAGGCTTCATTGTAGTATTTACACGGTACAAATTGCTGTCAACAAAGAATCTTTTCCTTTTTGTCTCTTCTCATTTTGATGTTTAGGCGCATTTGAGATCGATTTCATTGTTAAAATCTTAGATAATTAAAATCTCTCCGTTTCAAGGTTGATCTCATGTATTGGCAAGAGTTCCAACTTTAAGGTCAACCTTAATCACAATACGCTTTAGGCATTTTGTGTCACAACAATGTCATCCACTTTGTGTCAAAACGGTTGTGATTGTCATGGTTTAGGCCTTTTGGTCATCTTGAATTCTTACTGTTTTACAGGTTACAATGCGGAGAGTTTTTACTATTGTTAGTTGGACATGTGAATGGGAATGATCGTTCTCCCATTGCAAGTGTAAATGAAGACATCAGGCGCCTTCTGGGTGAAAAATCGGCTTCTTTAATATGGGCAGCAAGTCAATTTGGTTCAACACGTGACCCTGAACAAAGAATCACTGCTCTTCAAATCCAAGCCGGTAGAGTTCTCGAGTCCCTTGACTTGTACTAATTGTCAATCTCCTTCTGTGTGTATTTTTAATTTTTTACAACATAATACAAAGATTGTATTGTGTGTAAGACTTACCAAGATGGATATATAGCTCTCCATTGAATAGAGTTATTTAATGATAACCATTTTTAGAGTAGGCAAATCGGTCTTTAGCGTTAAATCGATCTCTAGTTAACCCATACGAACAGTACTATAAATGAAGGAGGAAGACCTGGAGAAGAAGCTTAACCATAGGACAACAAAACAAGGATTGATCATACTCAATTTCTGTTTGAAGATAGGTTTTTTAGCATTGAATTTATCTCTTTTTCTGAAATGTGGTCAAATGACTCAATGTCCTAAGTTTGGAGAAACTCAGTCTCTCAGTCATATTTCTCTGTAGCCTCAGTTCGTAATTTCTTTCAGCATATTTATTACATATATCAATAAAATCTCTTTAAACAAAATTTTGAGTAAGCAATCGGTCATACCATCATTCATCTCGTAAACGCGCTACTTGTCACGATATCCATCTCTTAATGTAACATTAGACATGTTCGGATGTAGATAGTGACACTATACTAGTACTACATGTCATTCATACCTTGAAAATAAAAAGAAACACTAGACAATTAGGCATTTACCCGCGCCAAGCGCGGGACGATTAACGTAACATGCATTTAGAAATGGCTTAACAGAAAATAAAATAAAGATTTTGATATATATATAATATATATAAAATGAATAAAAAACTGAATTACGAAATTTATTTAATTAATAACTTTATTAAAAGATACCTATGATTAATTATTTCTCATAATAAAATCTAGCTCATGTAACTTTGATGGTCAAGAATGTCATGTAATGTGCTTCGGGGATATATGGGTTGATCATAAAGTGGCTCTTTTCTTCCACCGTATGAAATTCTTTACTTGTGTTCTTATTTTAATTTTGTGTTATTACGTTTAGATACAATATCATATTATTGTAACATATTTTTATTAAGATTTTGTGGATGTTATTTCGCATAACT
The DNA here is from genome assembly GCA_963576765.1 of Draba incana. Lineage (NCBI taxonomy): Eukaryota > Viridiplantae > Streptophyta > Magnoliopsida > Brassicales > Brassicaceae > Draba > Draba incana. The sequence continues at coordinate 16,667,099 of OY755210.1, forward strand.
CCAAATATGTCGATTTTCCACTAGCGAAGAATATAAATTGTAGGGACATCGTTAGCAACGGTCCTAAAATCATTGTTGATTTGAACCGCTTTATCCCTCCATGCAACACATATGATGCGTTCGTTCCTGATGATTTTAAGATCGAATTAAATTTAAAAATTGAAACAAAATTGCTCTGAATGATGTGTATGGTTTGGCATATACCTTTCGTCCTGCAACTCGAATCTGCATGTCTTATAGTTTGATCCATGCTCAAAAGAGTCAACTGTCTCAAGATCTCCAAACTGGACCACGTTTCCAAGGACGTCTAGAAATATAAAATATGTATTAATGAAGTCATACCTGGTTACAAAAATAAGTCATGTTTTAGTAAAACTGGTATCATAGAAGCTTACCCAATAAATTGTGTTTCCAAGGGCTTCCTACGATTGATGCATAGTGTACAAAGACAAAGAATGGATTTACGTTTAAAACTTATCGTGAGCGCATCATAAATTATGAAAAAATCATTTATACATTATTAGAGAGGTGATTTCACCTTAAAATTGTGACATGGCATCATCTAAATATGACCTGACATATTCTAAAATGTGAAATGGCAAAATCTAAATATGACATGACAAAATCTTTAGTGGGCAAAATAATAAAATTTATTTCTTTAAAAATATTAGATTATTTCTTCTATGTTCTTCCATTTTTAATAAATTACTTTTTTTTAAATGGTTTTTTTATGTGTAATCTTTTGCAAATTTTTCATTTTTTTCAATTTTTTGGGTTTAATAGAATATATACAAATTTTATTATTACACATGGGTATGATCATACGCAAAAATTTCATCATTGCCTAATTAATAAAGATGTATGGCTTACGATTATACTATTTAGTTTGAATTTTTAAATTTATTATCAAATTAGATAAAATGGTCTAATGTGGTGCAACCAAACCAGCTTTATCAAATACATAAAGAGATGGTCAGATAAAAGAGAGGATCATAACATCGAGCCTATTTATGAAGCAAACACATTATCATAACTGTAAAAATACATAAAAAAAATCATGGTATCTTATGTACAATCAATCAATTAAAAAAACTAAAAATATTATTGATGGAGATTTCTAGGTTTCATTCATTTATTTATTATCTATCAATCAATTAAAACAACTTAAAAGTTTTATTTGGTCGGAGATTCCAATGTTTAAATAACTTCTCTTGTGTGACCATATTTAAAAATTCAACACCTCCTAAATTGAAGTTAAAACATCTATAATGGTTTAAATAAAGACAAAATACACTATTTTACCGCGTTTTAAACAACCATTGCACCGCATTTTAAAAAAAAATTTATCTAATATTTTAAAGAATTCGCTTAATATTATATTTAACTAACCTTATGTGGAATTTTTTTATTTGTTATATCTATAACATAAATTTAGCATGATTTCAACTATGGAAATCTTAAAGCAAATCTCCAAGAAATTGACATCTGCAAATTAATAATCGAGATTTTCATATTTCAATTTTTTGGGTTTAATAGGGGATACAAAAATTCTATATAGTAAATTTAATTATTAATGAAAGGTATCAAAAAAAAAATGATGCATTCCGAAAAGATGATAATGTAATTGGTTTTATCCCAAATTTATAGAAATATCGTTAGAATACTCACTCCCTACATGTGTATGTTTTTACAACAAACATATCAATAATGATTCTTTAATATAGTCAAAACCTATACATATTTAATATCAAATCTAATTAAAAGTATAAAATAAATAGTTTACCGCATACGACGTGCGAGAATCACCTAGTTATTTATATAATGAAGAACTCATATAGTAATTATCCGGTATCATACATGGATATGAAACTTTATAGTTACCTTGCGCGGGAAACCACCAGTTATGCTAAGAAATTAACTAACGTGGAGGATTCAAAATAACAAAACGAAATTATCTTAATCAATCACTCCAAGGTTACTCAAAGTAAGCAGCAAGACATTCTCAATCATATGTTCTATATTTGATGCAAGCAAAAGTTAAAAAGAACTTATACAATCTATAATCATTAAATATCAGGTTAATTAACTTTCATTAGTTTAAGCATAATTTTTGGATTCACCCCTTAAAGATGAACCTTCTCATTCAATCTAATTAATGGCTAATAAATTATTTACTACATACCTAAACTGAATTAATTATAGAGACCAAAATAAATAATTATAAAAGTTTTTAACGCTAAATTATTCAAATCAACTATTTTAAAATACGAAATTAAACCATAAACTCAAACCCAAAACACAAACCCTACCCTTAAAATTATACTCTAATTTAAGAATAGTTACCCAAAACCCAAAAACAAAACAAAAATTTAATATTCAAAATTAAACCCTAAATCCTAAAGCCTAAACCTTTAATTAACCTCAAACTCAAACCCAAAACTCAAACCCTACCCCCAAAAACTATACCCTAATTTGGGAATAGTTAAACTAAACCCAAAAATTTTAAGTTCAAATCTATTAAAAAATATTTTTTGTATTTATAGTATTTTTTAATTAGATTGATGGACTCACAACTTAATTTTCATTGGCTAATAAAGAGGGGGTGAACTCAAAAAATTAACGTAACATGTATTTAGGAATGGCGTAATAGAAAAGAAAATATAATTTTAAATATAATATATATAAGATGAATAGGCAACTGAATAATGTAATTTATTTAATTAATAACTTTATTAAAAGATACCTATGATAAATTATTCCTTATAATAAAATCTATTGTTATCCAATATGGATAATAATTAAAATAGAAATATAAAACCAAAAAACATAAAATATGAGAATGAGAACTAAGTTATGCCAATAGGTCACGTGCAAAAGATATGATCCTATCATACTCGTGAGAATCGAGAAGTCTTCATAAAGTGGCTAATAGACTACTTATTGCGCCTTCGAAAGATTAATACAAAGCTTGAACAATTGCATACACATACTCATCCGGATCTTCTACGACTCCGAATGCGATATATGCACACTTAAACGTCGGATACACAATCCCGCGTACCGTATGGATGTCTTGGAAACACGTTAGCCTTTAATATGGAGAAATAAAATACGAAGATAATAAGTTTCACCAATAATTGGAGGAACATAAACCAACATAGAATTATCAACTATCACACGTCTCCTATTCCACCTAGAAGTTATTGAATTTCAAACGAATTTTAAAGAAAATTCAACATAGATAAGGGTCCTAACTATTTCTCTATTCTGATTATGTCTTAACCAAATAATTATTAGACCAAAATTAATATCCTCTACAACAATATATATTGAAACTTAATAACTATAGTTATAATTATATTAAAAACATGTTGATAATCGGTTAACTTTGAACGAACAAAATAATAGAATGGCCAACGTAAATTTTCATGTTAGCCAAGTATATAAGATGCTTACGCTTCCCATCTTTCTCTCATTTTACTTTATTGGATTTTTCACTCTATGTACACCTCTTTCTTTTACACATTTTCTATGTGTCTTGTGATAACTTTTCTCACTTCATATCTTTCAATGCTCAATTCTGATTTTAAATCTTAACATCGTGGCTTTTCATCAACCTATTGGTTTATATGTCTCACCGCTTTGCGGTACACATATAGGCAAGTTAGAAAATACACAATAAAATCCTAAAAGGATAAGAACTTGTACAAACTTTACATACATAAAACTCATAATCGCATATTCCAGTTGCATGTACCTTTGCATATTCACATCTTGTAGGTGCCCTTAAATTACCAAATACAATAGAAACTCAGTACCATATTCAAAAGATAGAGAAGAAAAGATCTTTTGATCTATTATTTAATGCAAAGATACGAATGTCTCATGACAAACACTAATGCAAGAAAAAATCAAGGAAGAGAGAGTAATAACTGATCGACGATAACCGATCGACGATAATTGGAATCAGATGACCCATTTGTATAAAATTTATCATATACCATCCATCTATGACTAACTGAAGCGAATATGTCCGATATTGAGTGAAAATACTTTGCGTGTTTTAACCGACTAACACGCAGATTATCTGTTTGTATAATTCAGTCATAACCCATCTATTTATTTATCGTTGATTAACATATCGACCATTTCAACTTGTTCTTTCTCTTTTGTAAAAAAATATGTAAAATTAATTTCTATATACGTTTAACGTCTAAATTAATAAAAAGCAAAATCAAGCAATTAATAGTCCATTGGTGGTCTGTTGAGCCCATCTAATAGTTCATTGCAATATTATCTAGTCTAAATTTCATCATCTTGACATGGTCTATGTGAATTTTAAAAAGAAAGCAACCCTCAGAAAACAATATTTGTTTTTCTTTTCATGTAGTGGACACTGAATCTTATCAGTACTGTCCGATTAAAAAGTTAAACATTAGCTATGAGTTTTGGAGATATGATGAGTTTAGATTTTATAAAAAAATTTCACCTTTTAAATACTTTATATAAGAATACGCAAATTTGCTTTATTTTATTTTAATTAGGAAATAAATAGAAATTTTATCATTTTTAATGTTTTGTTTCGAGACATGGTGAACAAATAATATTTGGGATAATCTCATAATATGGAGAGCCCGTGGATGATCTATTCGTCTAAAATTGATCATATCCTATTCTTACTACACTAACCAAACCTTTTTTAATTCGTCCGATATTGAGTTTATATCTTTTGCATGATTTAACCATCTAACCCGGAATTTATCATTCATAACCCGTCTTTTTGCTTCTCATTTATTTAGCATCTCTGGCTCTCTTCAGCTGGTTATTTTCTTTTCTAAGCATTATTTAAATTTAAGTTCTAAATTAATCTCTCATTTCTTGACACTGTTCCGGATCACAATATTTGTTACAGAATATGCCAAAGAAGCCCATTGTATTCAACAGCCAGTATAGGCGTGTTCTTGTATATTTTTTAGTCCAAGAAGATGAAAAGGACAAAAATGAAGTCATGTTACTTTTAGATCTTTGTGTATATCTAAAGGGAAAATGAAAAACACATAACATAATACTTCACTTATTAAGGAGGAATCACATATTACATAATCATAAATATCTAAGCGTAAACTCCCTATTCACAATATGTTCATTGTTCACATGGAATCATATACATATTTAAGTAGCTCAATGGCTAGAGAATTCTCGGTAGATATACTCAACGTCAATTAGAAAGTAAAAGAATGACGCCGCCTATGAAGCTAACGGTGGAAGACAATACTCAAACCTCTTGAAGATTTATTAAATTTTATATGCATGGTAAAGAAGCAACACAATATTTTGAAACAACCGTGGAGTGAAGCAAAGCCATTGTTGATCTAAAATTGAATCATTCATTAAAATTGTTATAAAGTATATTAGCCAAAAAGGTATTCAAAGTACAATATATCATTTTTGGGGCGGATCTAGAATACTAAAAAAAGTATTCAAAGGATCTAGGATACCAATTAAAAAAAGTATTCAAAGGATCTAGGATTTATTTTAATAGAATCATTCATTAAAATTGTTATCAAGTATTTTAGCAAAAAGAAAAAAGTATTCAAAGTACAATATATTAACATAGCACTTGTGCTCGTGTTCTCAAGAAGATATTCAATGCAAAAAAACGATATTACATACCTCATTAAATAAAGAACCAATACGCAAAAAGCCCTACAAAACATATATAAACACAAACCATATCATTGACAAACAAATAAATGATCAAAAGATATAAATCATACATTGAAGATTTGAAGCAAAGTCAAGAAAAAAAGAAATGAAGAGGAAGCTAACGATCATTAAAAAGTCAATATACTAATAAAAAAACTCCAAAAGAAGAGAAAACATAAAAGTAACTTCTTACTCATAATATAAATTCGTTAGCTTATACGGCCGCTTGAATATAAAAGAAAAGATCTACACATAAAGATCTAAAATCAGCACGTCAATATACATATATTTAATAAACTATAGTAATAGATAGGAGAATAAACAACATATCGGATACCATGATGAATCCGAAAAACAAAACGAACACAGAACAATAACAAAAATAATTAGCAATCATCATTAATATTATAAACAGTTAAATTATAAATTATGATACAAATGCAAAGAGCTTATCAAACGATTTGAAACAAAAGCCATTAAAATCTGTAGTTAAGAGGGAAAAAAAACTATCGTAAAACTGCATAACTAAACACGAAAATTGTGTATAAGAAAAATTGATGACGCTAAAAATTTTGAACGTAATATAAAAGGCATGATAAATTATGAAAACGTCAACACTAAAAAATACGATTATTATAAATTGTGATTTGCAATAGATTGAGGAACCATATACAGTAAAACCTCTATAAATTAATAACGTTGGGAACATAATATTTTATTAATTTAGCGAGATATTAATTTATCAAGAGATTAATTGGGTCGAAAATTTAATTTGGGACTAAAATATTTTATTAATTTAGCGAGGTTTTAATTTATCGAGTATTAATTTAGAGAAGTTCTACATACAAAAATTCTAGGGCTTCACTTATTCGAAAATATTCTATATATAACAATTGTATAATAAAAATATTTTCTAGATACGATAAAATAAAAATGGACGATTGCTATTAAATTTCGAGTATATCCGAAGATATGTATTTCTTTTTAAAACATATGGGCCAAAACGATTTTTTTTAATATTGCAAAATACAAACCCAAACACAGTTGTTACCTTAACTTACCAATCTACAATTTTTGAGTAAAATTATGTGTTTTACTTTATCACATAAGTAACAATTTTAATGCACACAGCCATTTTTTTACCTGGAGAATCATTCATTAAAATTGTTATATGTATTTAATGTACATAAATAAAGCACTTGTCCTTGTCTTCTAAAGAAGATATTCAATGCAGAAAGCTATTGCAATTGATCGTTTTTTTGGAGGATCAAGAAAACAAAAGAGAATAAATTTTGTAAAGAAAAGACATTGCATAAATAGTTTTCTTTTAAACATGCAAACACAACATATATACATATTAAACTTCATGGACATGTAAACACAACAAACAATATTGAGCTTTCTTCTACTAAAAACTTACTCTCTCTCTCTAGCCTTTTCTAAATATTTATAAAGATAATAATATATAAGAAAGTTTCTCCGATTCAAGTTTTAAACTTGGCGAGCAAGTCATCCATGGCGAACAATCTTTTACCATCTCATCGAATCTCGCAACACCTGAGAAACAAATTTTTCCCAGGTTTTAGAAATTAGAAAAAAAATTGACTAACATTGTAAGATACATAAAAGAAGAATAAAAATTTAGTAAAGATGTACCAAAATATATGATTATCAACTTTATAATAAAAAAAATGCCTAACAATGTAAATTATGTATCTGATAGTATACCATGTTGAAATTATAGAACTAAAAAAATATCAATAGCAATCATTATTAAGATCAAATCATAATACAAACGATCTAAATATAAAGAACTATTTGAAAGATCATAAACAACAAACACGAAAATTGTTGATATAACTATGAAGCGTACATAAAATCCTAGAATTTACCTAAACCTGCAAATAAGAAATCCGAACAAACAATTATCAGAAACCATAGAAAATATAACCTATTCGATAGATGTTAAAAAGCAATAAAAGATTCAACATTAAATAAATTATAATATTAATACGAACAATATATATGAAAATACATAAATAAACTAAAAGAAACCTTCAACATATAAAACGGCCAAGCCATACAACGATGATGGAAGTAAGCATAAAATAAATCACCCTCTCTCCAACTCAAAAACCACAAAGATTAGAACCTTAACAACTTTATAAGAAACATTCAAACTTATAAAGTTTTACCTTGTTGAACAATCGAACCTGAAGACACAACACAAACCAAAAGAAGAAAAAAAAAAGAGTCAATCAATCATGAAATAGTTTGACAAATCAAGCATAGAAGCTTCCCAAATTAGAAAATGAATAAAATATTTTTAAAAAACCTAAAAAGATATTTCGGCTATAGCCATCAGAAGTTTAATGGTTCTGACTTTCATTGATATTTTGTTTAAATAGTTGATGAACAACAATACCAATCGATCACTATAATGGAAAAAAAATTACCTTGTTGTTTGATCTATAGTTTGTATAATATATGCTTCCAAGATGTAAATAGTTAGGAAGAATAAAAACCAAAAGAACCTCAAAACACCTACAAAAACGAACCCACAAAAATAGATTATGCATGAATTAATTTGACTATAGGAGTAAAAATCAACAATACTATAAAACAAAATACAAAGAAGTTAAATTTATATAAATTAATATTTAATAAAATATAAATAACACAAATGCTATACTAAAAGACTTACCGGTAGGCCCAAAAAAAAAGATTTACCGGTATATGCATGTAGTTTAGTACATGGTTTTGTACCACAAGTCACGTAATGATATAGAGATATGATATAAACTAAAAAAATTAGATAACACAAATTTACATCACTATAAATAAGAAAATATAAATTAGATGACATGACTTGTATACCCAGATCCGTAGCCAATGAAGCAAAAAGCAATCGAGATTCACCTGATTAACATAAACCAAGACATATCAAATAATTAATTAGTCGTCCAAAACATCTGAGTATTAAAAAAATATAAATACAAAGAAACGTGTTTACAGACCTCGTAATAAGGCAAAATATTATAAAGATTAGTCAAAGAAGATCTGTACAAAGAGCAAAAAATCAAAAGAAACGTTAGATTAGAAAAACTTTAGCGGAAGATTTAACATATATTCATGTACAGTAGGTAGAATATCAAGACAATACTATTTATTTAACCTAAACGTGGAGCAAAAACGACAACTACAAAAGAGGATGGGATCAGAAGAATACATCTACATATATATACTAATATACTATAAAATATTAGGGTTTTGACAAATAATGAAAAAAAATTGTAGATATCTTCGAATCTTAGATCCTAATTAACCATATCAGGAAATATAACATAATTGAAATATACGATAATTATTGATAAGAATACTCGAATATAGAAAACACACAGAATATAGAATATTTGGATTATTATAGAATAAGTAACATAATTACAAAAACTGAAATTCACATTATAGGCTCTTATAACCAATTTGGGTCAAAACCTATTAAAAGATTAAAAATATAAGTTTAGTTTGTGCAAAAAAAATCAGATCGGCAGTCGAGATTTAATACCAGCAAAATCAATGATCATAAACATCGATGGCAGAGGGCGTAAATATATTGATTTGGCCAGGGATAGAATTATAATTAGCCATCTCCAAATCATTCTGAGGACACCACGTCAGATTTTTTTCACGATATTTAATAAATTGATGTGTAATAGTCCACCCATGAGTCCATGACCAGTCAAAATTAAAATGTTAGCCTATAAAACTTTCCTTGTGGGTCAGAAATTTGTAATCGGCCCATATTCCCTTCCACGAGTTACGGTTGCTTTAATGAAGAAGCCTAGATTTTGACGAAATACACATTTTGTCTTTTCTCACTCTGTCACACACGTCACAGATCCAAGTTCTAACTCCCGAAGAAGAAGATGAGTGACGACGAAGCAGCGCCGTCTCCGGCGAAGAGGAAGGAGAGTTTGGGGTGGATGGAGTGGATGAGAGGATGGAGTAGCGTTTTTCAAGAGATTCTGTTCCAGAGAATCAGTGCGTCTCATTTGCAGAATCCTCTCCCTCTTCCTCCCGTCAACGATCTCACTTGCGTGGTCACTGGCTCCACCAGTGGCATTGGCCGCGAGACCGCTAGGTTTTTCTTCCGATTCTCTTTATCAATTGCGACTTTGCTTTTCAATTGGAACTCCAAAGAGTTTAGCTCTCTTTGCTTCTTTTGCTCGCAGGCAGCTTGCAGAGGCTGGTGCTCATGTTGTGATGGCTGTGAGGAAGACAAAGTTCGCTCAGGAGCTTATACAACAATGGCAGAACGAGTGGTCTGGTAGAGGTCTCCCACTTAATATCGAGGTAATCTCATTATTTGCTACATGATTCTCTCTGGGACTATGAAACTTCAAATTATATGTGATCTAGTTAGGTTGTGGTGTGAGTCATTTTCGTCTTATATCTAGATGGCTGATAAAATGATACTCTGATTGATTTTTGTAAAGGCAATGGAACTTGATCTTCTTTCTCTGGATTCTGTCGCGAGATTTGCCGATGCTTGGAACGCTCGGTTAGGACCTTTGCATGTTCTTATTAACAATGCCGGCATTTTTGCTATGGGAGGTTAGTTTTATTGCTCTTTTAGCTATTAAGTATTTAGCTTTTCTCTTCTTTTTTTTTGTTTCCTGCTTCGACCTTCATCATCTTTTGTTATGCTAAGAAGATCTCATAGTCATACTTTTTTGTTCATCACTTAGTATCATCTATATTCCAACTTGATAGCACACGATTTGTGAGAACTGGCTTGTCTAGCAATGATTGTAAACTAGAGTCTTAGAAATTGGAATTAAAACTCAAATATTATTGCTATTTTATGAAACTCTTTCTGATGGGTTTCTTTTTCAGTATGATTGGTCATGAGATAGCTATATTTGATGCAGTATATGCTGAGTAAAGAAATTAAGAAACCAACTAACATGCTACGGTCTCTAACTTTTGTAGAGGCGCAAAAATTCTCAGAGGATGGATACGAGCATCACATGCAAGTAAATCATTTAGCTCCAGCGCTACTTTCAGTACTCTTATTGCCATCTTTGATCCGAGGCTCTCCCAGCCGAATCATTAATGTGAATTCCGTTGTAAGTTCTATGATCACTTTACTGTTCTCTAGTTTGTGCTTTTCTAGTTTACTGTTCTCTTTTGGTATGAGTAATGATGTTGGAAAGCTAAGATTTTTTTGTGTATTGAAAAGCTTTGGTCTTGTCAACTGCTGCAGAAGATATAGATGAGTGGTGTAGGTTCTTTCTAATTCACTGAACTACATATGCATATAGTTGATATCATATCAGCAGAGTCTTGGTATAGAGAAATAAAACAAATCCAAGCTTGTTGAAACTCTTTGACCCAATGTAAACTACCATTAGTGGATATTGTCTTTAGTAGAATTGTTTCATGCAAGATAATGGGTTGTGGTATTTACCTTTGTAGATGCATTCTGTTGGTTTTGTTGACCCGGATGACATGAATGTTGTTTCTGGTAGACGCAAGTACTCAAGCCTTTTAGGATACTCAAGCAGCAAGCTTGCCCAGGTGAGCTTACAGTGATTGTATTTAGTTTTTTACCTGAAGCAACTTTCATGTTTTGGAAGGTGCTTATTATCATAAACTGGTGAGTTAAGTCTGTTTCCTTTCATCTTCCAGATAATGTTTAGTAGCATTCTTTTCAAAAAGCTGCCTCTGGAAACAGGAGTTAGCATCGTATGTTTATCCCCTGGTGTTGTCTTAACAAATGTTGTGAGTACTAGCTTCACTCCATTTTATCAAATATTCTGTTTTCTCAGAACTTGATTGCATAGAATTGCCTCTGTTTTTACTCCAATTTGACAGGCCAGGGATATTCCAAGGATTCTTCAAGTTCTTTACGCATTGATACCTTACTTCATATTTTCACCGCAAGAAGGTTGTAGAAGTTCTCTATTCTCGGCCACAGACCCACAGATTCCAGAATACTGGGAAACACTAAGAACCGATGATTGGCCTGTTTGCCCATTCATCTCTCAAGATTGCCGCCCTGCAAATCCTTCCGAGGAAGCACACAACACAGAAACTGCACAGAGAGTGTGGGAAAAGACGTTAGAGCTGGTGGGTCTTCCTACCGATGCAGTTGAGAAGCTCATAGAAGGGGAAAATGTGAAATGCCGTTATGGAGCTCAACACGAATAGCTTGAATGATCCCTCCTTACTAATCAAAGGGTAAGTCTTGAGAAATAGCTTTTCTTCTTTGTTTCTTTGTTTGAATATACTATACAGTGGGGAATGTATGAATCCCCTCAGGGCATGTGGTTTGCTTGAGAAAAAGACAAGGAGCTTTAAAGGGTATATGAGAATGTTTGATTGTTGGTTAAAAAGTCATGCTTGAGCTGCCATTCCATGACTTACTTACAAGTCTTTAGCTACTGTGTCTGAGTTTTATTTTGGTGGTCTGGTCTGGCTTCTGGTGGGTAGTAGTTTCCTGTTTGAGAGGAGGGATATTTCCGTAAATATCTCCCTAGTTTGTGCAGTCTATATTTATATGAAATGTAGGCATCTCTCTTCCTCTCATGGACAAATGTGATAAATCTCCTTTTCCAATTTTCTAATGTTTCTTGCTTAAATGAGTATTCCATGGTAGTAAATTCACTCACATACATATGTGTGTGATTACTCTTCCCCTGAGATGCTCATTTGAGCAAGCAATGTTTGAGAGTGGAACAAATTAATATTATGTACTAGTTTTGTCTTTTGTTGTAAAGATAGAAAAGAAAAGGAGAGTTTGGATTTCATTTTTATGCCCACTTCACGTGAATCTAATGCGTTCAAGTATGTGGACTACCTTTCCAATTGCTTATGCATACTTTTCATTTTTACGTGTCGTATGCTTCAAGCCTTCAAATCTTCCACACCATGCACATCTTTCTAACCACTCAAAATTTACACATTTTTAGATCAGTTTTACATTTTTTTAAGCGGAGGAAAAAATTAGGGCATAACACGTCGGAGCAATTCTTCCCCCAAAATTAGAAATTTTATATGATCTGTCGCCAAAATTTGTCTCGTCATTAACTTGAATTCAACTTCCAAAAATAAAGTCTTAACGCCCACAAGGAAAAAGCAACTTCTCCTTTTTTTTTTTTTTTTTTTTGTTGAGTAAATCTAAATCGCTTCATTTATTAATTTTGTCTCTACAGATCCCTAGGGTTCCTTCTTCTTCTTCCTCGTGAGTTTTGATTTTCGTTTAGGGTTTTGGAAAAGTCAGTTTTCTCTTTTGGTTCTCTGTGAGGACTAGGAGCAATCGATTTCGGTATGGGTGATTGGGCTCAACTTGCTCAGTCTGTGATCTTAGGTTTGATTTTCTCTTACCTTTTGGCTAAACTGATCTCGATCGTCGTCACCTTCAAAGATGACAATCTCTCCCTTACTCGCGAAACCAAGCCCCAATCGGAGATTAAACCGGAGTTTGACTCGCGCCGCATCGATTTTTCTCCCGGAAGCTCCGGCGGTGGTGGCGGTGAGGCGGATTCGCTTGTGGCGGAGCAAGGTAGCTCGAGAGGGGATAGCGTCGGTGGTGAAAGCGATGATGATGAAGACGATGATTGGGAAGGCGTTGAGAGCACGGAACTCGATGAAGCTTTCAGCGCCGCGACTCTCTTCGTCACCACCGCCGCTTCAGATCGGCTTTCGCAGAAAGTACCTAGCGATGTGCAGCAACAGCTTTACGGATTGTATAAGATTGCTACAGAAGGACCTTGTACTGCTCCTCAGCCTTCACCTCTCAAAATGACTGCTCGTGCCAAGTGGTATGGTATCTCTCTCTTGATTTCTGTGGAAACTTTGGTTTATAGTTGAGGTTTATTAAAGGATTTGTGTGAATTAGCTTCTTCTTGGGCTTGTTAATGTGATGGAGATTTTGTGGCTGTAATTTGATTGATTGGGAATTAGAATCATGATCTTCTTCTATTTAACAGGCAAGCATGGCAGAAACTTGGTGCTATGCCTCCTGAAGAAGCAATGGAGAAGTATATTGACATTGTTACTCAGTTATACCCAACTTGGTTAGATGGTGGAGTGGTATAAAGCCTATCTTCTTTATTATTCTTTGTTTTTTCTTTTCTTGCTCTGGACCGTTTATGTGATCTTCTCTGCTCGGTTTGTTGTGACGTACTAGAAAGCCGGAAGTCAGGGTGGGGATGATGCAGCTTCCAACTCAAGAGGAGGAACCATGGGGCCAGTTTTTAGCTCATTGGTTTATGAAGAAGAATCTGAAAATGAGTTGTAAGGTTCTCTTCTTATATTCTGATGTGTTTTACTTACTTTCGATATCGTAGTCTGTTCGCATCTATGATTCATAAACTCAGGTGAACAATGTAACTTTAGTGTGTTGTGCTAGCTGCAACAGTTTTTGTTTGTGAAATGGCTACTATTGTGATTGTCAACGACGAGCTCTTTTTTTTTTCCTGGTTATCTGAATTGAACACTACGGTATGGAATGGGAATCTTCTGCTTATTCATTCTTGTGTTTTCTCTTTTGTTTCCTCTCTCAGGAAGATTGATGCCATCCACGCATTTGCTAGAGAAGGAGAAGTTGAGAATTTGCTTAAAAGCATTGAAAGTGGCATTCCAGTGAATGCAAAGGGTTAGTCTCTGCTTGTATATTCCATTTTCTTGGGTAAATTCATTCTCGTGATGTTGGGTTGTTTTCCAATTTCCCGTAAATTGCAGATAGTGAAGGTCGCACACCATTGCACTGGGCTATAGACCGTGGCCACCTGAACATTGCGAAAGCTCTAGTCGATAACAACGCCGATGTGAATGCTAAGGTGAAGAAATAGATTTTCCTACCCGATAATGATCTGCAAACGTTCCAACTTCTTCACTCATTTGAATTTCGGTTATTGTGTTGAACAGGACAACGAAGGCCAAACCCCTTTGCATTACGCTGTTGTGTGCGACAGGGAAGCCATCGCCGAGTTTCTCGTGAAGCAGAAAGCTAACACAGCCTCTAAAGATGATGATGGAAACTCCCCGCTCGATCTCTGTGAATCAGACTGGCCCTGGATCCGAGATTCCACAAAGCAGACGGACTAAACAAATACTAACCACAAAGGTCCCGCGCCTTGCGGAATCAGTCTCTAAGTAATTCCGCAATGTATATGATGAAAGTGACTTAGTAAGAAGCTTTTTTTTTCTTTGCTGAAAACTTACCTCTCATATCGACCCATATCGGTCCAACAGTAATTCACTTTGGGTGTTTCAAAGTGTTTGTTCTTTAATTTCTTCTTCTTTCGATTTCAAAGATCTTTTGTGCTCTCAGGTTTATGAGATACACATCGTAACCGTTTTAAATTGGTTTGCTATATTCTATATAGAGAGGAAGAGAGAGACAGAGAGAAGCTTTTCTTGTCATTAGATTCTCAACAGACGAATAACCGTCTTTGGCGGTAAAAAAATAGTTGGTAGAACATAAATGAATTATTTCTGGAGAACCTGAATAAAGCAAAAACAAAAGCAAATTTGGCAATTTTTGTGGCCTTTCATCTTCTCTCCATAGAACCCTGCCTTTGGCTACGGGAAAATGGCCAAGGTGGTGGTTTGCGTGCTACTAACCGCCACCTTCATCTTCCTCTTCTTCCTAGTTCCCAAGAAGGAAACCGGTACTCAATCTGTTGAGGGTCTCATAAGCCGCCGCCTCGGACGAAGGCTAGAAATGCCCCTTTTTGACCCTCTCGTGTCCCGAATCGAGAGGTTGTCTCATGAAAAAGAAGCCAATTCGAAGACCGTAGAGGCTGCGAAAGAGGATGATGATAATATGTTTGAGAAGTATTTTGCGCAGGAGAGGAGAGTTAACATGACGATGAGGATCAAGTTCTTGTTTCCTCTGCTTGACGCATCTCCAAGAGATGGGCTTGTGAGCTTGAAAGAGCTTCAGACATGGATGATGCAGCAAACTGAGGACAATATGGGTTATAGAACCGCCAAAGAGCTCGAGCTACAAGATAAGGACAAGGATGGTGTTGTAACCTTTGAAGAGTACTTGCCTCAATTCTCTAAGCATGATATTGGTAATTAATTAAGTTACTTGTATTTGATTAATTAAACACCTTTTCGAGATATTTCTTCTTGACTATGCAAAGAAAAAATGGAAACAGAGAAAAACGAGAAGGGTCACGGTGAAGCTGGCTGGTGGATGGAGCAATTCAACAATTCCGATTTTGATCACAACGGCTATCTTGACATTGAAGAGTTCAACAAGTAACTAATGCTTTAGGATCTCATTTTTTTCTAATTAATTTCGTTAAATATATGAAATTCAATTACTTTTTTTTTTATTTTTTTTTATTACAGTTTCTTTTTCTATTTATTACAGTTTCTTGCATCCAGAAGACAGCCGAAACGGAGACATTCAAAGATGGGTTCTACAAGAGCGAATGACGTAAGCATTTCGTGGGTTGTTCGAAGTTCCCACATCAGAAGTAGAGATAATATGTAGCAAACATAGACTAAAAATGATATTAGAGTTAGAATTTAAGAGTCGAGTGATATGGACGATTTCTTACTTTATAGTGGGTCGTCTTATAGTGGTATTTCCGAGATAATGCTTGTTTCTACCCTTGTCTCGGAAAAAAGGTGTGTTGGAATTTCCCACTTCACAAATGAAGATACTCATCAAGCATAATTCAGTCCACTTATTGTCGGTTTCGAGTTGGAAATCCATGATAATTTACAATGATTAATTTGAATTTGATGAAGTTAAAAACCAACGTCGATCGTGTTCGTTTGATATAATACAGGGGAATGGACACGAACGGGGATGGGAAGCTAGAGTACAAAGAGTTTGTAGACAACGCATTCGAAATGTACAAAGAGTTTGCAAAGTTTGAGACTGATGATGAAGGTGTTCGCAGAGTTGGACAAAGACAAAGACCGGTCACTCGGCGCCGATGAGCTTCGACCCATTTTGCATTATCTTCAACCTGGTGAGCTGAGTTATGCCAAATACTACTCTACTTTCCTCTGCCATGAGGTCAGTCTCTCCCTACCCATAATGTTAATTAACCCTTTCTTTGAATTCTTAACGTTTAATATAAATTTTATACTTTAAGAACTATATATTGATTAATTTTTGAATTTATTTTATAATTTAGTTTAATGTTACACATCTCCTTCGTTTATTCATTTTCTACTTTTGGTTTTACTAAATTAACTTGCTTTAAGTCTTTTTTTTTACACTACATTTTTTACTATTATCTTGTTACATATTAGTATATGAGAAATTTTTGCTTTAAGGCATGATTCTTCTTCTTTAAAAGTATAATTATTTGATATAAAATCTCCCACGAAAAGTGTACATGGCCGCAGTTCCACAAAAGAATGCACATGTGTTTTCAATATGATCCTATCTTTGTTACTTCAAATATACTGTATTTAATATGAAAAATTACCAACTACAACTTTTTTTAAAGGTATTTCGTTGATTACAGATATCCTTTTTAATAACCACATAAATTTATTCTCGTATTTATTTTGAATATTAGTTGTTGAGAACTCGAAAGAGAGTTTTTATCTTTATTTGTTGTCTAACGTGATCGACAATGGAACAAAACAAAACAAAATTTCTAACAAAGAGACTTTTATTGTAATTTCTATGTATCTATGTATACAACAGCCTAAAATCGATCAATCTAGGAAAAAATTAGAGATATGTAAAACTTCATAGTATATATATATATATGTGATTGTTTAACCCGATTTTAAGAAAAACGGTACTGTGGATCTTGCTAAAATTTCTTACTTCCAATTTTTTTTTTTTTTTTTCTACAGGCCGATGATGATAAAGATGGTAAACTATCACTTGAAGAGATGTTGAACCACGAAGATGTATTTTACAAGGCAGTTCATCACGAAGACTTGGACGACGAAGACTATTTTGATCATGACGAACTCTAACTTCTTCGTTATTGTGTTTTTCTCTAACTTTCAATCATAATGTTTTGTTTGACTTACTTCATCGCCTCGTTTAGATTGGATTTTGATTAGCTATCAATTGACAGTCCTATAGGTAATAATAACTCATGTATAGGTACATTTAACAACTAATTAAAATAATAATTAATCCATTAAAATTTAATGGCAAATGGATATTGTTTTGAGTATTTGCAGGCACAAGCAATGAATATCATAGTATTTGAGTAAATAGCAAGAGCAGTTTCGTTGCTAGGAGAGAGAGAGTGAAAAAGCCATCCATCCTGACCGTTATAGCCTCACGCGATTCGGATGCAAGCTCTCCTACACGGGCCCACTCATTAATGTTGTGTCTCTACACTTCTTCTCCTAATTGTTTCCATTCATATCTCTCTCTCCCCCATCATCATCAATTCCATTGGAGGTGATTCACAATTTCTGCAAAAAAGGCCATCGATTCCATTCGATTAATTCGACTTCTCAGCTTTTCTAGGTTTCGGTAACAATATCAATAATCCCGCTTGATTTCTTCATCATTTTCTGATTCTCTGTGGGGGAGAGTGCTTCTGTTAATGGAGAAACGGATCTTGGAGAAATGGAGAAACGGATCTTGATTTCTTCATCTTGTTGTTGATGTTGTTGACATCATTTTCTTCATCATTTTTATGCTCGAAATAAACGCCGAGAAAGCCATTTTAGATCGATTCTTTTCTGTTTGGACGTATAATTTTATATGTACTCTGTTATACCTAAAAATGGTTGCTATGCAAAGTTTAAGTTTGCTAAGTAATTTTTTACCGATCTATGATATCACTTTTTATTATTTGTTAAAGTGATTGGTTTGATAAATGTTTGTTCATCTTTATGTCAGAATTTTGATTTTAATTTTTTTGGTTTATGTATTGAGTCATAGATATCCTCACTTTCCCTATGTGTCTTCAGAAGTTGTTAGAATGTTAAATGTATCATATCAATAGGAATATGTACCGCTAACTTTCTATTTAACGGGACATAGAAATATGTATATTATAGAAACTAACAATGTGAAAATATACATATACATTTAATTAAAATAACAAGTTACATGTTTGTGTAACATGCTATACTATTTTGTAAGCATATAAATTTGAAAATATACCTCTAAATGTTTTCTTAATGAGCTAACTATATTATTAAATCTACCTTTATGTCAATCCTCAATAATTTTTCCGTGCTATAAATAAATATAATTCGTTATTTATATTGTGTTCTGTGTTAAAAATTAGTCAGTGTTAATCTATATAAACTAGTTTTTTTTTTTTTTTTTTTTTTTTTTTTGTCACAAATCTATATAAACTAGTTTAATTTTTGTATTATAGACTAATTTAAGGTTTGTATTTTGTTGATTATTAGAGGAAAAAATGAAGAAGAACGAGATGTGAAGAAGAAAACATTATAGAAATATAAGAATTATTGGAAAAACCCTTGCCACCTCTAGGGTGATTCAATTTCTTCTACATCGTGACTCTCACGGCAAACCAAATCCAGACGCCTCCGGCCATGGGTCGCCTCCGGTGGCCACTACACCTCTCCTTCAACCTCCTGGTTCTCCTCAGAACAAAACCTCACCTACAAACGTGTCACAGAACGCTCCTTGGAACGCTCTTGCGCTTGAAAACTCTGTACTAGCCTTGTCCCTTGTTACTGATGTTACTATGGTAGATGGTGTTGCCACGACTACTATTCCGAACGAATTGCTTAGACATGCCCAACCTCTATGGAGAAACTATGTTGTGGGATACTTCATTAGGGATGCCCCACACATCGGAAAGGTTCACGCAACAGTGAATCGACTCTGGTCATCGGACAGATCTTCCAGGACTAATGCACAGTTCCTGAATCCAAAACCAGTGTCATTCAAAATTGAGGACTCATACATGAGATCCGGAGTTTTGAAGAGACATTTTTGGCATATAGGGGAAGTTCCATTGGTTGTTGAAGAGTGGAGTCTGAAGAGTTCAAATCTCAAACCAAACTTATCTTCAATGCCTATTTGGGTTGATTATCTGTTCACTGAAAAGGGTCTGATGTTTCTTGGTAATATAATTGGTGCATCGCAAAAACTGCAACCCATTACAGAGCGATGCATTCAGCTTGATGTAGCAAGAGTATTAGTTGTTGTCACTTTGGAAAAACATCTTCCGAATAAGATCTCACTAAATGCATACGAAGAGATATTGATCCAAGTGAGTTTCCCTTGGTTACCATCTAGATCTAACACTTGCAATTCATGGGGGCACAAGGACATTGAATGTGCTCAGATGAAAATGGGATCAGTAGTGATCAAGCGAGCTGATGATTCTCGGGTGAGATCATCTACAACTGTCAGTCCCAAGGCTAAAGAGGCTTCAACCCCTAGTCGAGAGAGGGATACCTCTGAACATGTAGAAGATGCGGTGATCAGTGGAAGAGATGCAGAGAGGAAAGGAACAACAACGATGTCTGATGACCAAGAGACCGATCACACCCATGTCAAAGCGGACCAAGCCTGGAAAACAATGTCATAAAAACATGGAAAACAATCCCCTCTTAGAATATGGTGGATCATCAATCAATGACCACATCATTGGAAGCTGATGGGTGCAGAGAAGCATTAACTCCAACGAGATATGACGTTCTTTCATATTTGCAAAAGCCAGAGGAAGGGGAAATTTCAGAAGAAATGGGGAAAATTGAGGAGGAAGAGAATATATATTTGGCAGGTGAAGATGATCCCATAAAACTAAATTCACCACCAAGTGATCTCAGCAAATCGAAGAAAAAGAAAAAGAGGCAGAGGAATCAAACAGTACAACGACCTGCACCAACTGTTTCTCGACAAACAACAACAATAAATAAATCCTCCTCATAGAAGAACTAATGATCATGATGTCTTTTTTTGCGTGGAATACCCGTGGTTTCAATAAAAAGCGCAAACATAATCAAGTTCCTTCATGGGTCGCTAATGTAAAACCTTTTTTGGTTGTCTTCTGGAAACAAGGGTTCAAGATGAATATAGTTCGCATATAATTAAGCACGTATTTCTCGGACTGGGAGTCGGTGACTAATTACGATTATCATCGTCTTGGCAGAATTTGGGTGATTTGGTCTAGGGAAGTAACAATTACGACTTTGTATAAGAGTCCTCAAATGATAACTATTGGGGTCACTTCTGTGAGAGGAGAAACTTTCATTTGGTTCTATGGTAAGATCTTTGGCAGATTAAACGGTCGTTCAACACAGAAAATCTCTCATGGGTGCTCATAGGAGATTTTAATGTTGTACTGCCGTCAAGTGAGAGTTCCAGAACGTCAGATCGCTTGGGAGTTCAAGGAGCGATGAAGGAGTTTCAAGATATTGTTGCAGAGTGTGATCTAATGGATTTAGGGTACACGAGACCTCTACTAACGTGGTAGAATCATCAAGATGAGAATCCTATTGGGAAAAAGCTTGATGGAGCTTTAGTAAACAATATATGGTGTGATAGTTATCCTCAAGCCAATGCCGCTTTCAAAACCAATGGCATCTCGGATCATGCTCGCTGTTCGGTTAAAATTTCAGAAGGAGTGGAAGGGAAGAAACATCATTTCCAATTTTTCAACTATCTAGCTGACCATCCTCAATTTTTTAATATAGTGGCTTCTACCTGGGCTGAGACTGAACCTTTGTTTCACTCTCGATCAGCGTTAAGCCGATTTCACAAGAAGCTGAAACGACTAAAGCCTCTCCTTAGAGCTCTCAATCGGGAACGATATGGAGACATCACCAAGCGTACAAAGATAGCTTTTGAGATTATATGTGCGCGTCAAGAGGAGGCGCTTCGAAACCCATGTTCTGAATCGTTCCAAGCAGAACATGCAGCATCCGAAGAATGGAACTATTATGCCGGAATAGAGGAGAAATTTTTTCATCAGAAGTCGCACATCATGTGGCTAAAATATGGTGACCGAAACACAATGGTTTTCCTTAGAGCAGTGCAAGCTCGACAGTTTAAAAATTCAATTAAGAGACTACTGAATTCTGAGGGTGAGGTTCTATTGGAGGTAAATGATATAAAAATTGAAGCCGTTCGATATTTTGAGGACTTTTTGCAGCATCGGACGGAGCACATGATCATACTACCTCAATAAATGACTTGAGAGAGCTCATTGGGTTTGGCTGTACTGATGCGATGAATATTATGTTAACAAAGGAAATCACCGAAGTTGAGATTAAACGAATTCTTCTTTCCTTGCCTTCTAATAAAACTCCCAGACCTGATAGATACACTAAGGAAATATTTATCGCAGCCTGGCCTGTTATTGGGGTTGATCTAGTGATTGCAATCCAATCTTTCTTTCTTAATGGTTTCATTCGAGGGGAGTTAATGCCACGGTCCTTGTTTTAATCCCTAAACGTATGGATGCTGTTATGAGTTATCTTTGTAAATAACACAAATGGTGAATCAAAGCTTCCTTCTTTAAGAAAAACAACAACTCTCTCTGTTTCTATTCTCAAAACGCAAAGATAACAAAAGATGAACAAAAGAAATAACACCAAAGGACAAGAGACCTGTTCTCTCTCCTCACACAATCCTGATGATCTCAAAAGATGACAAACAAATAGCATAAAAGGAAATACTTATAGAGCAAATGTTTTGCACATGCTGTCTTCTCCATGTGCAGACTCAAACGGCTTGATGGTGACGTGTAGTAGCTCGATCCTATCCAAATGATTGGGGAATCCTTACAGCCACGTCATTGCTTCTAGAGCATTGTAGAACCTTTACCTTCATGCTCTTATTTACCGCTCCTAACAGATGCAGAATTGATGAAGGATTTTAGACCTATTTCCTGTTGTAACACTATTTACAAGATCATATCAAAGCTATTAGCCGGTCAGCTCAAAACTGTCTTACCGGAGGCTGTGTTATCGAATCAGAGTGCGTTTTTTAAAGAACGACTTCTCTTGGAGAACGTCCTCTTAGCAATGGAGCTGGTTAAAGATTACCATAAAGATTCAATCTCATCACGGAGGTGCTCTTAAGTTGGATATTACTATGGCGTTTGATACGGTTAGTGGAAGTTTATTCAAGAAATGCTTGAGGCAATGGAATTTCCCG
This sequence comes from Draba incana, assembly GCA_963576765.1. Lineage (NCBI taxonomy): Eukaryota > Viridiplantae > Streptophyta > Magnoliopsida > Brassicales > Brassicaceae > Draba > Draba incana. Next base: position 16,689,912 of record OY755210.1, read on the forward strand.
ATATCTTCATCACTTGGCTACGAGGATGCACTACTACTGCTTCATTCTCTGTATGTATCAATGGAGAGCTAGAAGATTTTTTTACTAGTACAAGAGGCTTTCGTCAAGGTTGTTCATTATCGCCAATTTTGTTCTTCTAGCAATCAATGTGCTTTCACATAGGCTAAACAAAGCAGCTCAAGAAGGGAGATTCGCCTGAATATTACACACCTAAGTTTTGCAGACGATTTGGTGGTGTTTACGGATGGTACAACAGAGTCACTTAATGGTATTATTGAGGTTCTAAAGGAGTTTGAAAATAAATCAGGACTAGCGATTAATATGAGCAAGAACGTCGCACGCTTTACAGGAAATGACAACAAATCATGGAATTCCCATTGATCAACTCCCAATAAGGTACCCTTTGACAACAAAAGGAATTACTCGTGTAGACTATGAACCTTTAATTGATAGAATCCGAACTCGTCTTAACTCTTGGGCTAATAGATCGTTGTCTTATGCTGGACGACTTCAGTTAATTCAATCGGTCATAGCCAGGATAACTAACTTTTGGTGTTCAGCATTTCGACTTCCCAAAAGGTGCTTTGAGATTATTGAAAGTATGTGCTATGCATTTCTATGGTCAGGCTCTCCACATGATACTACCAAAGCAAAGGTGGCTTGGTCAGACCTTACTAATCCAACACAAGAAGGTGGTCTAGGAAAAAGAAAATTAGAAGACTCCTCCAAATTATTCACCTTGAAGCTCATTTGGGGGTTATTTGAGAAAGATGGAGCACTCTGGGTTGCTTGGACTCGTCATTACTTACTTTGTAACTTCTCCTTTGGGGAAATTTCCGACAAAACTACAAAGGGCTCGTGGATGTGGAAGGAATTTTGTTCTCTGCAAAATGAAGGTGTAAATATTTTTCTTCTAACAGTAAATTTCTCTCTCTCTTTTGATTATATATTTTTCTTCTCTTTTAGTTTAGGATTTTACCATCCAATTCTTTTTTGCTAATCAAGTTCCAAAACCAATCTACCTAATTAACCTATAATTATATATGCCTAAAGAAAATGTCAAGAAAGTTTTGTCTGATATGAAATAATTATGTCAAAATGAAAGCATATCGCGTAAGGACAATATCACGGGGCAAAAATTTGGAACCACCAACCGTGGCATGAGCCATGCCGTTTTACCAGATTAATTTATCATTTCCAAACATATATATAAATGTAAAAGTATTAGATCGATAAATTGATAAATTTTAGTCATCAACGACATTACGTCTCACCATTCTACTTTTAAAATTAAGAGGTGGGGGAAATTATAAACACGAAAAAAAACAAAACTCACAACAATATTCAGACTGCAGAGTAGGAATACATAATTCCGTATATGCCACCTTCTATTTTGAGTATAAATATAGCACAACCTCATTCCTCACTCAACACCTCATTCTCAAAACAGATACCAAAGCCCGTTAAATAAGGCGGGAAAGAAACAAAAAGAGTAACAGTCCAAAAAGAGAGAGAGAGAGAGAGAGAGAGAGAGAGAGAGAGTCATAATGGGATTTTTGGCTGAAACACAGATCACTCCGGCTAAAATCTCCGACGAAGAGGCTAACCTCTTTGCTATGCAGCTCGCTGGTGCCACCGTGCTTCCGATGGTTTTGACATCGGCGTTGGAGCTTGACCTGCTCGAGATCATATCCAAGAATGCCGATCTCGCTGGCGGTCAACTCTCCCCAGCCGAGATAGCTTCCCATTTACCGACAACGAACCCTGATGCTCCGGTCATGGTCGACCGGATCCTCAGGTTGCTTGCGGCTTACTCAGTCGTGACCTGCTCTGCCCGAAAGCTTCCTGATGGCGACGTGGAGCGTCTGTACGGACTTGGACCGGTATGCAAGTACTTGACCAAGAACGAAGATGGAGTCTCACTCGCTGCACTGTGTCATTTGAACAGAGACAAGGTCTTCATGGAGAGCTGGTAATCAAATCTTGTCACCTTTCAAAATTCTAACTAAATAGTACTCTTTTGATTGATTTTCTAGGAAAAAAAATTATTTTTAAAAAATTGATTTTTCACCTTTTCAATGCATTTTTAATGAAAGTTTAATGGTGAATTGTAGATTTCAAGACATATTTATTGACTTTATTAGATTACTATTGGTTTAAAGTTATGAAAAATTGTTTTTTGCAAAAAATAAGACATTTATAATTAACCATTAATATGTTTTCTTAATATTTGTGAAAATTCTAGAAAATCGAACAAACAAAAACAGAGGGAGTATATTTTAGGGTATAATAATAGGCTAATTAAGAAAAATGTTTATTTATGATATGAGTTCAGGTATCATTTGAAAGATGCAGTTCTTGAAGGAGGGATTCCATTCAACAAAGCATTTGGTATGGACGCTTTTGAGTACCAAGGGGCCGATCCGAGATTCAACAAAGTGTTTAACAATGGAATGTCCAACCACACGACCATCGTCATGACCAAGATTGTAGAGACATACAAAGGCTTTGAGGGATTGTCTTCGTTGGTTGATGTTGGTGGCGGCATTGGAGTCACTCTTCATATGATTGTCTCCAAGCACCCACACATCAAAGGCATCCTTTATGATCTCTCTCATGTTGTTGCGGAAGCTGTATCCTATCCAGGTATATTTTCCAAGCATTGAATCCTGATATGTTTTCATGGATGTTTTAATGTCTTGGTTTGAGTCTTGTTGAATGGTTCAGGTATTGAACATATTGGGGGAGATATGTTTGTGAGTGTCCCCAAAGCAGATGCCATCTTCATGAAAGTTAGTAAACTAGGGCTCTTGGCAACAAATTTATGATATTGTATCTCACAAATTTGGTTTTTAACATTGGTTAAATGTAACAGTGGATATGTCATGATTGGAGCGACCAACACTGTTTGAAATTTCTGAAGAACTGCTTTGAAGCTCTACCAGACAACGGGAAAGTGATAGTGGCGGAATCTATACTTCCAGTGGTGCCAGACTCAAGCCTCCTGACAAAAGAAGTTGTCCACATGGACTGTCTCATGTTGGCTCACAATCCCGGAGGCAAAGAGCGGACTGAGAAGGAGTTTGAGGCCTTGGCAAAAGGTTCCGGCTTCCAAGGATTCCAAATTGTCTGCAAGGCCTACGGTACTCACATCATGGAATTCCTTAAGAAGATTTGAAATGAAAGATACATGAAATTATCCTTTGGCTCCTTTTCACTTCTAAGTTTTGGTTACATCTCCATTGTTGATTATCTCATCTCTCATTGGTTTTCATGTCACCATGGTTGTAGTAAGTTGTTGGAAGATGCATTTCTTTGTAAATGTACTTTCTTCTCTTGTAAAATTGAAAATAAGATATAAAGTTTTTTTTTTCTTTGTGCCTTGATTTACCTTTTCTTGACGGAAGTTAAGAGTCCAAAATGGCATTTCCTCCATATCATCGAGTCCCACCAAGTCTATTCAAGTATTTACTTTTATGTTGTAGCGAATTTGTTATCTACACACTAGGCATATGTTGTTTCTAAATGTAATCACCTCCAAAGATTATACATGTACTTTTGATGAGTTCCCAACTGTGAGGTATCTCCATTTCTATGACAAGACTAGAGAGTTAAACATATAGTTACAAATTTTATATACACTAAAGAAGGAGACTGGATGTTCATTTTTTTACTCAAGAGAGAAACGAAATCATCCATATGCCAACAGTAACTATACCGACAGTCGCTGCAGCCTGAACAAGTTCAACCACAGTGTTTTGTCGCTGCACCGGAAGATTCTTCCACTCTGTTCTTCTGTTATTATCGAAACCAAGGAATGTCAAGAGTCTATGAATTTGATACAAAATAAGTTACGTATTGGAATAGCTTTTAGATGAACACTATAATATCTAAGACCTACCCTAGATCAGCAATGATGATGCTGATGTTGTCCTCTGATTTCCGATCCTGAAATATAAACGGGATGTCAGTTTCGAGTTCCTGATTAAAGAAAGCTTGAGAGGAGAGTTTCTCGTTATTTTACCAAAGCTACTTGCGCAAGAGCTTCACAAGCAAGCTGTTACAGAGGAACATTTCGAAAACTAGTTAGGGTAGAAGCCATGTGTTGTAGAAACTAACTGGTAAAGGCATGAAAGAAAAACTTGCCTGGACATTTCCATGATTCCGGAGCTGTTCCCTTACGAAGCTAACTACGTCTGAGCTGCATCAACAAAACATTGATCACTCTGTAAGCTCTGTCCTTTAAAGCAATATGTTTGAATGGAGAAAGGGGAAAAAAGGAAACCTCTTCATGTAGTCCCATAATCCATCAGAAGCTAAAATAATGAATTCCACATCTGATGTAAGAGGTACTTGGTAGATATCTGGAGTTGCGACAACCATGTCCCCTTTAAACTCGATTCTGCATCATCAGACAAATCAGGACATAAATCCTTGAATAAGCAAATTAGAACCGAGCTTTCTTGAATAGTTCAGTACCTCGAAACAAACTTCTCGGACCATCTACCTTCATTGACACCCTTCTTTAACATACTGTGTGTATTGAACATTTATAAGCAACGAGGCACCATCCAAAAAAAGAAAGATTAACAGTAAGAAGAGAAAGAAGAACCCTACTCATTCTTCTTTGTCTTGAACCGGATATCACCAAAAGCACGAGATACAGCTATGTCTCCACAAATCCTTCCATTAACAATCTGATTGAACAAAGAACATGAAATCGGTACGCACAAGCAAATTCCTGTGCTATTTGAGAAATATTAAACATGAAAGAAACAGGAAGACACACCCATCCACCTGCTTCTTTGATTCTCTTCATTTCTTGAACGGCTGCCTTACTGCTTCCATACGGACGATGCGAATCAGTCAGTTCCTCGATTTTCCCAGATCGAGATAGGACCTATTTCAATGCATTTCATACATGACCAAGCACAATGATCCATTGGATAAAATTGTTAAACAAACAAGGCTTACTGCGCACGAATCACCGATATGTGCAAAGTAGGAAATATCATTTCTGATTAACATTACAGTAGCCGTTGATCCCGATTCGTCTTCTTCATCGTTTCTTTCTAGCCTGAAGATCCAAATCACATGGAGATAATGTTGAATTCACTTCAACCAAATCAAAACTCAAAAGAAATTATAAGCTAAATTTCACCATTTGAGCAGATTCTGATCCACGCTTTCAAAGGTCTTAATCAAAGCTTCCTTGATCGCAGAGAAATCACCTCCACTCAATAACGATCCAACTTGCAATACCCCAACACATTCCTTATACAGCTCTTCCCTATGTATAATCATCATCATCATCAACATCAACATCGAAGCCCTAGAAATCTGAGCTTGCATGAGAACCTAACCGAAAGTACGCACCTGAGGAATTTGACGGAGGACGATCCGGCGTGGCCGTCAAAAACCGCGGCGAAGGAGAAGTTATCGAGAGCTTCCGATCGGATAACGATGTCATCCTCCATCTCTTCTCGGAATCCTTGAACGCTCGTGTATCCCCATCGAATCGGCGTCACACCGGTCAGAGACGACGGCGCGTCGATCGCAATCGCGGTGCAACGGTGACGACGACCGTACGAGGGATAGATGACAAGGCCACCGCCAGAGTCGACGGTTGTTTTGGAGTAGCGGAGAGTGTTCGAGTGAAAGCGATGAAGGTGCGAACTGAGAAGCGCCATGACTCAGTGAGTCAGGCAAACGAGTTAACTAGAAGAAGAGAAAGAGCAACGAGACTTATGGGTTGGTTAGTGGTGGTTGTTAAACATCGCGATACTCCCAAGTCCCAAAGATAAGAGAATAAATGAGGGCCTCTTAACTGCTATTAGCAGTCCATTTCTATAATATATGGGTTCCGGCCCTAACCGGAATCAATGATATCTGATGTTTAAGGTTTCCACTCTTATTAAGAAATCACTAAATTTATCTTATTTTTGAAATAAAATATTAACTTTTATTTATCTAAGATATTTTAACCAATAAAAATTCAATCTGCATAATTTCAAAAGTCAAAAATACTAAAAAATCAATTATTTATGCATTGGTAAATGAAAACATCATTTATCTGTGAATAAAAAATAATTTCTAAAACATCATTTCAAAACAAACGGAAGGAGTTTTATTACATAAAAAAGAGCCAGTCGACGAGAATTCGACACGTAAGCAAAATGTAATTCAAGAGATTGTGACATGTGTCTAATATTGATTAAGATGATGACATATGTTAAAACTTAAATTTAATTAAAAAAAATTAAAATAAAAAAATGAAAAATTTCTGATTCTAAAACTAATAAAAAAGGAAAAATTCTAATAGTTAACAACTAATAGAAAAAAGGAAAATTTCTAAAATTTGAAACTAATTAGAGAAAAAGAAAAAAATGTAATAGTCCAAACATAAAAAATAGAAAGAATATTAACCGTAAAAAATAGAAAGAATATAAAATTTAATTAAGATAAATAAAAAACCAAATGATGACGTAAAAGAGACTATATAATTTAAGATATGCAAACCCAAACAAAAAATATATATATATATATATATATATATAATAGAGAGGGTATATAAAAATTAATAAACAAGGTGAATGGAAATAAACTAAAATAAAAAATGGTAAACTAATAAAATAAATATCATGTAACTAACCAAATAATAAAACATAAACCTCTCCACATATACCGTATATACCGTATGCTAATTATTTTGCAAGATTAACCATCTTTATGTTTCATGTTATTATCGGTAGATTAATTTATTTCAATAACTATTTCATCTGCGTCCTTTACAAATATCTTTTTTAAAAAAAAAAAATTAAATATTATAATTTAGTTATTTTTACTAACATAGTTACTAACAAAATCCATATAAATAATGTTTTTACTTTTATATTGTATCTTTTCCATGATGGTTCAAATTCCTTTTGAGTTAAAACGATTTAAGAATTGGATCTTTTTGCTGCCTATGTGCGTTACATTCACCTCCAGTTTCGTAATAACTCACACATACGTCAAAATCGAAATTAATCTACGTGTACATGTATAACTTTAAATTTGTATTCAACTATATATATATATATATATATAGTCGATATCAAATGAAATATGAAAATCAATGAGTGAAACAAGATGATTCTACCTAATACATTATAGAATATATTGGTACCACTTAAAATCCACATATACTTAGTTAACTTAGTTAATTTGAACTGATTAAAGTTAATATATTTATTCAACCCGTTCTACTTAATTAATTCCATACTACATGTACATTTGTGAGGTTTTAGACTCCCATATTAAGGTATAATACCTTTAATTATTAAATAATTAAAGATAAACTTTTATATTTGATAATTACTAAACATTTATGATTCATTATTCACCATTTTAGCTCTTTTTATTTTCATAAAAATATATATTGTAGTCATATATAGAATAAAAAGTATTAATTTGATATGTGTGTAAAGATAAAATTATCGAAAAACATGTATTATAAATTATAATGAAAGTTGAGTTTTTATTACAAGGGTTTAAAATTGAGTTTAGTTTATTATTAGAGAGGTAACTATGCACCATAATGAAAGTTGAGTTTTTATCACAACGGTTTAAAATTGTTGCCTTTAAATGATTTATTTTCAATAAGATTTAGTTTAATGTTGTCTTTGATTATTTAATTATTGAGGGATATACTCCATTACTTTATTTCTTATATAAATTTATAGAAATGTACATAAATATTGGGTTTGATAATATCAAATAAATTGTATAAATATTTGATTTGATTTGATTTATCGAATCAATTTTTACTCTTATCAAATTCATTGACGTTTCCTATATATATAGACTTTTGTGATTTAATTCTCAGAGAATTCACTTCTTTGATTTTTCTTACGTTCTTGTGTATATTTTTTTTATATATATTTTTTTCGTATTTGGACTCTTCTAATGTTGATGGTTATTAATAATTTTGATTCATGTAGTTTTCAACATGCTACACGAAGATGATAGGAAGTGGATCTCAACAATTATGGAAGCAAACGAATGGTCTAATGCTGTTTCTATATGTCAACTGTTTGATGTTATGATTTTCACTAACAGTTTCTCGATTCCTTCTGTTGTATTGAATATCATACTATATATATATATATATATATATATATATATATATATATATATATTATTTGGAGATGTACTTTGATGTCAAAAGATATTCTTGAAGCGAGCATGTAAGATATTTTTGATCTTTCATGTTTTTTTTTCACAAGTGTTTATATGGTATAACGTAGTATATTTAGTTTGATAATGTGTTATTAAATTATGTACAAATTCTTGTGATTCTGATCATGCTCTGTCGTCTTCTAATGTTGGAATTTCTTATGGATACATGGCTCTCCGTTATTTTTCTTGTATCATAACATCTATAGGTAATTATTATTAATCTTAGTTTTGTATATATAAATATAGATCTACATGTATTTTTTTCTGATTTCGTATTGTGTATGTTTTGGTTAAGATTCTTCGTTGTGTTTTGTATTCGACTCAAAACCAAAATTTTGCAAGGCTTCTCTTGGAAACATGATTAATATTTATGTTTATCTTAGGATACCATCTAAAGGTAAGATTCATATTTTTTATAGTTTTTCTTCCTGGTTTTAGTTCGTTGTTGCTTTTGTTTGTATGCATATTTGGTTTTTAATCTATATTTCACAGTTTAGATAGACCTTAACAAGGTATGATTTTTTTAATTCCATTTGGATTCAAATTTCATCAGAAAGCTTTCACATCAAATTTGGGATGCTCGACATTCTTTGTTAATGCGGGTATGAAGATTCATCCTTAAACATCAACGCTTCGATGTTTTGTTCACTAATTCGGTTCATGACTTTATAGAACTAGCTTTTGTTTTGTCCACTAATACATATGCTAAACGGGTAACTGACATTTGCTTTGTTTTATGCATTAAATATTGGTTTTAAGCTTAATCATGGTTCAATTTTTGTAGGTGTTTTCAAGGTAGGTTTGATTATTCAAAAAGGTTAAATTTTATAGGTTTGAGACTCAATGCGTACGGGTTTAATTTAATGTGTTTATACTTTGTTACTTCGATTTAGTGTTCATATAAGTTTTATAATATCGTTTCTTTTGTTTCTCTCCGATTATTTTCTTTTTTGTTTCAAAGGATTCAAACCTTAGACATCCAATACCAAAACTAGGCCTCAGAATTTTATCCGATACCGATACCAAACTGATTTCCGTTCGGATTTGGATATTGCTTATATAATCCAACGGATGAAACTTTCATTATCCATTGAATTTCGGTTCGGTTCGGATATTATCCGAAAACCGATAGATAAAACTGATTATCCGAAACAATAATTATGTTATGTTACTTATTATGTATATTCGAGAAATATGTAATAGGTAGGGATCATTGGGGATCATCTTATTTCGGATTTTGATCAATTTAGTTGGATTTCGGATGTTGGTTATTTAGTTGGATTTCGGAATTTGAATACACTTCGGTTGCAAGTTAGTTGTTTTGGATAAAAATTACTCATTCTGAATACATTTTATCCAAACCAATTGTTATTCAATTCCTTATCGGATAAATTATCGGATATCCGAAACCGATCATATCCGATCCGATGCCGAACCAAAATAGTTTTGGTTCCTAATTGGATGAGAATCCTCATATCCAAAACATCCGAAATCCGATGGATATCATCCGAATCCGAACCGATTATCCGAATTCCCAAGCCTAACCAAAACATGTCAATTGTCTCACGTAATTATGCTTGTGTATACCTAATAATATATTGAATTTTTTCCTGACGTTATTTATGATTCTCGCAAATTCAAAATCATGTATCGTTTAAAAACTTTAAATACACTAATGCCCGCACCGGGTGCGGGCAAACCAGCTAGTAGTTTAAAATAATTGATGTGGTATGATTTATTTTAATTTGTGAGATTAATAAAAAAAATCTACCTAGCTAGATAATGGTGAGATTAATAAACCAGCTAGTAGTTTAAACCAGCTAGTGAGATTAATAAACAACCTAGTAGTTTAAAACTAGAAAAAGTCCACGCATTGCGTGGAAAAACTATTTACATAAATTTTAAAATTATTTTACTGTATATAAGTGATATTTAAAAAATATTCTCGCAAATTATATTTTTAAAATTAAAAATATAAAACTATATGATAATATTTTTGAAAATTTTATTAGATGTAAAGACAAACAATATGTTTTGTCTTATTATTTATATTTGACAAAAAAAAACCAATTTTGTAATTGACTTGAAACTAAATTAGTGGATTTTCTTATTTAAATTGCATAAACATATAAAAGTAAAGTGATTTTAAACTATTTTAATATTGATATATTATAAATAAATCGATTCCTATCAAGGCAAAATGTTAAGATTTCCTAATTATCTTTAATAATAAATTGATTAGATTTTATAAGTTTACTGTAGTAAGTAAATGTGGACGTTGAATTTTGATGAGATCAATTTGATGGTAAAATAATTAATAATTTGTTGAATTTAAATAATCAAAACGTTATCTGGGTGTTTAAAAATTAAATGTTGAATTATAATTGATAAATAAATGGAAAGATTAATTTTGGAAGTTTAGGAATTAATACCAATCACGAATGATCATTAGTAAAGGTACATAAATTTATTTAATTAAATATATTCCACATTAGAAAAAAAATAAAAATAATTGGCATTTCAAAATATTTCCTATTTTTGTGATTTAGAAAAACTTTTAGTAGCGGGTTATATATGTTTCTATCCATGATATATATAAGTGTCTTTAGTAGTCTAGTGGTTCTTCTTTACTTAAATTACTGAGGTTTGCTGGGTTCGAAACCTAGAAAAAATATTTAAATTTTTTTTTAAAAATAAAAATTTGTAAAGAAAGAGGTGACACATGTCGTCTTGTCAGAGCTTGTTGGCTTATGACAACTCTAAAATATTATAAAGATAATTGAGATTAATAAACCAGCTAGTAGTTTAAAATAATGGATGTGGTATGATTTTTTTTTTTTTTTATTATTGTTTACAATATATATACTATCACGTCAGTAACTATTCAACAAAAAAATGTATTTATGGTCATACTATACTACGTCTTATCCAAAAGTGGGAAGTAATAATTTTTTTTAACAAAATAATGAGCTTATAGGAATGGAATTTTGATTACTTGCTGAAAAGGTTAGAATATTTTTGTTTTATGTCAATTATAATGTTAATACAATATGATTATAAGAAAAATCTATTCAAGGCTTTGTGCATCATTTGCTTCTTACGAAATTTGGAAATCAATTGTGTGAAAAAATATTTATTTAAATTTGCAGTTTTAGTTTGCAACTAGAAATATGAAATTTGATTTTTTAATATTTTGTAAAATATTTGGAAAAATTGATATATTAGTAGGTACATAGTTTAAAAAAAAACCCCAATTCAATAAGAGAGAGAGAGAGAGAGAGAGAGAGAGAGAGAGAGAGAGAGAGAGAGAGAGAGAGAGAGAGAGAGAGAGAGAGAGAGAGAGAGATTGGAAATATGTAACAAATTTAATTGAAAAACTATAATATAGTGATCCTTCACTATAAGTGGTTTTACACTTTTTGTGTGTTTAGTATTTTCAAAGGTTATAAAATATTTATAAAATTTTAAAAGTAAAGAAATTAATAGGAATATGAGAAATAAATTCAACAAGACTTTGAAAAAATAAAGTATTAAAAACTAAATTATTTCAAACATGAAGAGAAACAAAAACTAATTATTTTAAAAAGAGGTAATCAAACATTGGATATCAAATAAGGAAAAAAAAAGATCAAAACAATAACTTTTAAATTTATTTGATATCAGGGTTTTTGATTTTATGATTTCTACTTTCAAGAGTGATTTTTTTTTCTTGTTTAATTTTTTATGGGTTTTAAAATATTCTATATAATAAAAATTTATCAAAACCCCGATCCTTTACCTAGTATGAAATAAATTGTAATTTTTTATTTCTTTTCTATATAATCGTTAACCAAGATTTTTAAATCAATATTTCTATCTAATTATTTTTGAATTAATAAAACAGTAAAGTCACTCAATTTTAGCAACTTGAAGTTTTTAGTTTTAACCTTTTTAATCAAACGTGAAGAGGACATAGATAAACCTTTTTGTTTGCTCTAATTTTTTAACGCTAAATTATTTTTGTATTTTACTTTATTTATAAAAAGGACAAGTTTCTATCTTTGATCCATTTTGCTTACTCACAAAGATATTAACGCGTAATCTATATTACATCTAAATAAGATTGAAAACAAATGATACCGGTAAGTTTTTCAAAATTTTTGGTGCCCTAGACGGATGCTTTTTTTTTCTTCACTATTTATTATATTATTAAAGAGGTAATTATGCACTAAAATAAAAGTTAAGTTTCTATTACACCATATTTTAATGTTGTCTTAAAGTGAATTTTATGTTTATCAAATATATATCCAAAATTTTGGTTTGTTATTTATTTTTTAGCTATAGTTCTACGGATATATTCGCTTTTTGTTTTGTGATTTAATTATCATAGATATATATATTTATGAATATCGGATTTGATAATTTATATGAATATCGGATTTGATGTTATCAAATCAATATTTAACATTATCTATTATTTCATCTATTCTTATACAAACCTTCGTGTATGTTTTGGTAGTCAAACAAAATCGACATGTCTAATTTCTTCGAATAATTTATTGTGATGTATGTTGAGACCTTTTTATGCATTTTGTATTCTTTTGTTCTTATAATCGTCAAATTTTCTCTTCCCCTTATTTCGTTTGTGCTTTCTTTAGTTTATAATTTGTTTTTTTTTGTTTCTAGGTCTTGCTTTGTATAATTTCAACCGATAAGGTATGTTTTCTCATCTTTATTTTATAAAATTTGAATTTTTTTGTGTGGTTTGGTTAGTATGCTTTCTAAATTCGTGTCATCGTCTATTTTTTTGTTGGTCTGACTATCGATATACTTTTTTGTTTGTTTTATTAATCTATATATTTTATAGGTTCTGATATGTTCTTCGACTTTCAATAGATCCATGGATTGTAACTAAGCAATCATCGTCATCTAAGCTATGGCTCGATAGATGATGACAAAGTTTGTATGCAGCAATCAAGCAAGCAAGTATATGTAGCTTAGTGTGAGCTATACATATGCAAATTTTGTTGTTATGTTATTTGATAAAAGAATATTTTGTTGTTATGTTAAGAACTAAGAGTCTTTTAACTAGGCCTGGGATTAAAACCCGAACCCGACATACCCGACCCGACCCGACCCAAAAATACTCTACCCGAACCCGAACCGAAATTTTCAAATACCCGAATGGATCTTAAACATAATTGAAATGGGTAACGGTTCGGGTCGGGTTTTACCCGTTACCCGAATGCACAACCCGAAAACCCGATAAGAAAAACGTGTTTTTTATTTTATCGGGGGTTTTAATCATTTTTTGGGGGTTTTTGGAAAAAAATTGTATAAAAATGGCTAAAACATAGTAAATCCAAAAAAAATTAGGGTAAATCTAAAAAATATTATATTTTTTTTAGTATTTAGGATAAAAATTACCCTAATGGATCCTATTTTAAAACTCAAACCCGACCCGAACCCAAAGCTACCCTACCCGAACCCGACCCAAAATATTCAAATACCCTAATGGGTTCTAAACACCTAAACCCGAACTACCCGAAACCCGAAATACCCGACCCGACCCTACCCACTTACCCGAAATCCCAGGCCTACTTTTAACTCTGTGTTATTTTGCGTGCTACTTGACAGTTATTGTTTGAGGATGTATTCTAAGATAGTTATTGTTTGAGGATATATTCTAAGATCCAAGGAGTTTCTTGAAAGATTCTTGTAAGTTGTTTGGAGATACTTACTATGTTTTCTAACATAATATTATTATTATTATTGTTATTATTTTGGTATTCTCTAATTAGTTCATTCGATAGTGTTTTTTTTTATCCTTCTCCACATGCCTACTTTGTGTATGTAATCATTATCATAATCTTTTATGATTGCCAAGAAGATCGAATACGATGATCTAGAATGATTTTGATTATAATTGTTTTATATTATATTTTTTTATTTTGAAAAGACTTTTGAGTAAATGTTGGTAATAATTTATGACATTAGATAGTTTTTTCTTATACTAAAGATATCTATGGTTATATCTATTGTTTTAGTCAGGGCCGGCCCTGAGGGCAAGCGGGCAAAGCCTATGTTTGCGGCCCTCATATCGATATTCATATTTTGTATGATAAATTGGCCATCAAATCCTAAAAGTTTCTTTAGCTTAGTGGTTAAATCGGCCTATTTTAATTTCTGCTTGCGGTCCATTGAAACTGAGGGCCGGCCTTGGTTTTAGTTGTGTGTTTAGTTTGTTGAGGAAATGTCTCATGGTTCCGAATCTTCAGGATCTTCTAATAGCTAATAGCGTGTTTCAAGCATAAGGATTGGAAATATCTACGGTTCTTTTGAACCTGGATATAATGTCACAATCGAAACATGCAAGCGATTTCATTGTCAAAGTATTTGTTTCCTTATATGTTTTCGTTCATAGATAATTTCTTACCAAATTATTTTGTTCAATTATATAATAATCGCTATACCTTTTAGATTCTCTTTCTAATATGATTTTATTTTATGTATAAAGATTTTCAATAATTATCGAAAGGCAATTGAGGCTTTTGAACTAGAAGGCCAATATTGAGATGGAAAAGGCAAAAATTGTGATTAAAAGAGAGCTTAATGAGGATTAGATTTGGCTCCTACCGGCGACGCATTCAAAAGCTGGCGGCTATAGTTAGATAAATATGATAAGAATGAATGTGTTTGTATTAATTAAGTTTGTATTTTTGGTTCTAAATAAATTTTGTATTCAATCCTATCAACAAAACTATTCTGATAATTTAAATTGAATGAAATATATTGATTAGTTCTGTTTTGAATTGCTTAACATGGTTATGGTTGTGAACATACCTCATTATGTGTTTTGAATATTTTCCGAAAGACCGGTTTATTATAAAGAACATATAACACATTAGCATTATAAGATTATAAAATTTATATTTCATTTTTTGTTGTTGTTGGTATATTGTTAAATCGGTTGTTCATTTTATGTTGCGAGGGTTTATATTCACATACTAAAGTTTAGTATTTTTCCAAATCCACAACTTCACAAATCGAGTGTTTTAAATAATTCAATACTTTACCTTCATCTGTAAGGGTTTAGGGTCTCATACTAAGGTTTAATTAGTACCCTTCCAAATACACAGGTTTAGTCAAATTTAGTATTTTAAATCATACAATACTTTACGTTCGTCTGTGAATATTATTGTTCTCATGCATATTAGGGTTTGGTATCCCTTAAAGTCTACAACGTTAATCAAATCGAATATTATAAATCATTTAGTATTTTACGTTCGTCTACGAGGATAGTACCCCTTAAAGTCTGCAAGTTTAGTTTAATCAATCCTTTTTAAGTATTCAATATTTTATATACATTTGTGAGGGTTTAAGATTCTATATTAATGTTTAGTACCTCTAATAATTTAATATTTTAAATACATTTGTGAGGGTTTTAGACTCCCATATAAGAGTTGTGCCCTTATTATGGCTTAATTATAAATTAAAAAAAAATTTAGAATAAATTTTCTAATTCCAATTTATTTGATAAAAAATGTAAAAGGTATATATATATAATATAACCCAAAAGTATTAATTTGTGTAAAAACAAACAAAAAACAAAAATTCGTAAGAGTTTTATTATAAACTGTGAATCGCAATGCTCGCATCGAATGCAGTTAAATATATCTATAAATTATCTATATATGTATACAACCCAAAATTATAAATTTGTATAGAAAACAAAAAAATCTAATTTATAAAAAGTTATTTAAATCGTAATGCCCGTGCCAGCGCGCAGGTAAAACCCTAGTATATATTAATAGCGAAGTTCTATACTCTAATTAGGGTACTAATATATTTGCATTACGTACCACCGTCAAAAGAGTGTTTCACGAGTTTCAATAGATGCCCGAAAAACAACATACAAAGTTGTTGTTTCAAATAATTTGTGATTTTGCCTTTTGGTCAAACATTTGCAGCTTTAAGCGATGTATTTGTAAGATATTGAGAAAACCCCAATTTGTACATTTGCAACGTACCATGCTCGGCTTTTGGGGTAGAACTTGAAAGGAGAATCGGTGATGATTCCTGGCTGTACAATTTGGAATTTGGGTGAAAAGGAAAACTCAAAAGAGCCAAGGAAAGAAGCCTTGTACATGTTTGATCATGAATGATTGAATGACTTGCCGTTGAATTAGAAAAGCTTAAAATATTTAACATCACTTTCGATGTTCTCGTCTTTAGACATGTTGATGGACAAGAATTGTTTTGATCACAAAAAATAATGATTTTAATGAAATATGTTAAAGCAAGGAACACTGGGAAGTTGAATCATACGACAACAACACATCTTGATGAAATATAAGTTCAAAGGATTAATCAAAGAATACATATGACCACGATAAACTAATAAAGACACAAAAAGAAACAAAATACATTAAGATAAACAGACATGTAGAGCTTGTTTACTCACCTCTTTTTCTTTTGTTGCATCCAGCACCCTCGATTTGAACCAAACTTGGAACATAACTAAGAATAATTGGGAGTCCTAAATCCATTGTATCTTCTCCCAAATCCAGTGTTGTGACTCCACTACAAGAAAACAGGGCCATTTGCGACGGGAAAAAAACCTCGCAAAATTGTGAGACATTTGCGACCAACTTGCGACGACATTTAGCAATACGACGCAAACTCGTCGCTAATATTGCGTGGGAAAAAAACGAATTTGCGACGGTTTTGCGTCCAAAAATACATCTCAACGCAAAACCGTCGCAACTTTTGCTACGCGTTTGCGGCGAATCAAATTTTGCGACGGTTTTGCGGCCAAACGTACAACTTGACGCAAAACCGTCGCAAATTTGCGTCAATTTTGCGACCATATAAGGGTTGTGAGGGATTTGCGATGAAAGTAGGTTGCCCACGTTTTAATTGATTCTTACTTGTTTATGAGTGTAATATTTTAGCCGCAAATCAGTCGCAAAAGTCTTGGAAAATAGTTGCAAATTAGTCGCAAACTGAAATGAACATTCTATAAAATCCACATTAATTATCTCACATTCTATACTTCAACAAATATGGATAACAATCGATATTTGATTTCGGGTCCGGCTGGTGGGAGACAAGCAGAAGAACGGGCAAGGAAAAAACTTGAAGAATCGATGTTGGAAGAATGCAATTCTTATGAGAGACATGTACAGATTGTTAACTGTGTTGCCCAGGCAGAAGATCCATCGTTCACCGATGTTTTTTGGAAGACGATAATTGCAAATGTCAACAAATTAACAGGTATAATGAAATTTTATTATTATTAATATATATTAGTAATAACATTTACTTACTACTATAAGAAACATAAATAATTATATGTCTAAACTGTTAATATTATTAATATAAGAAACATAAATAATTATATTTCAAAGTTTGTATATTGTTTAATTGACATTTAATTAATTATATATAGTTTACTTATTCTACGTTGAATATATACAGGTGGACACACACGTGGGTGGACACTGGTAAAAGAGTTGCATAAAATAAAACCACAATGGCGTCACGTACCATATGTGGTAGCAGTGATTCATAAAATGGAACCTAATGGATTGGGGGACGCGATGGTCATACTAAAGGTAAAATGTATATATAAGTTATAACAAAATATGTTTTTAATAAATAACATATTTAGTAATCGATAAATGTTATTTGTTTTCCCTGAAGGATCCTACCGGGACTGTACAAGCGAGCATTCATAGGTCCGCCATATCTGATAACAAATATGGGCCACACATAAAGGAGGATTCGGTATTGGTTCTGAAGGAGGTTGTAGTTGTTAAGTTTGATAGGGCGACACCATATCTTAACATTACTCTGAATAACATAAGCAATGTAAGTTACAATATATATTTTAAAGGTATTGTACTAAGTAGTATCATGCATTACACAAAAATCAAGTTATTTATTTGATAGGTTATATCTAAAGAAAATATGGGTATAATGTTCACAGAAGAAGGTAGTAGCAGTCGTGTTAATCGAAATCCAAACAATTGGTTATCCCAAGTAGATGACGAAGTGTCGACGACGGATGATGGTGAAGAAATTGATGATGAGTAATACATTACGTCATCAATAGAAGGAAATAAAAATAAATATGTGTTTATGTTAGCAGTTTATTTGTAATACGTTTTTAAGCAATAATGTACTATATATATATATATATATATATCGATTGTTAATTAGTAATGTTAAAATAATAAAATATCATAATATTATATTAATATAAGTTTCAAAAAATTTACTTGTCACCCTAATACATTAATACTAATAACAAAAAAGTACAAATTAAATTTTAACTTACCAAACTATAAATACAAAAGTTTCGTCGTAATAACTTACCAAACTATAAATACAACATTGCGACGATTTTGCGTCGATTTGAATGTTTGGACGCAAAACCGTCGCAAATTTTGCGAGGATTTTGCGTCGACATCGCATAGTCGCCGCAATATCGTCGCAAATATTGCGACGGTTTTGCGTGGTAAGATATTTTGTAATAATAGCGACTACTTAGCGTCTGTTTTGCAAAGAAATAAAATTTGCTACCATTTGGCGACGAATTTATTACAACACGTGTTTATGATGCTTACCGGACTATGGGTGCAATATTTTTGGTCGCAAATGTGTCGCAAAATAGATGCAAAAATATCGCAAATTAGTAGCAAAACAAACCAATTTTCTATAAAAACCTCGAATGTGTGATGAACGAATTCACAACAAACATTCCAATCATAATCTAAAAACAATCCGAGGAGAAATTTTTTTTTTTGTAAGATTTCTTAAAGAGAAATTATTTTGATATTAATTGAAGATGTCTTCGTATCATGAGGTCTACATGGTTCGAGCATGGATGTACAACGACCGCAAAGATCCAGAAACTGGCGAAGTGTCTGGAGAATTTAGAGAAGGGCTTGACCAGTTTTTGACCCAGGCGATAAACAACCAACGGGCTGTCGCAGGATATACCAACGACGGTAACGTGAAAATTTTATGTCCTTGTGTGAAATGCAAAAAATTTGCTCCACATGATACGCGAACTGTTTGGAAACATTTATTTACGAGGGGGTTTTTACCTAACTACTATGTTTGGTTTTCGCATGGGGAGGATTTTGTTGTCAATGTTCCGGGTAGTTCAAGTACGAGTAATTATCGTGGGAATGTAGAAGGTGGTAGTAATTATGAGGATAGTAATTATCAGTATGGTCATGATAATTTTAATGAATCTGCATATGGAAATACAGATGGGAATAGGTTTAATGATATGGTAAATGATGCATTTCAAGAAACTACTGCTTCGTGTAGTGATAATACTTTTGAAGAACCAAACCCGAGTGCTAAATTTTTTTATGATATGTTAGATGCTGCTAATGAACCTATCTACGAAGGATGTAGAGAAGGGCTTTCAAAATTGTCGTTAGCATCTAGGATGATGACAATTAAAAGCGAAGATAACCTTAGTGAAAATTGCATGGATAAATGGGGTGAATTGTTTAAAGAGTATTTGCCAGAGGGTAATAACTCTGCAGAGAGTTACTATGAGATACAAAGATTGGTAGCAAGTCTTGGATAACCGTCTGAGATGATTGATGTCTGCATTGATAATTGTATGATTTTTTGGAAAGATGATGCTCAGCTGCAGGAATGTCGTTTTTGCTCTCATCCAAGATATAAGAAGACTAGTGGTCGCACCAAAGTCCCATTCAAGCGTATGTGGTACCTTCCAATAACAGATAGGCTAAAGCGATTATATCAATCAGAGCAGACAGCAGGGGCAATGAAGTGGGACGCAGAACACGATTGTGAGGAAGAGGTGGTCGCCCATCCATCAGATGCAAAGGCGTGGAAACACTTTCACACGGTACATTCAGACTTTGCTGTAGAACATAGAAATGTGTATTTGGGTCTTTGCACTGATGGGTTTAGTCCTTTTGGGATGTCTGGTAGGCAATATTCGTTGTGGCCAGTCATAGTGACGCCATATAATCTCCCACCGGAAATGTGTATGCATCGAGAATTTTTATTTCTCAGCATTTTGGTTCCAGGGCCAAAGCATCCAAAAAGATCACTTGATGTCTTCCTACAACCTCTTATCCAGGAACTAAAGCAGTTGTGGCATGTTGGTGTACGCACATTTGATTCGTCGAGCCGTAAGAACTTCAACATGAAGGCTGTCCTCATGTGGACGATAAGCGACTTTCCGGCGTATGATATGCTATCTGGATGGACAATGCACGGAAAGTTATCATGTCCTTATTGTTTAGATAAGACCGAATCATTTCAATTGTCAGCAGGAGGGAAAGCTTGCTGGTTTGACTGCCATCGTCGTTTTCTTCGAAGGGATCATCCTTATAGAAAGAGTAGGACGTTATTTCGAAATCGAGTTGTTAAAACCTCCCCCTTGGTTTACCTCTCAGGTGAGGAGTTGGAAGAACAAATGGATGGATATGGTGCGGAAGAAACAGTAAAAGTTGGAGGTAATTGGCAAAGTAATCCAGCAAATATGCCTGTTGGGTATGAGGTATACCATAACTGGCATAAGAAAAGTATATTTTGGGAATTGCCTTACTGGAAGGAGCATCTGCTGAGGCACAACTTGGATGTCATGCATGTGGAGAAAAATTTCTTTGAGAATATTATACACACATTGTTGAATGTTGCAGGGAAAACAAAAGACAATCGGAAATCTCGTCTGGATCTCGCGGCTTTATGCATAAGGCCTGAGTTGCATCTAACAGGAGATGGTAGGGCACCTATTCCCAGTTTCCTACTATCACCTGCCGCGAAGAATGCTTTGATTAACTGGGTTAAGGAGTGGGTGAAGTTCCCAGATGGCTACGTGTCAACCTTTTCAAGGTGTGTTGAGCAAGGGGGGAAATTTTCTGGGATGAAGAGCCACGATTGTCATGTGTTCATGCAGCGACTACTTCCTTTTGCCTTTCAAGAGCTGTTACCGCATGATGTACACGAGCCAATTGCAGGTGTTACGTTTATCTATGGTTATTAATATATACATACATGTATTTTGTAATTGTATTAATTAACTTACTCCAGACCGGATTGGCGTTTTAATTTAGGTATTGGAGCATTTTTCAGAGACATATGTGCCAGAACCTTAATGAAGGACGAAATCTCGAAGTTGAATTCAGACATTCCACTCACTATTTGCAACTTAGAGAAGATATTTCCACCTTCCTTTTTTGATGTGATGGAACATTTGGTTGTACACTTACCACATGAGTTAGATTTGGGTGGTCCAGTCCAATTTCGATGGATGTACCCCTTCGAAAGGTTCTTCAAACATTTGAAGATGAAGGCGAAAAATCTCGCAAGAGTAGAGGGATCAATCATTGCTGGAAGTTTGACAGAGGAGACATCAAATTTCTCTACTTACTACTTTATCCAAACCGTGAAAACTAAGAAACCCCGTCGTAGACGATACGACGATGGTGGGGTTAGCCGAACATATCACTTGGAGGGTGTACCAGATATTTTCTGTGATGTAGGTCGGATGGGTGGAAAAGTGAAGGAATCAACGTGGTGTGATTTCAAGCATATGCAAGCTGCCCATACGTATATAATGCTAAATTGTAACTACTTTCAGCCATATGAAAGATATATATATATATATGTATATATTTATATATATTAATTGAAAATATATATACAACTAATTAATTAACGGGTGTACATAATGTTAGAAGGCCAAATACGAGAAGCATGACCTGAACTAAATGATGAAGAAGTTCAATTTTACCTAGAACGTGATTTTGCTGGCTCGTTGCGGGAGAAGGTAAGAACCATATGCGCGCATGAGTTATATTAGTATTACTTATATATATATATATATATATATATATATATATATATATATATATATATATATATATATACTAATTATTTCAATTTGACACTAGGTGGCGAAGAAATCTCGACAACGTTGGCCTTTATGGGTAGATGAGTTTGTTTTGGGGCCCATTGCAAGCATAAAAATGAGTAAGATGTATTGTACTCGCGGCTTTATTTTTCACACATTTCAGCATGGACAAAATAAAGTCACTGCAAATTATGGTATTCATGTCCCGGGCGATACAAACTTCTATGGTATTTTAAAAGAAATCATTGAGATTGAGTATGCTGGTGTGTTGAACTTGAAAAGTGTATTATTTCGTTGTGATTGGTTTGATCCAACCAATGGTCTCGGGGTTAGAACCAGCAAATTTGAAGTTGTTGATGTAAAAAGAAATAGGAGCTACACTGACAAGTTTGAGCCATTTGTCTTAGCATCCCAAGCAGAGCAAGTAGTCTTCATTCCTTACCCTCGTACTCGTGGACGACAGGATCAAGATTGGCTATCCGTTATTAAAGTTAACCCAAGGGGTCGAATTGTCGGGGGGTTAGCAGCTGATGCTGATGATGATCAACCCCCAGTGCAACCTGCAAGAACCGAAGAAGTTTCGATCCCTACAGAGGTAACCACCGATTTGACAAGAATTGACCCACTTCATAGTGGTCTTGATGTGATATTCGAGGATTCAGAAGGAAACGAAGATGAGTTTGATGAAGACGAAGAGGAAGATGAGGACGACGATGATGACGAAGATGGCGGAGTAGAACGTTATGTTTCTGATCATGACGAAGAAGATTAATAAAATTAATATTAATTATGTGTATATATTAAGTATGTATTTTCGAGTGTGGTGCAAAAATAATTTTTTTTAAAACAAGATATATAACAATTTGCTACGTTTTTGCGAGGAAATCGTAGCAAACTCCTATACCCTAAACTCTAACCAATCCATTATTTATATTGGCTCTTCTTCGAATATAAAAACATATCATAGAGACCCTAATTGATATATAACATTATTTGCATCCATGTGCAAGTATTAAGAATAAGTAAAAAACACTAAGGTTTAGGGTATCACAATTTGCTACGTTTTTGCGAGGAAATCGTCGCAATTTCGTCGCAAGTATTAAGATTTGCGATGAAATTACGACGACTTCGTCGCAAAAACGTAGCAAACTCCTATACCCTAAACTCTAACCAATCCATTATTTATATTGGCTCTTCTTCGAATATAAAAACATATCATAGAGGCCCTAATTGATACATAACATTATTTGCATCCATGTGCAAGTATTAAGAATAAGTAAAAAACACTAAGGTTTAGGGTATCACAATTTGCTACGTTTTTGCGAGGAAATCGTCGCAATTTCGTCGCAAGTATTAAGATTTGCGACGAAATTGCGACGACTTCGTCGCAAAAACGTAGCAAACTCCTATACCCTAAACTCTAACCAATCCATTATTTATATTGGCTCTTCTTCGAATATAAAAACATATCATAGATGCCCTAATTGATATATAACATTATTTGCATCCATGTGCAAGTATTAAGAATAAGTAAAAAACACTAAGGTTTAGGGTATCACAATTTGCTACGTTTTTGCGAGGAAATCGTTGCAATTTTGTCGCAAGTATTAAGATTTGCGACGCAATTGCGACGATTTCATCGCAAAAACGTAGCAAACTTCTATACCCTAAACTCTAACCAATCCATTATTTATATTGGCTCTTCTTCGAATATAAATGTATGAGTCGTCTAATAAATAACAATCCCTCTATAATTGTTGAAATAAAAAACTTATTAAAACTTGATCGAGAAACACATATAACGAAGTATCACATACATGCACTTATACTAAGAATATGATCAATCTATCATTTTTGCCGGTTTTATGAAAAACATCAATTAGTTGACTACCTTTGCTTCATACATAGACTAAGAACCTAAACAAGTGTATATTTAAGTTTTATGAATCGTAATTTTGGTCTAAAACATCCAAACCCCTAAGTATACCCTAAACCTCGTTTGCGTGGGATTTGCGACGAAAACGTCGCAAATGCGTCGCAATTGTTAATTTGCGAGGTATTTGCGACGAATTCATCGCAAATCAGTTGCTAAATTTGCTACATTTTTGCGACCAAAGTTACGGTCAACTCTATTAATTGGTCGTACATTCACCTTGAGATTTACAGTTTGCGAGGCATTTGCGACGATTTGTTTTAATGTTTGCGAGGGATTTGCGACGTTTTATGGGCGGGAAACGAAAAATGTGGCGGCAAACATGCATTGGGTGAAATATGCGGCCCAATTTGCGACCAAATTGCGATGGAATTGCAAGGAAACGTTTTCCCTATATAAGCAATTCCAATCCCTCGCTCATTCCTCACAACTCTCTTCTCTCTCTACAAAAAATGTTTCTCTCTCTACAAAAAAGTTCCGTCGACCTTCCAAATCATTCCCGTTCGATCCCTCGACCTTCCAAATCTTTCCCGACCTTATAAGGTAATTCTCTAAATTTTATTTTATGATTATTAAATTTTTCTTTCGTAGATAATTTATTAGTTAATTGTGGTTTATAGGAGAATGGTTAGGAATAATTAATTAGGAATGGAATTGTACTAGCGATTTGAGGATTTATTAATATTTTTATTATAATAGTTAAAATTGTTAATTTAGTAATTTTGTTAAATTATTTAATGTTATCATTAAAATTGTTAAAATCAATATTAGTTTACATATTTTTTTATTATGCTATTACTAATTTCAAAAATTATAAAATTTATTTAATTAGATGGCGGATAACGAGTATATCTATAGCGAGTTCGTACAGACCTCTGCTGGTCGTGGTAGAGGTCATTCACGACCAGGCCAGCGTACACATCCCACGCACGCCTCTGCTTCCCACTCTGGTTCCCACTCTGGTTCCAGGATGCCTGAGTCACAGCCGACGCCACCTCCCGAGGCAAACCCTGGACGAGTTCTTTCATGGGATGACATGACCTTGGGGCATCTTCTAGTGAGTCCCGGACGGTAGGTTCTTCCCCATTTGGAATAATTATGACCTTGGGGCAGCTTCTACATAGTTTTAATTTAATTTTGTTTAATAATTATTAATATATTTACACATAATATGCTTTTTATATTTTTTTTTAGGTTTTGCAAAAATTCGGTCGGAAAAGAAGTTAGAAAGATCATAGAGCGGGATTTCAAGATGTGCCACACGAGTTGGAAGTATGTTACCCCGGAGATCAAGGATCGGTGGTACAAAACATTCGCGGTAATTTTTTTTTATATTTTTTTTAATTTTTATTTATTTATTCAATTTTGTAATTTTCTAACTTATGTTCTAATTTATGACAATTTGCAGCAAAAATACTATTGGGATCCCGCGATTAATGGTTTAGTTCGTGAAGAATTTGAGGAGAAAGCGAAGAACCGTCTCAACGACCAAATAGGACGGTGGAAGAAGAAGTGGCAAAAGAATCCGGATCCGAAGGTATGTATGTCATCTTTCTTCGATCCCAATATTTGGGCTGGCCTTGTCGCCTTCTGGCAGTTGGAGACATCTCAGGAGGTGGCTGCCCGGTGCTCGGCTGCTCGATTGACGAAGGTTGGCGGTACTGACCAGCCTTCAAAACACTGTTCGGGATAGATTTCTTATGCTCAGCATACTGTTAACATTGTAAGTTATTAATTTTTTTACTTTCAATTTTTACGGTCACAAAAATCTCAACTTCTAATATGTTTTCATTTTCAGGCCGTGGATAAGGGAGTTCCCGCAACGATGCCAGAGGTTTGGGAGAAGACCCACCGCAGGCCGGACGGGACATGGGTTGATGAACGTGTCCACAAGCTCCACGACGATGTCATTGACCGAGTCGAAGAACTCTCAACCCAGCTTACTCCCGATGGTCCACCTACTCAGATGACACCGATGGCGATCAACCAGGTCGCATTACAGGTAAAAACTTAACATTTTTAAAAATAAAATTATATTTTTATTATTTATGTAAAATTGTAAACTTTTAATTTTATTTTGTAGAGGGCTCCTCGAACCCGTAAGGGAAAGATGGCATTTACCGGATCTATCCGGACGGATGATCACGGAGTGCCATATTATCCCGTTTCGAGATTTGCGACGGATCTGCAATTAGCCAAGGAGCTCCAGGAAACAAAACAACGGCTCGGCCAAACGGAAAAAAAGTTCGAGAGGCAAATGACCGTCTATGATAATATGTTCGCGGAGTTAGCGAAGACGAACCCCGTCCTTGGCGAGATTATGCGACGGGAACCAGACAACGAAGGAGGCACATCGACAACCAGGGATCCGCTCGATGATATTAATTTCGATTAGATTTATGTATTTTCGGTTTTATTAGATTTGTTTTCGGATTTAGATTTACGTATTTTCGGTTTTAATATACATTATTTTATGTTTAATATTTAATTTAAAATATTTTTGAATTTTTTTTTTAAAAATTATAATTTTTTTTTTTTTTTTAATAAATCACATCGAAAACCCTCACAAAACCGTCGCAAAATACAGACGCAAATGCGTCGCAAAACTATTCGTCGCAAAAAAATCGCAAAAAATAGTCGCAAAACCGTCGCAAATTTTAGCCGCAAATCAGTTGCAAAATTTGGCCTACGCAAAACAGCCGCAAATTGCCGCCGCAATCTCGTCGCAAAACCGTCGCTAAACTAGCGGCGGATTTGCGACAAAAATTATATTAGCGGCGATTTTGCGACGTTTTTTGGTTTGCGACGAGCCAGTTGCGACAAACTAAAATTCGTCGCAAAACCGTCGCAAATAGACAATTGCGACGGTTTTGCGACGATAATGGCCCTCGCAAATGCACCTGTTTTCTTGTAGAGCTCTATTATCCTCTTCAATAATGTATATCATGTCTTTAGTGATGCACTCGTCGTCTTCCTCGACTGTCCATGTCTCACACAACACAATTGCTTTCTTCTCCTCATCAAGCAAGAAAGTTGTAACATGCGAAGTTTGAATATCAAAATCGTTCAAATCCAACGCTAAGATCTTGTTCCAAGAATACACCACTTTGGTCTCATCAATCTTATTTGTCAACCATATATCGGTTATGGAATCATCATCGCATTTTAATAGCACCGAAAGCTTCTCTTCTCTAACAACGGAAAGACTTGTAGCTACATAGGTTGGCCAGTTACATGGAAGAGGCACAAGTACAAATTTCTCAACTGCAAAATCAAACCTAAGCAAAGATAGGTTTCAGCTCTAGCAAACATGTAAGTATCTCCCTTCAAAGACACGAAGTTATCAGAGTGTGACAAGGACCTGCCTGGAGCAATATCATGGTCAAGGTTCCTCCATGAATCAGAGCTAAACTCATACATTTTCGTGCTATCTTTGCTATTAAAAGAATCATAGCTCAGTATCTTATAGTTCTTACCACCGTAATTGTTGTCTTGGCAGTATCCAAGAACAAAGGTGCTGTTTTTCACGCCATGATTGCCAGCTTTGATCCACCTGGTTTGACCAGTATAAGGGTTCCAAACCATGATTCTAGATTCGTCTACGGAGGTGCATAACAATAAGCCGTTGCAGTGAAAGACTTAAGATATACAGAATGGATATGAAATGCTGTATCGAATTTGAGTTCCATTTACATTGACTTGATATGAATGACTAGAATCCGGATGAGATAGGATAAGCGCGTTTTTTACCTCAACAGTTGGATCATCTCCATGGAGATCGATGCTCATCGGACAAAGCATGTAGTCATTAGTCAACATGAGGGTCATAAACTGTTTTAGGGCATTGTCAAAATGCTTTCTTGTGAAATTCTTGTTGTTGAATAAACGGTTCCAGCCGTTGCAAGTTGATCGTAATCCTTTCAGATTTGTTGTCGGAATGCGACATAGTATCTCCTCTGCCAAATCGTTTGGAAGATCTCTGAATATCGTCATGTACACCTGAACACGTATATGATAGGCTTTGAACTTAAGCGATTTACTAAAGTGAAATTTCGCAGGAAGTCATTTTAAATAACACTAGAGGATATTCCGGGTTACACCCGCATTTGTTAATTATAGATTTGTTTGCTATTTGATCTCATACAGATAATATTTGTAATAGTTTTGTGATTTTATGCATTTTAAAATAAATATATAATTAATGATAAGTTAATATTTTTAGTTTGAAATTTAGATTTGTTTAAAATTTAGATTTCTTTACTTTTTGGTGACATATATTACTCTTCAGGTAAATTATCACCAAATGTTTTTTAAAAAAAATCATATATTTTTTGGTATATGTTTGTGTTTATGCATATTATTTTTCTCCTGAAAAATCTCCAATAGATTAATGTTGTAGGGAAAACAATAATTTTAATTTTTAAATGATAAATCATATATATGAAAAAAATTGTCTCTTTCCATAAGTGTGACACATCAGCTCTCCTTTTGCTCACACATGGCATATATTTCAATTAAAAAAAAAAAACCTATATCTACTAATTCTCTTCTTCTTCGACACTTCTTCAATGCATATGTTTTCTCGCAATTTTTTTTGCCCATCACGTTCCTGCCCTTTCAATTCCCACTACACAGTAAATCAATGACAGCCTAGCGACGCAATAACAGACAAAGCAAATGGAGGCCACTGGTTAAGTGAAATCTACCATGTAATGCTAATATCCAAGGAAATGAATCAATTATGGCTTTTTAGCCATCAGTCTCCTCTTTGGGTATTAGAATTAAGTTTTCAAACTTTCAATAGATCGGACTGCTTCATCTATGTGGGTATTGGGTTTTACACCAATTTATATATAGTATAAATTGAAATTGTTATAGCTTACGGTGAGTTCCTTCACCAAATTGTTTACCTTTGGGGATGTGTAATTTTGTGTTTTGTTTTGTTTTATTTTGTTTTGAGTCATCTGTTTTAGTCCGATTCTAATTGTGACAAATGAAAACAACATTCTCATGATGAACTAAAGAGTTTTGAGGACAGGGTTTAACATCGAACACAACGTGCAATATGGAGTTTCGTTTGAACAATTATGAGAAGATAAAATACAAAGAAAAATGTACTCTCTTGGTTTCCTCCACTAATTGTTTTTATATAGTTTGGCTGTATGAAAATTCTCGGGTATTGTATCTAAACCAGTCTGTTTTGAGTAAAAAGTAAAAGACAGAATACCACTCTGTTTTGTTTAAGTTCTGCAAGTAGGTATCAAACACATTGAGAAGTGAGAGGAGGGAAAAAATCTCAACCAGGAAGCAATGGTAAATTTCATTTTGTTTCAAACTTAAAGGGAAACTCCTTTCTATAATCTGTTAGATCCACAAATTTGGGATAATATTCAAAATTATAATCCTATTCTGATCAAACTAACTCTTCTTTTTTCAATAAATTTGATTCAGTTGCAGTTTTGTTTAGACCAAAGCAAGATGAATATTATGAGGAAAAACTAGCTTGGGTCAGACAAGATGGATATCAGATTGAATGGACCACATAGTTCTCAAGGTTATATAAAAAATGTTTACTTGTAGAGTTAACGACTAAAGAATTGATTCTCATGCCACATAATTTTGGGAGATTGTTTTTGGGATTTAAAAGATTGTTTTCTTTCTTATAGTTATTGCATTTATACCTCTCAATGTAGTATGAAACTTCAAGCTCAACCCTTCATCAAAACTATGAGTAAGTGCAATCATCATATGACAATATGGGAGGATACTTTCCTTCGCATATAGCCCAAATATTTTGGAGTTTTTATGTGTGTGTATATTTGTCCATGAACGTTTGGTCATATTTGTTTTCATGAAAAACTGTCAAACTTGAAATTATATCTTTTGGGAGCAACAATTCAGTGAACGTCCTTGCCTTATGTAACTTCTTTTAGTAAGAAGAGTGTTAGATGGAGTGGCCTCGGTTGAAAGAGTTTGGTATGCTTAAAAGGTTAGAAATGTAAACAGGTAAAATGTTGAATCACTTTAAATAAGGTAACAGGAAATATAGGAATTTAGTGTGTTAAAGGAAAGAACTAGGATTTTACCCGCGCTCTTGCGCGGGCATTATAATTCATAAAGTTGTTTTTCGATAATTCACTCTTTATACATATATAAATTAATATATAGAGTAATATTTTTTTGTTGTATATATGACTACACAATATATTTTTATGAAAATTAAAAGAACTAAAATAATGAATCATAAAATGTTTAGTAATTATCTAAGTTTAGTAATTATCTAATATATAAGTTCACTCTTAATTATCTAAAAACCAAGGATACTATACCCTTATATTGGAGCCTAAACCCTCACAAATGTGCAAGCAATATGGAATGATTTAAGTAGAATGGTTTGAATAAATATATTGATTTTAATCAGTTCAAATTTATTAAGTATATGAATTTTAAGTGGTACTAAACTTTAATATGGGATCATAAATCCTCACAAATGTATTTACGGTATTGGAAGGTTTAAACAACTCGATTTGAATAACTATTTCGATTTTAGTTTGTTCGCAATGACTAAGGGGATGATTGGTTGGTCTTTAAAAACTATTTACAGCCCTTATTTTTTTACAGCCCTAAAATGTACCAATCATGCTTTCTTTTAGTTTTGAAAGCTACAGCCTAAAAAAGAAAAAAGGGTTGTAAGTCCCTAAATCCTACAGCCTTATTTTCGTGGCTTTAGAAAAAAACAATGTGGCCGTACGTTTCTTTTTCTTCCTTCTTTCCTTTTTTTTCGTTCCTTGATATTTTATATATATATATATTATATTAAAGATATAACACATTTTATTAGAAGTTATTTGTGTTAGACATATTGATATTTTATATAAGTATGTTATATAAAAGATATGAACACATTTAATTATAAGTTATTTGTCTTAGACATACTGATACATTATAAGTATATATGTGTATTGCATTACTATTTTTTACTTATCTACAAAAAAATTTATGTATGTACTATTTATATAAAATAAATTTGTATAATATACATTTTTATTTAGTTAGATATTTTTTTCATATACATCAAAATATAAGTTTCATTTATTTTTTTTTTTTTAAAAAATATACTATAAATAGCTATTCTAGATCATACTTCTAATACATACCAATCGTACTTTTATTTTAAATAAGTTACAGCAAAATTTCTACAGCTTAAAAACATCTACAGACCAAATACTACAGCAAATAGTTAAAAGCTACAGCCCAACCAATCACCCCCTAAGTATGCAGATTTTAAGTGGTACCAAATCCTAATATGGGAGCTTAAACACCTACAAATTAATTAACAGTATGAAATGGTTTAAACATATGTTTTTAAAAATATATTGATTTTAATCAGTAGGAATTGACTAAACGTGTGGATTTTAAGTTGTACTAAACTCTAATATATGAACTTCATTTCATTAATACTTTGAATTCTTTCTAATAGTTGTAATAGTTATAACTTCTAGTATCAAACTCTTTCTTTGATATTCTTTTATTGATACTTCCATTGTCGTCTAAGATGAAATTATTATAGATGATTGATGGAGATATCAAAAAGATATTTCTTTGTAATGTTGGCATAATTATGAGTTAAAAACTCGATTTTTTTACTGCATTTTTTATTTTTATTACTATTCTATTACAGATTTTGAAAATTGTTATATCAACAATTTTAACAATAGACAAATCTTCTCGTTAAATCCACACTAAACAATATATTGTATCCACGCTAAAGATCTTTTGCAAACTTATCTCTATTAGTTTGCAACAAATTATAATAAATCGTATTTTCTGGGATTCAAACCCCAGATCTTTTGGTGTAAAAACATTAAGTGACATATGGTCAACCATTGGCGAAAAGACTTCCACAACCCAAAAAGTTCATAACTTAAAAAAAAGTTACCAGTACACAAATGTTATATTTATTTATAGTAATGTTAATTAGTAGTCATGATATGTAATTAGATACCTCGCAAAAGTTGAATCTGTTTATGAAGTAGCAATGTTCAAGGAAGTAGGCAAGACAGTCGAGTACCTGTTACTCTGTAGACGGTGGGTTTAAAGTTTATTTTTCTCTTTAAACGGAATCTGCTGATACATGATACTTATTAATTTCAAATTATGATTTAGTTGGTACAATTCTTTAAAACATGGCGTTCCAATGATTGTCTTATATTTAAGAGAATGAAAACCTTTAGTTTCAAGTTAAGTTTAGGTTTATAAAAAAGTTAAAAAAAGAAAAATATATTTTCTCAAATAAAAAAACTCATAAAACGCTATTATAAGAATTACATAGGTAAAATCGAGAAGGATAAACTGATGACTTTGATTTTGTAACAGTATTTTACAATTTTGTTTTATTTATTTTTGTGGGTGGTTTTTTTTTCTTCTAAAATGTACCCTTATTTCATTTTAATTGATTGATATTGGATGATCTCATATTTTACAAAAGTTGTCAAAAAGGCTTTAGTCGTCATAGCCACCACCATAAAATTGTTTAATAATAAAAACTAACAGTAAAGCTATTTCAAACCACAACTAAAAAAAATTAAAAAGTAAAAAAATATATGTATGGTTGTACTACTCTTATGTACGTACTATTAACAATATAATCAAAAACATTATATAACAAAAAGATCTATTATATGTACTAATAGTAAATCTACCAAAAGTAAAATCTCTAAAACTCATATTTAATAAAAAAAATAAGCAAAGTAAGAGAATCATTATGTTAACCAAGTAACCATTATAGTCATAATTATCATCATCACAACTATCCACTAAAAGAGAAAGGATCTAACCACTAAAATTAAAATAGTTAATATATATGTGAAAGACGAACTCACCCGGAAAAAAGAATACACAATGAAACAAACCTGATAAGAGAATCGACTATATTAGGGTTTTATACAAATCAAATATAGCATGGTAGCAATATGAAAAAAAAAAACAAAATTTAAACTTGATTTTGAAATGAAAATCATGGATCTTTCAAATAAAACACGTCTCCAACCAATAAGCCTCAAATAGCATTGTATATAACTTGCATCAAGCCACATACTTGTTTGTAAGATTGTTGTGATATATCGTCCAACAAACCAAAAATTAGACGATGATTGCTATTAACAACCTATAAGATTAAATAGATTATATTAGCAAGAAATAAATAAGAAACATTAAATAATACAAAAAAACCATCACTCATCGATTATGCAAAAAAATATAGATCAAATACGAAACAATCACAACAACAAACTATTAATTATAGTCTTGAATAAAGAATTTTATAACTGGTCGACTAAAGACATATTCATCAATACTTTAAAAAAGAGCAAAACAAAATACATCACAAACAAATAAATTAAACCATAAAGAGAACAAAGAGACGATTAGTTTGACAAACTAAACAAAAAGAAGGTATATATAGAGAGATAGGTAACGGGAAAAGATAGATAACTCCAAAAAAACGGTTTGATCAACAAATACGATATAATATATATATAAATATCCAAAAAAAAATATATACAATACAAAAAGTATTATATATATCCGTTTAAATTTAAACAACGTAAAGACAACATTAAAACATGATGTAATAAAAACCCAACTTTCATTCTGGTGTGTAGTTACCTCTCTAATAATATAATAGATGATTTCTTCAATGCTGATTTTTGGGTTTAAAATGGAAAATCTAGGGAAAAATGGATGTAGTCACTTAACACGCTAAACATTGGTGCTCAGCAAGTCCATATTTGAGAGAAATTTCCATTTTGTTCTTGCGTTTTAGGCCATAGGTTTCGTTTCCTGGACTTTGTAGAGCATTTTCCAGTATATCCAACCTTAGGATTTGAGCTTTAGACAATGGTAATAAGGTGACTCTTTGTTCATCTATAAACGTATTATAGTTTTGAATCTGCAAATTTCTATCATAATCTCTAATCCTTGTCTTTGTAAATTGTCATAGAACAAAGACATTCTTCACATATTTGACATTATATCATGATCCCCTGAATGCCCTCGTCGATGTTCCATATAGGAGTCTTAATTCGCACAATTGAATTTGTAAGGGTTGTCGAGAAAATGCGAGACTTCCGAGTTAATCACTATGCAGAAAAATGTTACCACTTGCGTTTGTTGTTAAGAAAGCTTTATTACTCTTGTTGCGAAAAAATTATAGCTTTTTAAACTAGGGTTTATAATGTATTTGGGTCTGGCCCATTAAGCATTTAAATAAATTTGGCCCATACTATTATTAAGCTCATTTTAATTATGGATTTAATAATATTACGGGCCTAACTTGAATTGGGCTTCTACAAGCCCGTTTATTATTTCTTCAAGCCTTTTTGTAGAATCGTTCTTGTCGTTACATCGATCTCTTCGGGGTGAAATCTGACCCCTACAGTTAGCCCCTCAGCTTGATAGTATCGAATTAGATGTGGCAATATATAAGCTGTTGAAGTTTGAGATCGATAGGATAGACCATGAAGCAGCCAAGCATTGATGTCTTATCAGCGATTTCAGGAAGTTGCAGTAATTTCATGTTGAGTTGATGCTATCGTTTTTTTTTGGGCTTGCTTGCATTGCTAAAAATGAGGTTAATAGACTAAAAAGAGAATTGGACTTCAAAGCC
The DNA here is from genome assembly GCA_963576765.1 of Draba incana. NCBI lineage: Eukaryota > Viridiplantae > Streptophyta > Magnoliopsida > Brassicales > Brassicaceae > Draba > Draba incana. Next base: position 16,724,625 of record OY755210.1, read on the forward strand.
CGTTAGGAGAGTTTCTGGAAATTTTTCTGAAAAACCCTAGGATTTCAGGAAATCCTTCTGGTATAAATATGTCCCCTAGGCAGTCTATTTTTTCACTAAATCGCTTTTGTGCAATAAAAAAGGTAAAAAAATTTTGGAATCTTTTTTTTTTTGTCTTTTAGTGCACATTAGGTTTTTTTTTTTTATCTTCTTCTCCATCTCCAGTTGACTGCCGCCGGAGCCTCGACAGATTTGGCAGAACCGCCTCGATCAGGCCATCATCTTTTTGTCGTCATCGTCCATCGTCGCTAGAGCTCGTAGCCGCGGTCTTCAATCGTCGTCATTCTCCTCTGCCACGATCTGATGTCGTCGTCGTGGGAGGCTTGCTGTCGCGGGAGCTTCAAATCCACCACAGATCTGCCACGGGAGCTTCGTCTCAGCCACCACAGATCACCGCATGAGCTTCAAACGACATCGTTGCCGTGGAGCTTCTCTTTGCCGCCGATGCTGGTCCGGAACTAGGCGGAGGAGCTTCAAATCGCCAACATTGTGCCTCCATTGCCGCTGCTAATGGAACTTCGTCATCGTCGTGGATCGTGGCTGCTACAAACGGATCGCGATTGGTCCAGCCACGATCCAGACGGAGGAGCTCAACGACGGGAAGGCTTCATCTCGATGGCGGAGGCTCTGCTCGTCTGAGAGCTATGGCCCTGGTCACGAACCAGACGAAGAAGTTCAACGGCAGGGGCTGCGTTTCCAATCTGCTCCACGGCGGCAGATCTACGGTGGAGTGCGGCAACAGATTCCTATCTGGTATACAGCGGAAACGCGATTTGTAGCAAAAACGCGTTTGGGAACGCTAAGCCTAATTTTCGGTCAACAGTCAATAATTCAACTGGTCAACAATTCAACTGGTCAACCGGTCAACTAGTCAACATAAAGTCAACAAGTCAACGCTTTTGGTTTAGATTTCAAATTTTGACTCGAACTCTTGGCTTTTATCGCAGTAACGACGCGACACAAATGTCTTCTAGTGATAATGGCGGTTCAGCAAATAAAATCCCCAACAATGCTTTGGTAGTATTTTACGATACTGAAATGAGGACTTCGCAGACTACTAAGAGAGACCAGACGCGTAGAAGACCAGAATCTTCTAGATCAACTTCGAAGTCCCTAGCTGATGTTCGCGCGTTTTGCAATGCTTATAAAGACGTCGAGCTTGCCGCTTTTTTCTATGGCTCCTGATTCCTCGCGCAATTATGGAATATCTCTGGAAGAATCACCTTGCTATTTCGCAGATAACACCTCGGGGAATATGCTGCTTAGTTGGACTCATGATTCGCAGTTATAAGCACGGTAGCGAGATCAGGGTAGACCACTTGCCGAGTCCTTTGACCAGTAAGAAGGTTGGTCGCAAAGACACACTTCATTACTCTATCGCCGACAAAGCTAACCTTCTCGTCATCAAAGACTATCCTCCTCTAGAACGCTCCTGGGAGAAAAAGTTATTCTTTGTGCGAATAAATAGTGATTCAGTCGTAGAAGATAACCCTAGACTTCGGAGGAGATGGGGTTACTGTGGTAGCTGACTTAGTCGCGGTTTTCCTTGTTTTTCGTTTTATGCTTAGTGATATTCTTAATTTTGTTTGTAAGTTAGTTAAACTCTTACTCTTTTGTTCTAGCTTATTGTTTTGCAGTTCATAGCAGTGCTGACAAGTTTCCGATAGACCTATTTGACCTTCGCGCCGATTTCATCACTGGGAGGTGTTGTTGGACGAAAGACTTCAATTTGAGCCGCATTCGAGAGGCACTTGTTAGTCGTTTTGGAGCGCACTTGATAACTTTTTCGCTAGAAATGTCAAATAACGGAAAGAAATTGTCTGCACATGAGAAAAGAGTTGCTGAGGCTAGAGGTGATCCAGTGCGAGGGCGCTGCAACGAGGTGGAACGTTGTCGCCAGTCCCTAGAGACGGTGCTACCACTGATCTTGCGCCTAAGTCGCGTCGTCCTGAGCTCGAATGAGATGTCACCATTGATCATCGTTGTGAGTCATCGCCAAGGCGCTGTGATGATGCAAGGGGGAAGGCTGATGCTACAGAGTCGAGTCACAAACGTCCTCGAGAATATAGCAACAAAAATAATAATTCAAGGAATTAGTTTAACGATAGAGGCCTGGCGGCGTCTCATCTGTCAAAGATTGTCCATCCAGGAACTCAGTTTCCTCCTCCGAAAGATATGTCTAAGAAAGATGCCTACTCGACCATGGGTCTCGATTGCATGAAGGTACGAGTTTCTGACCAAGTTTACATCATTCTCTGCTTTGCTTTGGATTTACTAACTTGTTTCTCGTTGGCAGTTCTTTGCCTCGCTCAACAAGCTTGCCGTCGATTATGAAGTGAGTGCCCTCTCGCAGACTCGTCAGCTGACTAAAACTCAGAAAGCTTGCGACAACCACAAGAAGTTGAAGCTCAAAGCAGAGGCTCGGGTTGCTGTTTTTGAAGCTGCTGCGAAAGAGACTGAGGATAAGTGCAACAAGATAGATGACACGTTTACGGAGTCGGAAGCTAAAAGGAACCGCTTGCAGCATGAAGTCTCTGATCTAACTGCTCGTTTGGACATTGCGACCAAGCTTCAGGACGCAACCGTTCAGAAAGTTGTTGATCTAGCAAGAATAAGTGCAACGAGCTGAAGGCAGAATATGAGTCGAGGATAAGACAAGCTAGGGAGAAGCTTAGGGTGATCAATGACCAACCTTGGACCGATATCATTTATCTCACCCAAGTTCAGAGCAACATTGACTTTTTGGCGCTGCTTCATATTGACAAGGCGCCTGACCTTAATGATGAGCTTGGTGAACTCAAAAAGCTGGAGGAAGGCTTGGTGAACTCAAAAAGCTGGAGGAAGGCTTGTTGCATGCAGAGGAGATTTTTGGCAAGCATATGCGTGAACTTGAGGAGACCCTTGGGATTTCAAAATATGGTGGAGGGGCTCCTGTTGTACCGGCTCCTATTCGCGAGGTGATTTATTTGGCTTCGAGTTCTTCTAGTTCGTTCTGAGACTGAGATTGAAGCTGGTCAGGTTGATGAGATTGTTGACGGAGCCTTAAGAGATATTGTCTTAGTTTATTTTATAGTTTTTGGTTTTTAGTTTTTTCTTCAGTTAAGGTGGTGTTTACCCTTTTATTTTTCCTTGTTGGTTTGATGACTTATGCCTCTTTTGATGCTTTGTTCTTGCTTCGTTTTGAACCTTGGTTTATCTATTGGGAAATATATTTAAGGGAGATCTCGTAATCCCCGAGATCTCTGAAAAAACATTAAGAATGTATCTTCTTTTTTTTAATTGGATTTGTAGAAAGCCGTGCCCGTGACCTACAACATTATGTGTCTTAATCTGCTGTAATGGACTAATGGTGTTTCTCATGTCTGTTCATTAAGTGGTATATACAAAGCAGAGGGATATTTAAATATAAACCAGATAATAAAACGAAACAAAAAGTAGAGAGATTATATTTAAATATTGGAAGAACTCATCCTTGAAGAATCTCTTGCCTACGCGTCCATGGAATCAATTGCTTAAACCCTTTGTAAACTTTTGCCTGCATTTTTAATTGGTTTGTAATCAAAATTGGCACCAAAAAAAAAAAAAAAAAATCCTATAATAACCCAAACTACATAGGTATAAATAACCTTTAGGAGTAACCAAAGAAAAGACAAAACTTTTAAAGGAAAGTGAAATAAAAATCCTAAACTTTGCACTTTAAAAGAGATTTAATTCGAACAAATCCCAGAAAAGTTGAAATTCTGTTTCGAAATCATTAAATCACAGAAAACTAACTATACAACAAAACGAGATTTTACAAGAGAAATTAATGAGCAAGTATGAAATTGGATCCAAAATTTACCAAGAATTGCGATTTGGAATGAGAGAGATTCAAGAGGCTTCCTTTTCTTCTTACTCTACTGATATTCACCGTCGTGCCACCGTCACACGATCGGCCATTAGTGGAACGTGAAAAGTCAAATATTCCCTCAGAGTTTTTTTCGCTTCTCCTAATTACCGAAAGAGACCGGCGAGGTATAACGTAAGGACCATCGAGAACTGTGGTCGGAGATGGCTCATTCGTTGCAGGCAAGACTAGCCTCGGAGGAAGCTCAAGGCACCGTACGACTCCTCCTCCTCGTACGACGCTTTGCGTGGACGTCGGCGGTTTGCTCTCATCGGAAACGCGAGGCTTTCCCGGAGCTTCTTCCCATACAAACGGGACTGAGCCGGCTATGTTCACAGGCGGCGTCGTTAGGCCGGGAGTCTCCGATGCTCTGTTCAGTGGGATCAAGAACAAAGGAAGCTTAGGAGTCGCACAAAAACGTTCTTGATCATCAAACTCAAATTCCATTCTTGTCTTTTTCACAACTTTCTTTGACGTGTTAATAAATGAAATGGGTTTGGTGATTTAAATAGATAAGAAAAGAGTACGTAAGATCTTTTTTTTTCTTTTTTTGCGTTCGAATTATATGAACACAAAAAACAGGAAATGAAAGGATGAATAATGTGAGCAAGCGTATAGTATTTTATGGAAGTTGAATAGAAATTAAACAAAACGCTCCTTGTGCCTTGTGGCGCTCCTTATTCACGAGATCCCCCCTAAAACACAAAGCGGGTCCTACGTTACAATTTTCTTAACGTTGGGCCCTTTTAAATTTGATGTCAAGCCTTTATTGCTTTACTATTGTAAAATAGTACCATTAACTAATAGTTATCTTTTATATAAAGGAGAGTGTGCAAAATTGTAATTCACGAAATTGCGACACATGTTAATTAGTAGTCGATTAGATTCTAACACATGTCAGTTATTTAAATATGTAAGTTTTTCAATATCAAAATTGTTAATTACCCAAAAAATGGAAAAATCTTATTATATAAAAAAAGAGTGCGCAAAATTGTAACTCATGAGATTGCGACACGTGTTAAATAATTGATTAGATTCTAACACATGTCAATTATTTGAATATGTAATTTTTTCAATATTAAAATTGTTAATTACCCAAAAAGGAAGAAAATGGAAAAAAAAAACAAGCATAAAGTAATTTTACAAATTGCACAAAACTATATACGAATAGTTATATGAGATATTTAGTTGAAAAATATTTTTAATAAAGAGAAATTTAACATAAAATAAAAATAAGAAAAAGAAAAATAGCAAGCTATATAACTAAAAATAGAAACGACCATGTTTGTATCGTTATATTCTATATAATGATAAACTATTTACTATATATCAAATAATAATTGCATCGCGAGCGTCTAAATCTAGTTATGAATAAATTACACTAATAAACTGCGATAGTGGTAACAATAAATGATATATAATAGTATCATGTAAAACAGAAAAGGTCTTGTTCGACGAAAAGAAAAGTGAAACTATAATCTTTAAGTCAAGATTAACGTGACTCGTTAATAGTTGAACATTATTTGAAAACAGGGTAATTTTGGTTTGTTCGCATTTCCAATTTCGTATTCTTTTAATAAGTTTTTTAACTAGACATCGAGGTGATGTTATACTCTTCCATCCATACAAAAGAGAAGATGAGCCGACTGATTTCATAAGGTTCATATTCTGGAAATATCTCTCTTGAACACTCTAGGAAATAATGATTCCAACAAATAACAGAGTTTTTGGTGCCGACAATGCAAAAAGACACAAGCTACTTGACAATCTCCTTGCAATGCATCTTCTGTCATCTCCTTTGTCATCTCCGTGTAGCTCACCTGCTGCATATTACTCTTTCAACGATTTTCCATCGCCTTAGCCTTGACAGAGTCAAATGTTGAAATTCATGTCAATGCAAGCAACAGACTCATATTTGCAGTTAATAATCGATTGTTACCAAAGCTAGGAATGTCTTTTACCTGATTATAGCTCATCATCAACTTCTTCTTCGATATGTTTTTCTTTCCTGATTATAGCTTTCTCAGTTGTCTAAGACATTGCACAAACTAATCAGGATTCATTAACTTAACCACCAAACCCACACATGAGAAAGAGATACTCACCACATCATCAAGCTCAATCCCAAAACGGCTAAAAGTTGGTAAAAGAAACGATAACAAAACGAATGGAATTGAAAAATCAAGAGGAAAACGTAACTTGGGCGTGGTGTCGATCGATACCTATAATGTTTTGCTTGTGTCGAGCAATCTGGCCCCTCGTGTCGCTCGAGATAGGTTCCTCAAGTTCGTCCTTACATTTTCTTCTCCTAAAAATCAAAAAAAAAAAAAAAAAAAAATCAAACATAAAATTGTAAAAAAAAAAAAAACATAATTATTAGACTTACAAGTGGGTTGCATCCCACTAAGCGCTTGTTTTCAGTCATTAGCTTGACTGTGTCTAGACTTAGGATTTTGGTGGATCTTTGGGAAGCGTTGTACCTTCCTTATTCTCTAGAAAACTTGCATGTGTTAGCTTTGATCGACATTTCCTCTCAGCTCCCCCAGACTTAGAATAAACAATTCCTGTGAAAAGTTTCATCGTGTTCTCCATCATCTCCCGAATAACTGCTTCTCCTTTCTCTTTTACATCTGAAGGAATGATAATGTGAAATTTGGAGAAAGCCTTTGAAGTTCTTTTGAGTTTCACATTGACATGATTCACCTCTTCTTTGCACTTCTTAGAAACCAAAAATGAATGTTGAACACATGAGTTCTTCTTATCCTTTAAAATCCTTGGTTTGTTGGCTTCATGAGGTGAAATCGCAGGAGTCATCTTGAGAACGTTTTGGATCTTCCTCGTGTCATCTCCAGGACCTAAAATCAGCTGCTCTCCCTTATTGACTGTCTAACAAGAACTTTCCTTGATAAGGACTGCAGGGTAAAAGATCTTCTTGTTGATCTTGGAGAAAGAGATGTGTTGGTTAGGGAAGTCCACAACCGCACCCACAGTAACAAGGAATGATGAACCAAGAACCATCGGTCTTTCATTGTCCAAAATGTGAAAATCTGTAGGAACAAGACAATTTCCTACTTGAAGTTTTAGATCATAAATGAATCATGTAGGAATTATCGAAGAAGCATCAACAAGCTTGACATATTTCTTTGAAGGTTGCACATCCTTGATTCCTAGCTACTTTGCAACATCACGTGACATGCCGTTCTCATTAGCTCCAGTGTCACATAGAGAATCCTCCAGCTCTATTCCATTTATCGTACATGGGATAGTGAATTACCATGGTTTCACTATTTTAGGCAGCTCCCTTAGCGATGGTTGAGTCGGTTTCTCTCTTGTTTTCGATGGTTTGTCATTCTCGCAATCACTAGCTAATGCACACGACTTCACAGGAGTTCTTGGGTAAGGAATCGGTGGCGTGTAGACTCTCTCAACGGCATTAACTAAAGTTTTCGCAAAATTTGGGCTAGTCTGTAGCTCGTGTCGAGCAACGCACGAATCCTGTCGATCGACACGACCATCCTTTTGTCGAGTGATGCTGGATGTAGTGTCGATCGATGAGAAAAAAATTGTTCCTGTCGAGCGAGCACGACGTGACAAAAAATCTGCACTTTTTTCAACTTTGTCAAATTCATCGATTTGCTCTGTTACAACCATCCTCTTTGTTCCAGACCTCACAGTGATCGTATTGGAGTATTGTCTTTTCACCGATTCACTTGTTTGAGCAACTTGAGTATCTAGCTTCTTGACATGAACGTTCAAAGTCTTGATCTTTCCATTCAAATCCTTGTACACTGAATCTATTTTCCCGTTGAAGTTCACGGTCATCTTCTGTTGTCCCACAAGGATTTGATCAAGCATGGCTTCCATCTTACTTGAAGTGGACGGAGGAGGCGGAGACTGATAAGTAAATGATATGTAGTTCCTTGTGTAGCTTTAATTCGGATAGTTGTTGTTGTACCCCTTGTTCCCTTACTGATTACCGAACCTCTGATAACCAGATTCAGTGATGTAATTCACATCTTCCTCATTGCCTCTTTCCTGTGGATCAAAAGCCTAAACCTCTTGAGCGAACTGAACCGTCTTCTTTCCAGCTAGAAGACTTTGCATTGAATAAAGCTTTTTAGTAACTTCTGCTAGTTGATTTAAATTGATGTCCTGTCCAGATTAGCTTCTTTCGTAGTCCACAATCTCTATGAGTTGGAGGGCAACTTCTGGAGAAATTGTGTTGAAGTTCCCATTACTCGCATCATCCAGCGTGGTAGCATACCTCGTGGCAATCCCTCTGTAGAAGATGCTTAGCAGTTGAACATCAGTGAACCCATGGTGAGAACAATCTCTCTGGTACCCCTTGAATCTATGCCATGCAGTCTTGAATGCCTCGTAGACGTCCTGCTTGAAGGTAGCGCTCTTAGCTCTAAGATCTTTAGACTTCGCTTCATCAAAGAAATTGCTTAAGAAAAGCATTCTTTGTATCTTCCTAGTTAGTAAGTGAGCCCTTTGGAAGCGTCCTTAGCCAATCTTTTACTTCCCCATGTAGAGAGTAGGGGAAGAGCTTGCAGAACACATAATCCTCTGATACTCCATTAGCCTTGATGCTAGATTCAAGATCCTCAAACCTCTCGATGTGGTCCATTGGGTTCTCATGAGGAAGTCCGGAGAAAGGGTCTGGAGCAACTAGTGTGAAGTAGGCAAGCTTCAGCTCGAAGTCATTTCAATGGAATACAGGTGGACGAATCGCAGACCGAATGGCATAGAACTGCTAAGATATGTTGAAGTCAGGTAGTGTTTGTCCTGCAGTAGCATTCATGTCATTCCTGAGCCCAGCTGGCTAAATCTGGCCTCGGTGTCGAGCGACACCTCCATCGTGTTGATCGACACGAAGGTTTCAACCTGTCGAGCAACAGCTTCGTTGTGTCGAGCGACATGCCTTAATTCAACGCGTCGAGCGATTTCCTCTTCGTGTCGTTCGACACACTCATGTTCTTCACGAGCCAGACGATTTTCTTCCTACTGTCGTGCAGTTTCACCGTCCTGTTGCTCGACGATTGCATTTCCTTCAGCATCGAGCATCTGACCTTGCTCGTTGTACTTGTTCCCCTGAAGATCGAACAAACTGTCTTCCTTCTGGATTAGAATCTTCTCCGCAACCATCTTCCTAGCTTCTTTCGTCGCTTTTCTATTGGTGTGTTCGAAGTGTGCTAGATCCAGAAGCTCAAATCCAACTAACTCTTTTTCCTTGTTGCTCCTAGTGACGCGACTATGCATACACCTGAAACACAAAAAGTAAAAGCTAGTCAAGAAATTAAAAACAAAAATAAAAACCTAGACAAAATCCTAATAATAAAAATCTAATGGTTTATGATTCTCCGGCAACGGCGCCAAAAATTGATATGCTCAAATTTCCCTAGAGCTATTCTTTCAAATTAAGAGATCGCGTGCAGTACTTAGGGCATTGAATCCGCAAGGAATCAAATTACACAATAGATTAATAGGTTCATATTAAGCTAAGTAGAAAAGATGTAAAATAAACAATTGCAGAAATAGTAAACAGAGATGATTGCAATGCTTTAAATTTAATAGGAGACAAACGCTAATCTTTAGAGAATTTACAGGAATGATTCCAAATTGAAGAATAAAGTTACTATCAGGATAAATATGAAGTGTAGTTCTAGAACTCGAAACACTAATGTAAAATAGATCAACTGTCGTTGCAAATATTATCTATGTTTAAACCCTAGAAAACTAATTGTCGTTGCGAAATCAGATTAATTTAAACAAACATTAAATTTGGGTTCGATTGCTCACAAAGATTCAAAGCCAATTGTCGTTGCGAATCGAATCTTTCCACACCGATGATTCTGTTCAGGTAATTCAATAATGCTATCGTATCTACTAAACAACCTAAAATATCTAATTCAGACCTAAATCAGAGTTTAAAGCAATTAAGGTGAAGAATATAAATATGAATGCAAATCCCAATAGTAAATAAATTCTAACAACTCTTTATCATCCTTTGAAAAAACCTAAAACCTAAGTAAGATATTACTCAAACATAGTAATGAATAGTAATCTCTTAGTTTCAAAATATCTCTTAGAAAATAAAGCTTAGCCTAAACTATGGCTTAAAACATCTATTTATAAGGTCCACAACCAACTTGGGCAAAATTCCAAACATCATGAACTTTTTGGGGCGAAAATAGAATCTTCCAAAAATAATATTCTATCGCCATTTTGGTCGTGTCGAGCGACAGGGATAGTGTGTCACTCGACAGAGCAATTTTCTTCACATCGAGCGGCCCAGAGTGTCCGTCGCTCGACAGAACTTCAGATTTTGCATTCCAACTTCTCGACTTTGAGTGCTCGTTCCATTATGCTCCAAAATAATCCAGTAAACACCAATTATGCTCCAAACGTCCATATACCTAAAAATAACACCAGAGACTCAAAAAACATAAAAAAAACTCTAGATAAACGGACTTATATCATGGCTAAAAACCATGATATATCAACTTCCTCTCCCACGACCTCTTGATGAGCTTTCTCCTCTTTGGTTGGTTTTGTCTTCATAGGGCCTCCAACCTCTTCCATTTCCATATCCACAACCTCGTCCTCGAATTTGACCACCACCACGCCTTTGATAACTTTGACTAGTTTCTTCTTTAGTTTGATCAATCCGCATCTTAAGTACTTGTTCGGCGATATCCTTATTTTTCTTCTTTTTTTTCTTCATATGCTTGTAAGGATCCAAGAAGTTGCTCCATTGTCATATCCTCCAAATTTTTTGTCTCTTTGATAACGGTTACTATATGCTCAAATTTTGGATCCAACGATCTAAGAACCTTCTCCATGATTCTTACTTCATCTAACTTCTCTCCATTTCTTTTAAGGTTATTAGTAACCGTTAAGACTCTTGAGAAGTAATCGGAGACAAGTTCACCTTCCTTCATTTGCAACGCTTCAAATTCTCCTCTTAGAGGTTGAAGACGTACCTTCTTGACTTGTTCCGCTCCCTTGTAAGAGGTTCAAAGCTTCTCCCACGCTTCTTTGGCCGACTTTGCTCCCGCGACCTTCTCAAACGTGTCTTCATCTAATCCTTGATAGATTAGACAGAGAGATTTCTTGTCTCTCTTCCTTGAGTCTCTCAAACTATCCTTTTGAGTTTGAGATACACTAGCTTCGTTCTCCGGTTCAACGTAGCATTTAATGACTATCTCCCACAAGTCATGTGATCCTAGAAATCGCCGTCATCCTTAGACTCCAATTGTCGTGGTTGCTCTTTGTAAGCATCAAGACTTGGAAGGGAATGCCGCTACTCGCCATCTTTAGAAACCTAAAGCTCTAATACCACTTTGTTGGAAATAAATACTTTAATGTGGTGGATAAAGTGTTTGAGAAATTTGGGAGAGAACAAAACTTTTAGGAAGTAAAAGCTTTTTATTACTTAGAAAATTTTGTTGAAACAACTTTCTTGTTTATTCTCTTGTTATTTTTCAAATGAGAGGGGTGGAGAGCTATTTAGAGCCTCCCAAAAGTCTCTTACAAAAGTCTAGATTATTCTACACTAATCTACTTACTGCCTAACTAGATAAGTTTCTAAATTTTTTTTACAATCTCTAGATTATTATCTTACTATCTTACAACACTCTAGACTTTTATACACAAATATCTAATTAACTTATCTAATAGAATTCTCTAGAATCTCAAAAGAAGTGATAACCTTCTAGAGAAGTTTTAGAGCTTGGATAAGTATTGGATTTGGTCCAAGATAAGATTATTGGATTATTAACCCAATAATTAAACTTGACTCAAAATCAAGTTTACCTTTCAACATATGTATCTTCTAAATCTCTTTTTGCGAACCAATCTGTAAGCCTTGTAAAGCTTTTCAAATCTTCATTTCAGAACTTATGTTGATAGATAGGATTCGTGAGAAGAGGAATCAAAGAGATTTAATCTAAAAAAAAGCAAAAGAGCAGTTCGATCTGGGCAGAAGTTTCAAGAAGAATCACCTTTTTTCAAGAAGAATCACCTTTTTACAAATATTAAAACTCTAAATCTGGGCAGAAGTTTCAAGAAGAATCACCTTTTTTAGCACCACAAAGAGAAAAGTCTTCTAAGGGCTGTTCGTTTTGATCATTCTAATGGATCATCCAAATGGAAATGGAATTTGATGTTCTTTTAGTACTAAAAATGAACATGGGTCATTTGAATAGACCAAATTGGATTATTTGAATGGAGATGGCAAAATTACGTTTTCCCGCCAAAACCGCAAAATCACGTTTTTTCGCCAACACCGCAAAATCATGTTTTCTCGCCAAACCCGCAAAAGCACATTTTCCGCTAAAACTGTTAAAATTACGTTTTCCTGCCAAAATCGCAAAATCATGTTTTGCCGCAAAAACCGCAAAATCATATTTTCTCGCGAAAACTGCAAAATTATGTTTTCCCGCCAAAACCGCAAAATCACGTTATCCAGCCAAAACCGCAAAATTACGTTTTCCAGCCAAAACCATAAAATCACGTTTTCTCACCAAAACCTCAAAATTACGTTTTCCCGCCAAAATCGCAAAATCACGTTTCCCGCCAACACTGCAAAATCACGTTTTCCCGCCAAAACCGCAAAATCACGGTTTCCAGCCAAAACCGCAAAATCACGTTTTCTCGCCAACACCGCAAAATCACGTTTTCCCGCTAACACCGCAAAATCATGTTTTCCCGCCAACATCGCAAAATTACGTTTTCCAGCCAAAACCGCAAAATCACGTTTTCCCGCTAAAACCGCAAAATCACGTTTTCCCGCACAAACTGCAAAATCACGTTATCCAGCCAAAACCGCAAAATTATGTTTTCCCGCCAAAATCGCAAAATCACGTTTTCTCGCCAAAACCGCAAAATCACGTTTTCCCGCCAAAACCGCAAAATCACGTTTTCCAGCCAAAACCGCAGAATTACGTTTTCCCGTCAAAACCGCAAAATCACGTTTTCCCGCCAACACTGCAAAATTATGTTATCCCGCTAAAACCTCAAAATTCCGTTTTCTCGCCAAAACCGCAAAATCATTTTTTCCGCCAAAACCGCAAAATCACGTTTTGCGGCCAAAATCACATTTGCACGTTTTCAGAAATTGAGCTTTCATTTCATGAAATTATAAATTTACAAATGCCAATCATAATAAAATTTGAATGATTTGAAAACTATATATATTTTAGATCAAGAATTAAAATTAATATAGTTAAAAATACAGTTAAAAATGTGATTAGATTAAAAAATGTCATTTTAGTGATTTTGTTATCAAAAAACCATTCAAATAGAGATGTAATTATACACAACAAACAACGGTTCATTGAGATGGATCATTCAAATAGACAATACAAATATAAACGAACATCATTAAAATAGATCATTTAAATAGACAAGTTAAATGGATCGTTTGGATGGACCATTCAAATGGTCAAACAAACAACCCCTAAGTCAATCGCACTTCCCCGAGTCATCTAACCTAAGTATCAAAAACAAGAAACAAGATATTTGTATTTTTATAACATATATTGGGTTATCGGTTCAGTTCAAAAGAAAAACTTATCTTGTCTTATCCAGAGTCATCTAATCTAAGTATCAAAAACAAAACAAAAATGATATTTGTATTTTTCTATCGATTTAGTTCACCGAACTAGTCGGGTTGAAAATTGGTCAAACCGAATGGGTTAGAGTCAGTTGGTTCGGCTTGGTTAAAGTTCAATTCAAACCATTTATGTTTGGTTTTGGTTTGATGATTGGATGTGGATAGTGTAAGTAGTGTCGAGTTACTCGAGTATCACAGCAAAATGTTTTTGGCGTTTTCACATTATCGAATTGTAACCTCAAAATCGAATCAAAAGTGCAAATTAAGGATTTTGTATAGTGCAATATAAACGTGTTAGTTTAAGAAAATTAGAAGGTGTTTGGTCAACCCGTAAATATAAAAAAGTTTAGAGAATGGTATTTATTTATTTATCATATGACTCACAAAGCCGTGACAATGTTAAAAGTTGCCCTAAGCGAATTAAAAAAAAAAACTTCAATCCGTCTAGTATAAACATCATCATCGTATAGTATAAATAAATAAACAACTAAACTAACGAACAAAATATTAGTTAAGACGTAAATTTTCTTCATTTTTTATAAAATCTTGAACCAAATTTTTAAAATCAAATCAACTAACCAATTTTTTCCATTCGATAAAACAGTCAAATCACTCAAATTATTTTATCTAACGTAAGAGGAGAGAAAATAAATCTCTTTGTTTTCCCTATTTTTAAATAAATCATATTTGTATATATTTTAGAGAATTTTGAAAAGTGCCACTTTAGAAATACTTTTTGTCAAAAATGCTACACTTCTAAAAAAAATATCACTTTTAAGATATCTTTTATTTAAAATAACATTTATGTTTGAGTTAACTATGTTATATGACATTTTTGTGAAAAATATTTTACAAGTGATATATTTGAAATTCTCCCATTTTGTATTTGTTAAATAAGTACATGTTTCTATCATGAACATATTTTATTTACCCACACAAATATGAACTCTAATTCAAGTTGTAACTAAATGTAATTAAGAATACAAAATAAATGCCCTTGATTATTTTCATTGTTGTGATGCCCCAAGCCAAAACTTGTTTCAATCCTACATAGGCACGACACTGATGAGTTATTACATGAAGCTTAAATCCATCTTAGTGCAATAAAGTTTTTTGATAATTTCTTCTCAGAAGAATTGCAGAGTTTTGATAGAGCAGTCTTTCTTTTGTTCGCTTTGCAAATTTTGGCCACAAAAGCACCAATTTCCTACACTACCAAAAACCAAAAATTACACTTTTATATGATTGTAAAAATAAATAGATCACTACAAGAAAACAGTCCAGAAGTGACTGCGGTTAGTGACTGCAAAAGTAGTCACTAATATTTGCGACGCTATTGCGACGAATTTGCGACTACTTTGCAACGCCATAAATAAGCGTCGCAAAATTGTCGCTAATTTGCGACGCCAAAACATGTTCGTAAGAGTGTCGCAAATAAGTGACTAATTTGCGACACTTATTTCGAGGTTTTAGGTTAGTCACATATCAGTCACTAATTAGCGACTCGTTTACGACTACTCTTTGGGGTCGCAAATATGCGACTACTTTGTGACTATCAAAGCAGTCACAGATTAGTGACTACCATAAGAGCGTAACAAAAGCGTCACAAAAATTGGTAGTGACAAATTTGTGACTCTTTAGTGACCATATAGGGTTTAGGGTTTCAAAATAACATTTTTAAAAAAAAATTAATAGTGACGAATTTGTGACTCTTTAGTGACTATATAGGGTTTAGGGTTTTGGATTCTCAAACCTATACTAACGTCACAAAATAGTCACAAATATACCACTATTTTGCGACGTATTTGCAACGCATAAGTAAATTTGCGACTGATTAGTGACTACTTTGCCACTCCATTTTACAATAATACACATTAAACCCCAAAATGTATGTTTCCATGATTCATAGTTGTATTCAGCTTGTACTAAAGTCAATGACAAAGTATCTAAGATGTGGTTGTAGTGAGTAAATCAATTTCTAAAAAAATATATATGTGAGAACAACATTAATGTACTTTAGCTTATAAACACTTAGAAGTTTTAAAGTAAGTTTATGTAAGTTGATGTTTTTGTAAATTAGCTTTGTTAGTGGTGGTATAATGGTTATATCAGTTTATTTAGGGTATATGGTTTAGGAAAAGGGAAGAAGAACAAAATTTGGGTCTAAATGTTTAGAGTTTAGGTATTTGATTTGTGACTAACTTAAAATCGTCACAAATCAGTCACAAATTAGTAACTATTTTGTTACTCTTTTGAGACTAATATATGGGCGGGAATTATTTGGGGTTTTGGTGAAATAATTTGATTTTTTGGTGGGAATTTACTCTCTAAAACAAAAGTCTTATGGTTGCAAAATAAAAACAAAAAGTCTGCATTATTCTCTTTTTTTTCAGATCCCTAATTTCTCTCTCAATTTCACTTCGATTCACTCTTCTCCTTTGTCTTTTCACTAATCTTCTTCTTCTTCCTTTCGGATAAGAACCCTCAATTTCCTCTTTAATTTCTTCCTTTCTTCCTCGATTTCCTCTTTAATTTAAACCCTAAAAGTAAGAACCCTAAATTCCTGGAAGAAGAAACAAAGAAATCGCGTGAGATTTCAGATTTGGTTTCGAAGTTGTATTTAGGGCTTTATCTCTTTCGGTTCTAATTCTGAAATATTGAAGCTTGATTCTGGTTAAAGAGAACATAGAGATGTATAGTTTGTCGGCGACTCTGTTGTTACCGACAAAGCTGAAACCAACTTATTCAGACAAGCGTAGTAACTCACTCTTTGTCTCTAATCGAAGATGCAAGAGGAAGAATCAATCGATTGTTCCTGTAGACTTTTATAATCTCTAGATTATTATCTTACTATCTTACAACACTCTAGACTTTTATACACAAATATCTAATTAACTTATCTAATAGAATTCTCTAGAATCTCAAAAGAAGTGATAACCTTCTAGAGAAGTTTTAGAGCTTGGATAAGTATTGGATTTGGTCCAAGATAAGATTATTGGATTATTAACCCAATAATTAAACTTGACTCAAAATCAAGTTTACCTTTCAACATATGTATCTTCTAAATCTCTTTTTGCGAACCAATCTGTAAGCCTTGTAAAGCTTTTCAAATCTTCATTTCAGAACTTATGTTGATAGATAGGATTCGTGAGAAGAGGAATCAAAGAGATTTAATCTAAAAAAAAGCAAAAGAGCAGTTCGATCTGGGCAGAAGTTTCAAGAAGAATCACCTTTTTTCAAGAAGAATCACCTTTTTACAAATATTAAAACTCTAAATCTGGGCAGAAGTTTCAAGAAGAATCACCTTTTTTAGCACCACAAAGAGAAAAGTCTTCTAAGGGCTGTTCGTTTTGATCATTCTAATGGATCATCCAAATGGAAATGGAATTTGATGTTCTTTTAGTACTAAAAATGAACATGGGTCATTTGAATAGACCAAATTGGATTATTTGAATGGAGATGGCAAAATTACGTTTTCCCGCCAAAACCGCAAAATCACGTTTTTTCGCCAACACCGCAAAATCATGTTTTCTCGCCAAACCCGCAAAAGCACATTTTCCGCTAAAACTGTTAAAATTACGTTTTCCTGCCAAAATCGCAAAATCATGTTTTGCCGCAAAAACCGCAAAATCATATTTTCTCGCGAAAACTGCAAAATTATGTTTTCCCGCCAAAACCGCAAAATCACGTTATCCAGCCAAAACCGCAAAATTACGTTTTCCAGCCAAAACCATAAAATCACGTTTTCTCACCAAAACCTCAAAATTACGTTTTCCCGCCAAAATCGCAAAATCACGTTTCCCGCCAACACTGCAAAATCACGTTTTCCCGCCAAAACCGCAAAATCACGGTTTCCAGCCAAAACCGCAAAATCACGTTTTCTCGCCAACACCGCAAAATCACGTTTTCCCGCTAACACCGCAAAATCATGTTTTCCCGCCAACATCGCAAAATCACGTTTTCCAGCCAAAACCGCAAAATCACGTTTTCCCGCTAAAACCGCAAAATCACGTTTTCCCGCACAAACTGCAAAATCACGTTATCCAGCCAAAACCGCAAAATTATGTTTTCCCGCCAAAATCGCAAAATCACGTTTTCTCGCCAAAACCGCAAAATCACGTTTTCCCGCCAAAACCGCAAAATCACGTTTTCCAGCCAAAACCGCAGAATTACGTTTTCCCGTCAAAACCGCAAAATCACGTTTTCCCGCCAACACTGCAAAATTATGTTATCCCGCTAAAACCTCAAAATTCCGTTTTCTCGCCAAAACCGCAAAATCATTTTTTCCGCCAAAACCGCAAAATCACGTTTTGCGGCCAAAATCACATTTGCACGTTTTCAGAAATTGAGCTTTCATTTCATGAAATTATAAATTTACAAATGCCAATCATAATAAAATTTGAATGATTTGAAAACTATATATATTTTAGATCAAGAATTAAAATTAATATAGTTAAAAATACAGTTAAAAATGTGATTAGATTAAAAAATGTCATTTTAGTGATTTTGTTATCAAAAAACCATTCAAATAGAGATGTAATTATACACAACAAACAACGGTTCATTGAGATGGATCATTCAAATAGACAATACAAATATAAACGAACATCATTAAAATAGATCATTTAAATAGACAAGTTAAATGGATCGTTTGGATGGACCATTCAAATGGTCAAACAAACAACCCCTAAGTCAATCGCACTTCCCCGAGTCATCTAACCTAAGTATCAAAAACAAGAAACAAGATATTTGTATTTTTATAACATATATTGGGTTATCGGTTCAGTTCAAAAGAAAAACTTATCTTGTCTTATCCAGAGTCATCTAATCTAAGTATCAAAAACAAAACAAAAATGATATTTGTATTTTTCTATCGATTTAGTTCACCGAACTAGTCGGGTTGAAAATTGGTCAAACCGAATGGGTTAGAGTCAGTTGGTTCGGCTTGGTTAAAGTTCAATTCAAACCATTTATGTTTGGTTTTGGTTTGATGATTGGATGTGGATAGTGTAAGTAGTGTCGAGTTACTCGAGTATCACAGCAAAATGTTTTTGGCGTTTTCACATTATCGAATTGTAACCTCAAAATCGAATCAAAAGTGCAAATTAAGGATTTTGTATAGTGCAATATAAACGTGTTAGTTTAAGAAAATTAGAAGGTGTTTGGTCAACCCGTAAATATAAAAAAGTTTAGAGAATGGTATTTATTTATTTATCATATGACTCACAAAGCCGTGACAATGTTAAAAGTTGCCCTAAGCGAATTAAAAAAAAAAACTTCAATCCGTCTAGTATAAACATCATCATCGTATAGTATAAATAAATAAACAACTAAACTAACGAACAAAATATTAGTTAAGACGTAAATTTTCTTCATTTTTTATAAAATCTTGAACCAAATTTTTAAAATCAAATCAACTAACCAATTTTTTCCATTCGATAAAACAGTCAAATCACTCAAATTATTTTATCTAACGTAAGAGGAGAGAAAATAAATCTCTTTGTTTTCCCTATTTTTAAATAAATCATATTTGTATATATTTTAGAGAATTTTGAAAAGTGCCACTTTAGAAATACTTTTTGTCAAAAATGCTACACTTCTAAAAAAAATATCACTTTTAAGATATCTTTTATTTAAAATAACATTTATGTTTGAGTTAACTATGTTATATGACATTTTTGTGAAAAATATTTTACAAGTGATATATTTGAAATTCTCCCATTTTGTATTTGTTAAATAAGTACATGTTTCTATCATGAACATATTTTATTTACCCACACAAATATGAACTCTAATTCAAGTTGTAACTAAATGTAATTAAGAATACAAAATAAATGCCCTTGATTATTTTCATTGTTGTGATGCCCCAAGCCAAAACTTGTTTCAATCCTACATAGGCACGACACTGATGAGTTATTACATGAAGCTTAAATCCATCTTAGTGCAATAAAGTTTTTTGATAATTTCTTCTCAGAAGAATTGCAGAGTTTTGATAGAGCAGTCTTTCTTTTGTTCGCTTTGCAAATTTTGGCCACAAAAGCACCAATTTCCTACACTACCAAAAACCAAAAATTACACTTTTATATGATTGTAAAAATAAATAGATCACTACAAGAAAACAGTCCAGAAGTGACTGCGGTTAGTGACTGCAAAAGTAGTCACTAATATTTGCGACGCTATTGCGACGAATTTGCGACTACTTTGCAACGCCATAAATAAGCGTCGCAAAATTGTCGCTAATTTGCGACGCCAAAACATGTTCGTAAGAGTGTCGCAAATAAGTGACTAATTTGCGACACTTATTTCGAGGTTTTAGGTTAGTCACATATCAGTCACTAATTAGCGACTCGTTTACGACTACTCTTTGGGGTCGCAAATATGCGACTACTTTGTGACTATCAAAGCAGTCACAGATTAGTGACTACCATAAGAGCGTAACAAAAGCGTCACAAAAATTGGTAGTGACAAATTTGTGACTCTTTAGTGACCATATAGGGTTTAGGGTTTCAAAATAACATTTTTAAAAAAAAATTAATAGTGACGAATTTGTGACTCTTTAGTGACTATATAGGGTTTAGGGTTTTGGATTCTCAAACCTATACTAACGTCACAAAATAGTCACAAATATACCACTATTTTGCGACGTATTTGCAACGCATAAGTAAATTTGCGACTGATTAGTGACTACTTTGCCACTCCATTTTACAATAATACACATTAAACCCCAAAATGTATGTTTCCATGATTCATAGTTGTATTCAGCTTGTACTAAAGTCAATGACAAAGTATCTAAGATGTGGTTGTAGTGAGTAAATCAATTTCTAAAAAAATATATATGTGAGAACAACATTAATGTACTTTAGCTTATAAACACTTAGAAGTTTTAAAGTAAGTTTATGTAAGTTGATGTTTTTGTAAATTAGCTTTGTTAGTGGTGGTATAATGGTTATATCAGTTTATTTAGGGTATATGGTTTAGGAAAAGGGAAGAAGAACAAAATTTGGGTCTAAATGTTTAGAGTTTAGGTATTTGATTTGTGACTAACTTAAAATCGTCACAAATCAGTCACAAATTAGTAACTATTTTGTTACTCTTTTGAGACTAATATATGGGCGGGAATTATTTGGGGTTTTGGTGAAATAATTTGATTTTTTGGTGGGAATTTACTCTCTAAAACAAAAGTCTTATGGTTGCAAAATAAAAACAAAAAGTCTGCATTATTCTCTTTTTTTTCAGATCCCTAATTTCTCTCTCAATTTCACTTCGATTCACTCTTCTCCTTTGTCTTTTCACTAATCTTCTTCTTCTTCCTTTCGGATAAGAACCCTCAATTTCCTCTTTAATTTCTTCCTTTCTTCCTCGATTTCCTCTTTAATTTAAACCCTAAAAGTAAGAACCCTAAATTCCTGGAAGAAGAAACAAAGAAATCGCGTGAGATTTCAGATTTGGTTTCGAAGTTGTATTTAGGGCTTTATCTCTTTCGGTTCTAATTCTGAAATATTGAAGCTTGATTCTGGTTAAAGAGAACATAGAGATGTATAGTTTGTCGGCGACTCTGTTGTTACCGACAAAGCTGAAACCAACTTATTCAGACAAGCGTAGTAACTCACTCTTTGTCTCTAATCGAAGATGCAAGAGGAAGAATCAATCGATTGTTCCTGTAAGCTTACGATTTCCCTTTTTAGTTTTTTTTTTGTTTTGTGATAAAGTTGAAATTGTTTATTATCTATGTTTGGATTTAAGGAAATTGAGTATTTAAGAATGATTCTTGAATTAGAGTGAGAGAATAAATTTGATTTTTGTTCTGGGGTTACAACACTACCAAGAACTTACACTCTTACTCACAGTGACGTGAAAGTACAATGCAATTTGGCGATTTCTTATCTTCAAGGTAACCTTCAATGCAATTGGAGTTGTTTAGGGTTGAGATTTTGTGGACTGATTGTGGTATCTAGAAATTGCGATTGAATTGATGGATCTAGCTTATTGTTGAACAATTTGGTGATGAATCAGTGGAGAGTTTTCTTAGAGATTGATTATTTCTACCTGCAGTTCAACCTTCAAATCCGAAGGAAGCAATGAAATGGTTGAAACAATCTGCGGAAAATGGCTACGTTCGAGCTCAGTATCAGTTAGCTCTTTGTTTACATCAAGGCCGGGTCGTGCAAACCAATCTGCTAGAAGCTGTATGTTCCTTTCTTCGTCTTTCTAGTTAAGATTCTAAATTGAAAGTTGCATCTTTGAATGTGGTCCTTGATGTTTATGGGAACTGATAATGCTATATTTGGAAGTTTGCTTAGTTCTTTTGTCGGTGAATTTGATATGAAATTGCAGGTGATATTGCTTACGGATTGGATAGGATTGTGATGATGCTTGGAGGTGCTAGCTCCATAAGAAATTGAAAAAGTTTGTATTTTTGTTGTTCTTAGTTCCTTCTCTATGTCTCTCTCTTTTGAACAAACTTGTTAAGTTACTCTCCTTTTGTACTCAATTAACTTATTGTGTCAAGTTTAAAGCTTGAGTACTACTTTGTTTGTTTTAAATTTTAAGTCTTTTGCTTCTTCTATTTTAGCTTCTCAAAACAAACATTTACATTCAAATTAGTAACAATTTAGTACCAATTTTAGGACCAAATTAGTAACAAAGAACTGACTAAATAAGTTACATTTGGTGGCTAATTGGTGACACCATAGAGACTAATTTGTGACCAACTTATATCTTCATAGAGTGACAAAATAGTGGCTATTTCGTCGCTAATTAGCCACGCCAAAGTAGTCTCAAATCAGTTACCAATTTGTGACTACATAATTTGTTACAAATTCGTCACTATTTTGCGACTAAGTTTTCGATTGCTATATTCGTCGCAAATTAGCAACAAAATTAATTAGTCACAAAAGAGTCGCTAAAATGTGACGTTTTTGCGACGCCAGGAATTAGCGACGAAAGTTTAGCCACGACCGAAATACGTTGCAAAGTAGTCGCAAATCCCTTTTTAGTGACGAATTTGTGACGTTTCTGGGAGTGGCTAATGGTCTGTTTTATTGTAGTGGATTAAGTAAGATTATTCATGAAAAGAAGAGTTGTTCGCTGTTGAATGTGAGCCAAGGTACGAATACATGTTGCGGTTTAGAGTGGTTTGTGTTGAGTGTGAGCCAAGGTACGAATATGTGTGTATATTGATACCATCAAGGTATTTTTCCACTATGGTTAAGTGATTTGTAGCTGCAAATTTTGACACGAGTTTCTTTTTCCCCCTTTTACTTGTATAGTTTGATCAAAAGGCAAAAGAAGATGGGACTTCTAACGAATTATGAGATAAAAGCAAGATATTATGAAGAAGTTCATGGCTGAGCATCAGGTGAACTTTTCTAATGCAAAGTTTAACTGGTTTATTCAACTCTTTTTCTCTCTTCATCCAATTTTGTATTTTAGATCATCTTCTTTTGGTTTTAAAAGGAAATGTGCCCTTTTGGTTTAATTTAGGACAGCTGTTATTTCGTGAAATATAACATTCTGAATAATTTTATCTCGAATTTGCTTAATGATGTGTTCAAAATAATCAAAAGTGGTTCACTTCTAGGTTTCATATTTTTCGGGATATTTGATTGAAATTAAGCTTCATGGTCCTTAAAATAGCGTGTTTTTTGGTTTTTTTGGTTACCTAATCAGTCGGTTACCCAAAAGCTACTGGACATATGTGTTTGCTACTGCCGTCTACCTAATCAATCGGTTACCTACAGCGGTTATGTCCATGGATTCACCGTTTAAGAAGATATTTGGAACTAACCCGAATTACTCGAAGCTCCGGGTTTTCGGTTGTTTGTGTTTCCCTTGGTTGAGACCATATAACTCGCACAAGCTTCAAGACAGGTCTACTCCGTGTGTATTCCTCGGATACTCACAAACCCAAAGCGCGTACCTATGTCTCCAAAAGAGCTCCGGCCGAATATACATTTCACGACATGTGAAGTTTGATCAATCCTCTTTCCCATTCAAAGAAACTCAATTCCCTAACCAAACACCAATCCCTGAACCGTCCCTTACAACTCCAACCCCTTTGCTCACATACGTTCCCCGCTCCCCATCTTCTCCTCCACCAACTCCACCGATGATGCCACTCGGACAACAACCACCATTGGAACACACGAGCTCAGATCCTCACCTCACGCCGTCCCCGACGTCAACGCCGCCGCAATCTCCTACTCCGTCGCCGTCACTTCCAACAGCACCTACTCCGGTGTCTTCCTCGCAGCCATCATCACCACAGGTATCTCACTCTTCCCCTCAAACTTCTTCTCCCTCCTCTCATACCACTTAGCCCACTGCTCCATATAATGGGCCCGAAACAGGGGTCCAGCTCAATAACCCAAACACTTCTCATTCTCACCAATTATCCTCTCAAAAAGACCCACCTCAAAGCCCATCAAATTCAACAACAAATCAGCCAAATTTCCCAAACACTAACCCAACCAATACCACTCTTAACACCACCATCTCCTTTGCTCCCGCAACAGCCCCACCCTTGTCGCCACAGCTAATTAACAATCACCGGGTGACGACTAGCCGGAAAAATGCGATAACCAAACCGAACCCCAAGTACAATTATTCCGCTGCCTTGTCCTCCCAATTTCTGACTGAACCCAGAACCGTTACTCAAGCTATCAAAGACCGTAAGTAGAGAGAAGCTATGTCTACCGAAATCAATGCCTTTCCTCAGACAAAAACGTTTGATTTGGTCCCTCGAGAACCTCATTTCAATGTGATCGGCTGCAAATGGTTATTCAAGAACAAGTTTCTTCACACCGGAGTTCATCAACGATGTAAAGCTTGCCTCGTCGCAAAATGCTACAATCAACAACTCGGACAAGATTACACGGATACATTCAGCACCGTTATTAAAGCAACCACTAGCCGACTTGTTCTCGATCTCGTTGTGAGCAATGGTTGGTCCTTATAACAACTAGACGTCAATAATACTTTTCTCCAGGGAACTCTTAATGAAGAAGTACACTACAAGAAAACACTGATTTAGCGTCGGCATATTTCGACGCAAAATCGTCGACGCTAATTCACTTTCGACGCTATTTTTGCGTCGAAATGAAGCTCGGCGCTAATTCGACGCTAACTTAGCGTCGAATGTTCGACGCTACTTCGACACAATATTTCGACGTTAATTCGATGCTATAGTAGCGTCGAATTAGCGTCTAATTGTTTCGAAGGTAATCCGACGCCAAATCGATGCTAAATCGATGCTAATGCATCGGGTGTCGACGCTAATTCGACGCGATATAAGCATCGATTTAGCGTCGAATGAGAACATTTTTTTTAAAAAAAATGAAAATATTCTAAAATATAATAAAAATTAAAATTAAAATTATCCGATACAAATGAAATTAAAACGCTAATTCGTCGGCGGTTGTTGGGTCCTTAGGTTGATGAAATCTTCTCAAATCATATCTTTGGATTCTTGTTCGAACTGCGTTTGACCGGGAGGTGTAGGAGGCGGTGGAGGACGATGTATGCCTTGCAAGGCATTGGCTAATGTCGGGTTATCCACTGCAATGATGTCAAAGAGACTGGTCAATGTCGAGAGACCAGTCTTCAGCTCCGCTTGTTCCGTCTGTAGCTGCGCAATCTCAGCATTAGCAGCTTCCAACTGAGCGGTCAAATGCGGTTGAGACGAACCCGGAGAATAAGAATATTGAGAAGACGAACAAGCTGCCGGGACATCCTTGATGGATCCAACACCCATCGTTCGTCCTTTCTTCTTCGGTGCAACCTATAAAATAAAAGTGTTATACAATAAAATTATAATAAAAATGAGTTATAATATAATATAAGAACCTAATAAATTACCTCCTCGTGGCGGAGCTCGTGGACGATAGCTATCGCAGCCTGCGAACCCGACCCTGATCCGGATCAGCGACGACCATCGGATCAGGGAATCGTATCATCCTCGCCAAATAACTGTATGTATGAAGGAGGAGGAGGTCGATCCGCCTATAAAATAAAACAAATTTATTAAATTAAAAAATGAAAAATATAAATTTATAAATAAATTAAAAACTTGTAAAATAAGTTGATAAAACAATTCATCGATTCTTAAATTTTATAAATAATATATGAATACAAACACATAAATCCATAAATTTAACATTTAGGAAATAATTTTATATTTTCGAAAAATAACTTGTAAATTCATTTTTAATTTTAAATATTTATTTTAAATTCAAAAAACTCTTAAATTTGTTTTATTTGACTTTACATAAATAAAATTCATAAAATCTAAATTGAAATCTATAACTTATCAAATCTAAATTCAAATCTATAACTTATGAAATCTAAATTCAATTCCATAACCTATCAAATCTAAATTTAATTCCATTTCCTAAAATCTATTTCCTACATTTTTCCTAAAATCTATTTCACATCAAATTCCATTACTAATATATATATATAACAAATTTATAACAAATTTAAATAATAAATAAATTTCATAAAATCTAAATTCAAATCTATACCTTAGCAAATCGAAATTCAATTCCATAACTTATCAAATTTAAATTCAATTCCATTTCCTAAAATTTATTTCCTACATTTACCCTAAAATCTATTTCATATCAAATTTCCTAAAATCTATTTACTACATAATTCATAAAACCATTTTCTAAAATCAATTTCATATCATTACTACAACTATATATAATTTCATAACTAATTTATTACAAATTACAAATATTTCTAAAATTACTAATCTATATCCTAATCTATTTACTACATATTTCTAAAATCAATTTCATAACTAATTAATTACAAGTTACAAATATCTATAAACAAATTTAAAATAATAATAATAATAATATGTATTATAGCGTCGTTTGATTGAACCGGAGGAGGAGAAGATCCGGCGGCGGCGGAAGCAAAAGATCCGGCGGCGGCGGGGGCGGAAGGAGATCCGGCGGCGGCGGAAGTTTTTGAGGAGGAGGAGAGGAGACGTGAGGGAGAGAGAGAGGAGAGGGAGAGGAGAAGGAGAGAGAGAGGCGGCGTGAGAGAGAGACCGGCGTGAGGGAAGGTACGGCGGCGAGGGGAGAGAGAAAGAGAGGAGACCGGAGAGAGAGAAGTGAGGGAGAGGAGTTGCAGAAACCGGAGAAGAAGACGTCGGTCTCTGTTTTTACTTCGTGAACCGACGCTATTTCGATGCTAATAGCGTCGGATTACATTTAAATATAATTTCTAATCCCCACCCAGATTTAATGTTTACAGATCCGAATTAATTTTCTTTAGCATCGAATTAGCGTTGAATTTCCCAAAACTTCGACGCTAATTCGACGCTAAATCAAAATTAATTCGGTTTACCGCCGCTGGTTTAACATACAAAATTTTGAAAATTTTCGGTTTACCGCCAGTGGTTAAATCAAATTAATTCAATATAGCGTCGAATTTGAGTCGGATCAATATAATTTGATCTGTTTAATACCCTAAACCCTAAACCCCAAACGTAAAATTTGTTCATTTAGCTTCAAATTAGCATCGAATCGATGCTAATTCGATGCTAAATCGATGCTTCCTAAAACAAATTTTACGTTTGGGGTTTAGGGTTTAGGGTATCCGCCAGTGGTACGAAAACTATCTTAGCCATTTCAATAATTGATATAACAGAATAATTTTAAAATTTGAATTTTGCAATTACATATTTGGTTGATAAAGCGTTATGATGATATATGTAAACCTATATAGTTTTTTAAATAGAATTCCTTACATACATTTGTAACCTCGAATGAGACAAACATAATAATTTGTTCACAATTAAATGTTGGAATATAGATAACATTGGAGCTTCACTCTGAATCGTCGACGTTAAATCTTTTATTGTTTATACCCTAAACCATAAATAAAAAATTTGTTTGATTTAGCGTCGAATTAACATCGAATCACATTAATTCGACGCTAATTCGACGCAAATGTTGTAATATAGCATCGAATTAGCATCCAATTCTTGTGATTCGATGCTAATTCGACGCTAAATCATTTTTTAAAAATAAATCGCACCATATACGAAAACATTCGATATCGTTAAAAGATTATAAACCCGCTACATATAACGATAACAATCACATGAATTTTTGCATATCAAATTTCCTAGAATATAATTCATACATCTTTCCTAAATACATTTCCTAAAAAATTTATAACAAAACGTACATATTGATATTTCATTACTAATATATAAAACAAAACTAACATATTAAAAAAAAATTATTTAGCGTCGAATTAGCATCGAATGACATTAATTCGACGCTAATTCGACGCAAATGTGGTAATATAGCGTCGAATTAGCGTCGAGTTAATGTTATTCGATGCTAATTCGACGCTAAATTAATTATTTTTTATATGTTAATTTTGGTTAAATGAATCCTAAATCCTAAACATTACGATATTATATATCTATTTAATTATATTTACAATATAATATATGAAATTTTATGTACTATAATCCACCATTACGATACTATTTAATGGTTATAAGTGTTTGGTTTCGACAAAAACTTTGATACCAAACAGCCGATTTAGCCTCAAAATGTACTCTGAATGCCAAATCTGGGAAGGAGTAGATTATGGGGCTAAATCCACCGTTTGGAGTCAATTCACTATCGAGATTTTCTTATATTGTAAAGATTGGAACTTTATGGTTAAAAAATTTTAATTTATGTAAATTTAATTAGAGAATTGAGTATATATAGAAATTTTTTATTTCGGAATATTACTTCTTTTTTTTCACTTGCGAAATGAATTTTGACGGTGGTGCTATATCTAGGCGATTTTAGCATCAAATGGTAGCATCGCATTAGCATCGAACTCCTTTACCTCGATTTTGCATCGAATGCTACAAAGGTATGTCAAGCCGTGTTAAATGTGTCATCTACCTACCAAATTCGACGCAATATTTGACGCTATATTCGACGCTATGCGTTCGCCGCTAAATCGACGCTAAATTTGCATCGATTTAGCGTCGAATTTAGACTTTCGATGCTAAATCGACGCGATATAGCATCGATTTAGTTTCGAAATGTTTCGTCCCTAATTAGCGTCGATTTAGCATCAAATTGGGTTATGGACGCAATTACGACGCAAAATCGACGCTAATATAGTGTCGGAAAAAATTTGACGCTAAAATACAGTTTTCTTGTAGTGGTACAACCGTCCGGTTTTATCGATCCCGACAAACCATCTCATGTTTGTCGACTCAACAAAGCTGTATATGGATTGAAACAGGCCCCCTGAGCATGGTAAACCAAACTAAGCAACTTCCTCCTTAGTATTGGCTTCAAGAACTCCCTCGCCAACACATCTCTCTTTGTGCTCAGAACCGGTAATCAATTTGTCTATCTATTAGTTTAAGTTGACGACATCCTTATCACTGGCAGCAGCTCCTCCGGCAATAAACGTACCCTTGAACGGTTCTTGGTCAAGGACCCTGAAGATCTCAATTACTTTATTAGCCTTGAAGTTCATCAGAATGCACATGGTCTCCACTTATGTCAACGTAAATACATTCTAGATCTTCTTCACCACTATGATATGATGAACGCAAAACCAGTGACTACTCCGATGGCGACCTCACCAAAGCTCTCTCTAAACACGGGAACAAGTCTCTCTGACCCATCTAAATACAGAAAACTTGTCGGAAGCCTACAGTACCTCGTGTTTACTCGTCTTGATATTGCTTATGCGGTCAATCGATTATCGTAATTCATGCACCGACCAACCGACGATCACTGGCAAGCAGCAAAGCGCATTCTCCGATATCTTGCGGGGACAGCAACCCATGGAATCTTCTACAAAGCCAACAACAGACTCACACTTCAAGCCTATTCAGACGCGGACTGGGCAGGTGACTCGGATGATTACGTCTCAACAAACGCGTACATTATATATCTGGGTAATCAACCAATATCTTGGAGTGCCAAGAAACAAAAAGGTGTAACACGTTCGTCCACAGAAGCAAAATATCGGGCAGTCGCAAACACAGTGGCTGAGGTTCAATGGATATGCAACATTCTCACAGAACTTGGCATCACTCTCCCAACGCCACCTGTAGTGCATTGTGACAATATCGGTGCGACTTTTCTTTGTGCAAATCCGGTTTTCCATTCACGAATGAAACACATTGCTCTAGATTATCACTTTGTGAGAGGTCACATACAGCGTGGTTCTCTACACGTCGCTCATATCAACACCCGAGATCAATTGGCCGATGCATTTACCAAACCGCTCCCGCAAGCTCGGTTCATTGATCTTCGAGACAAGATTGGAGTGACTTCCGCCCCTCCATCTTGAGGGGGGATGTTAGAGATATGACGAGATATGCAGAAAATATGGCGTCATATTAGATTGATACTCATTCATTGTAAATATTTTTATTTGATAATATTCTTTAAGTAGATTCATCTCTCTATATAAATCATGCCTCTGTATCATTGTACTAGAAATATAATAATTACATTCTTATATGGTATCAGAGCCCACGATCCACACAGTCCAACCCGATCCATAATCGATCCGAACTGAAAATGGTACCATCGATCCATGCCCAAACATTCTGAGATTAAGCCATCATCTCGAGGGGGCGTATTAGGGAATATATCCCACATCGGAAGTTGGAAGGGATCTTAAATAACATATAAGGGATATGGGTCTCTCCACTCATTGCCAATTAGTTTTGAGTTGGAAGCCCATGACTTAACATTAAGTTTTACAAGTTTAGTTAGTTGTTAGTTAGAATCTTATTATTGTACTACTTTTTACAAAATACAGACAATTTAAAATACGAAAAGGAACTCATAAACTCCATAAAAAGCTGTATAACTTCTCAAGAAGAAGAGGAAAACATAAGTTCTAGCCATTTAAAAACCAAGAACCTCACTTACCATTCAAATGTTAGAAAATATATTGCCTTATAACTTAATCACTAACAATAATTGTATCTTTGTAAAAGTAAATGACTCTCTATTTGGAATAAGATTAATGAAAACATACATGCACGTTGTGCAGACTCTCATCTAGTAGTAATAGTAATTTGTCTTCATCGTGCATGCGTAAGTTAGTATCATTTCGTAAATAGTTATATCTAAAACCGCAAGGCATTTTTTGATAAAATTTAGTCGATATCTACTATAACAAGAGGCCAACACTCTCCATGAGTATGAAAAGTGGCCTCTTATATTACGGACACCTGTCCACACTTTAAACAAAACAAAAACAGGCATTTCTATAAATTTTAACGGATTGAAGAAGACAATGGGTTCAAGATTCTTTGTTCATTCACGATGACCTTATTTTTTTACTTTCTTTTTTCACGATGAGTTTAAGATGCTTGTCGTGGTTTCTACGAAGATTCGTCTATTCATTGTGATCCTCATGATTTGGATGTTGATTCAGTTTTCCCTGATGTGAAACCAATTGTGCCCACTGGAACTCCGGAACCCATCATCTCCTCTGTCCATGGTAAATATTTGGGAGTTTTGTTTTAGTTTTGATCAATTGATTTCGGCCGCACTTAATATTTCTCATTCGATTAAGCTTTGTTCATATATGGGTTGAAACAACCAACATTTTTTTTTCTTCTAATTAACCCGGATTTAGTATTCCCATAAATATTAAACCCTCAACGGCTAATTCTCAATTACCAATAAATAGCGGAAAACAAACAACTCAATTACACCATATAATCCAATAACAATGAAATTCAAATAAACCAATTCGGACTCAAGTTCAATTCCAGGATTCCAAATCAAATATCTCTAGCAACCTAAACACCAGTTCTACTAGAATCAACAACAACAAAGAAAACCCTAACCATCCTCTTCCTACGTCATGATTTCGCGATCACACTTTTTTTTTACCTGCAACACATGGGAAAAAGAGTTGCTTAAGTATTTCATAAATACTTAGTGAGCCAGTCATACCACCTACGACGTATCACACAGGCTCTGGTCAAGCAATCAAATACCAAAATAATCAATCACATAACACAACAATGCAAACAAACAAGCCATTAAAATTATTCAGATGCTCAGTTCGTCAGAAACAAACCTCTCCTCTCATGGCTCAAATCCGATGAACTCGAGTTGCTTTCCTGCATCAAAACTACAATACATATGAACCATAATATCCACAACAATCACTAATGCACAATTCACACAACAATAACAATCACAAAACGCATCAAATCAATTTCCATCATCGCCTAGAATCCATGGTCGCGAACTCACATTAGCCAAGGATGATTGAAAAACGGATTGAGACATGAGGAACACGAAGAACGCAACCTCTACAAGGCCAAAACGTCACTGATTCGATCCTCACTGTGATGAACACAATAAACGAACGATTCTACGCTCACGAAACCTCTTCTAATGAACCAAATCACCAAAAACTCTTAAAACACTCACACCCTTCTCAAACTCTCTCTTTTTTGCTTGGAAACGTCCTAAACTCGGCCACACACGATCCCATGAGCTTTTATATGAAAACCTAGGGTTTCAACCCTTAAATCGAACCAAAAACCGCAATTAAAACATAATTTGGTTCTGCCCAGAATTGCTCGTGTCCATTGACACCCCACGATCAGTCGTGTCGGTCGACACACTCACTGTGTCGCTCAACACGAACACCAAAAATCCCATTTTTCAGTTTGCGCATTTTACAATTCTCCCTACTACTATGGATTCGTCCTCGAATCCGGCACAACACGACCACCAAAGACTGATAAACCTGACCCAACCCGGCCAGTGCCACTCGAGATCACCACACTCGAACTCCAAATCCCGCAAAAACCGCCTACCACATACCACAATCTCGTGGCCCACCGGCCAACACCACTTGAGACAAACACAATGATCCCAGAGGCTCATATCCAGTCTTATGCTTACAGCTACGTCTCCAGATATTTATTACTCTTAACTCATTTACACACCTCTCGCTCGTAGGAACACTATCCTTTGAGCAATCGATAGCACAAGGACCACCATCCCAACACTCATACTGGAGAACATCAGCCCAGTCAGTATACTAGAGAACATTATCTCCTAAAAGTATACCCGAGATCGCAATCTCCACAAATGAGTTGTTCGGGACACCACGCCCCTAGAGTAGTAAATTATGAGACGTCCATAAACATTTTTCGACTAGAACTACCTCTTGTGGCCTAAAACGATATCCCAACTCGGAATATCATCACGAAATGACTAACCACTGATCTACACTAACCAACAATAAGAAACACACATCTTATAAAGCATAAATATAAGAAACACCCTCTTATAAATCTCAAAAAATGTATAATCGCTACATAAAACGAGAATAACATATACAGTCTGGGGTCCTGCAAATGGATTGTTGGAAGAGCACCTCGGAGGTGATCAAAGCGGTTTGACCCCATGCATCTTTGAACATCTGCTTGCCCGAATGAAAGAGGTGATGTCTATTTTAGTTCAGTTTGTGGTTTTCAACTTGTGCAAAGATTAGCACATTCAGATGTACATTCCTGCTATTCTTTTTTTGTTTGCAGGAACAAGTCAAGCATGGTCAAAGGCAACTCGATTACCAGTTCCGCAGCTCATTATTCGATGTTAGTGAACTGGATGCTTACTTAAGTTTTGGTTGTGCTTGAAGGTTTCGTTTTATAGAGTTTGATATAATGGCATTTCCTATTTCTGTTGCAGATTTACATCAAGCAAATAACAAATCTCCATTGATCTCTTTGGTAAAGAGAACGAGGAGGAAAAAGAAGCTGCCGAGGTAAGGGATGCTGCTAAGAAGAACACCAAGAAGCATAAAGAGAGTAAGTCTCTATATGTTATGCATTATTAGATTTGACTGGAATTATTATGTATGGAGATAAATAACCTCAGTATATTCTGCTGGAATGAATTATGAACTAGCATATATTAATTATTTCAGGGGGATAGGGGATTCTGATTTTTTTTAAACTTATATTTCGATCGTAATTTCTTAACTTTGAGGACATTCTAGGTTAATGCTAACTCTTACTTTATAATGTTTAACGAAAAAAATTATCTTCATCATTATGGATCTCGTAGGATTTATAGATATGAGACCTCTGTTTATCGATGGAAGCATCATATGTGAATGCAAGGGAAAAGAAAGTATCAACCATCGTCATTTTGGTGTAGGAGACTAAACTAGCGATTATAAAACGTCACTCAGAAAGTTGAACCAGCGACTAGCAAACTAGCTGATCTCAACCCAGAAACTCACCAATCCGTGGAGAAGATGATGGTAAATCGGGTTCTTTTTCCTCTTTGATTATTTATTTTTTTAGATTTCTTTTCTACCTTGCGCAAGAACTTCTTTAATACTTGGATATGTTATTTTAGGATAATCGAGCATCATCATCTGCTAGACAGTGTTGGTTAATGAGAGCTTAAATGGAACTTATTATGTGTTTGTTTTATTCTGTTTGTGATTACTTGTTTCATGTCCATAAGTTTTTTATATGTAATCCTTAAACTGGATTATTAGTTTTTTTTTATTTTACCAGTTATCTGAAGACTCATGATTTAAAATTTGTGTTTTGGGTTTTGCAAATTTATTACTTTACTCTTGATACCGTACATTCCTAAGAAATATTAGCTGCTCATCCTGCTGGAGTACAAAACTTTTCTTTTCTCATTGATTATCATCTCTAAATTGGTAATTTTTGGGCAATCATTGCATCATGATGCCATGAAAATGAAAACGCTTCTTTGCTTTAAAGTATTCTTGGGAATCTCTGACCTACTTTCCTTTTTATCTATAGTGCAGGAAAATTGGATTGGATTGTCATTGAATTGCTGAAATGGTGGAAACATGAATTTACGTGAGAACCATCAACACTGTTAATCGTACTGCAATGTTGTGTTGGTTCTAGTTCTAATGTTAGCTTTCCATTTTTCTGTGTTGCAGCCATTTTTTGAGAGCTTCTCAAAGTGCCCGAAACTTGGTTTTCATAACTTTTCAAATCTCCAAAGAGGTATGATTTGCTTCACATTTAAGAGGCTTTGTCTATCTAATCTGTTTTTAGATGTGTTAATTCTCATTTTGTTCATTGAATATGCTTAACTTATACTAAACTTATGGCCAATGTCTTCTAAATATAGATTTTATATGAAGACACATATACTTGCTTTACATAAGGTAACATGTTTTCTTAGTCTCAAGTCTTGAACTGAAATCTCAGGTTTCTTTAAAAATAATGAAGACAACGTCATAGGAAGAGACTTACCTCCTCAGTATTACGGTGAAGAAGAGAAGCTTTTGGACAGTAAACTTTTGGAGTTTCAAAGTACCACCTCTTACTTAGGGTTTTATTCCTATGGTGCATGATTTCTCAAGGTTTGGAGCTTAGTTTCTTTCTTTACCTTTTTGTTGGAAAGTTACATGGTAAGTTTCTATCACACCACACCATCTTACATATCTTCATCTAAGTCTATAAATTTGTCTTATATTTTTTTTTAATGTATGTTGCATGTCATGGCAATAATCGAGCCCGGTCACATTCTCTCTTGTTGATCTTCATTCTTCGTTTCTTCTTCTCTTTCATTTTGGTAAGACAATCATTGTTCTCCCTCTTGAATAACTTGACATACTATGCCTTATCAATTGTAATGTTTAGGTCGTCAGGGAAAAGCAGTTAGTAACTGATATATCATGGTTTTTACCCTGTTTAAGTCATGATGTAAGTCCATTATCTAGAGTCTTTGTTATGTTTTGTGTTGGTTTTAGAGTCTTTTCAGGTACAAGGACGATTGGAGCTTAAAAGATGTTTACTGGGAGTTTTGGAGTACCACGGAATGAAGCGGCAAAGATGCAATCATGGAATGAAGTTTTGGAGTCTGTGTCGAGCGACACCATCACTGAGCATCGCTCGCCACGACCATTTGTGAAGCAAAGAATCCGATTTTGAAGATTGGTGTCGATCGACACCACCTATCAGTGTCGATCGACACCTTGTTCGCAGAAGCCCAGTTCTTAATCGCAGAAGTCCGTTCGAAGCCCGGAGTTTCCAGATGTTTACTTTTATGTTCTGGCCGACTTTGTAACCTTATAAATACGTTTTTAGAGTCATTGTTTAGACTCATGCTTGATTTTTATTGAATTATTTAGATTAATCATTAATAAAATCATGTTTTCTTCTATGATTATGTCTGAGTAATTTCCCTGTTAGGTTTAGGGTTTTTGAAAGTGTTTGATGAGTTTGCATGATTTGATCTGATTATTAGGATAAATTGTTTAGTAGTTCTTCATCTTAACTTGTTCTTATTGCTGATTTTAGCCTCGCGAACTGAAATCTGATCTAGGGTTTATTAATAGAAACGAGAGTTTGATTGATAATCCTGAACTAGTTTTTGATGAGCAAAACTCCTAATCGCAAAGGAATTTGGCTTAGGGTTTTGTGAACAATTGTGCCTGAATTTATTGCTTGTTTAGATTCATAGGATTCGCAAAGGAATTTGGTTTGCTTGAATTTACTCATAGAAATTATTCGCAGCGAGAGCTGGTATGTTTACTTTCGTGTGCATGTTCATGAACTGTTCTTCATAATCCTAATAACTGATTTATCTGCAACTCTGATTCACTGGAAAATTCCCTGTACCTAGCGTTTTTCTCTTATCATTTTACAACCGTTTTCATTACTGCTTGCTTTTACATTCATCTTGCCTAGCTTAATCTGAAATTTATAATCTATTGTGTTTTCTTAGACTTCCTGTGGATCGATAACCCCAAATACTGCAATTGACCTCTTAATTTGAGAGAGTCTAGCTCTAGGGATAATTTGAGCATATCAAATTTTGGCGCCGTTGCCGGGGAGTCTAGACCATTAGATTTATTTATTAGGATTTTGTCTAGGCTTTTATTCTTATTTTTGCTTTGCTAGTTTCTTTTTCTTTTTGTTTTGCTTTTCAGGTACATGCGAAACCGCAATACCAGGAGCAATCAAGACAAGGAACTAGTGGGATACAATCTTCAGGAGTTGGCACATTTAGAGCGTGGGAACAGAAGAACAGCAAGGATGGCTGCTCAAGAACAGCTTATACTAATTCCTAGAGAAGATGGAATCCTGCGTGATCAAGCAGGATTGAGATACAATGAGGATGGAGTTCAGATCGACGACAATGGGAACGTGATCGTCGAGGAGATTGTCGAGCCAGTTGACGAGGGAGCAGTGTTCGAAAATCCAGCTGGCGTCGCTCGACACCACAACGGTGTCGCTCGACACCCTCATGAGCTACGTGTCGAGCGACACGGAGGGCAGATTGCTTGACGCGATGGAGAAGCTCGTGTCGATCGACGCCAACCCGGCATCGCTCGACACCCTGTCCGAAATCAGCAAAGGACTTTAGCAGACTTCAACCGACCGGACCAGTTCTATGCCAATCGAGCTGCGATTCGTCCACCTGCATTCCAGAGGAATGATTTTGAGCTGAAACATGCTTACTTCAGCCTTGTCGCACAGAATCCTTACCATGGTCTTCCCCATGAGCATCCGATGGACCACATCGAGAACTTCGAGGACTTAGCTTCTAGCATAAAGGCCGATGGAGTATCCAGCGATTCTCTTCTGCAAGCCATTCCCATACTCTCTTAGTGGGGATGCTTCTTACTGGCTAAAGCAGCTAGAACCGGGATCATTGACTACTTGGGGGGACACCAAGAACGCTTTCCTCAACTACTTCTATGATGATGCGAGATCAGAGGACCTCAGAACGAAGATCACTACATTTCGTCAAGGGCCAACAGAAGCATTCAGGGCTGCGTGGATGCGTCTTAAGTCATATCAGAGAGATTGTCCTCACCACGGCTTCACAGATGTTCAGTTGCTAGGCATCTTTTACAGAGGAGTAGACTGGCGATATCAGATGGCACTAGATGCAGCGAGTAGTGGTAACTTTAATACAAATTACCCAGAGGATGCGGTTATTCTCATCGAGAATTTAGCTTCTAGCAACAGCACGAAGAACGCTGATTTTGAGAGGAAGCAGATGAGTGACAACAAGGATGGTGGGAAGCACTTGGTTGAGATGAACGCGAAGCTGGATTATATGAAGAGCATCCTCGTGGGAAAGAAGTCAGTACAGTTTGCTCAGGAAATTAAGGCAGCAGAGGAAGATGTGAACTACATCAACGATTCAGGATTTCAGAAGTTTAAAAATCAGCAGGGATATGGGTCGTCTTATCAGAAGCCCTTCCAGAGCAACAATTACCAAAAGAATTACGGATCCTCTTCTTACCAGAAACCTCCTGAGCAGGACAATGAGGTGAAGAGTATGCTGGAGCAACTCCTAGAAGGCCAGCAGAAGATGACTGTGAGCTTTAACGGAAAGATGGATGCAATGTATTCTGATCTGGATGGAAAGATTTCAGCGCTAAGCACTAATGTGAAAAAGCTGGACGTTCAAGTGGCTCAAACCGCCAGTTCTGTGCAGCGACAAGAGGGTTTTCTTCCTGCGAAGACTGATGCAAACCCAAGGGGCGCCTGCAATGTCGTTCAGACTGAAGAAGAAGATGATTTTGGGACTGCCGAGCAAGTGTCGAGCGACACTACAGATGACCATCGCTTGACACCTCACAAATCATCCTCTCGGATTGAGGAGACAAAGCTAGTGTCGATCGACACTGACGAGAGTGTCGATCGACACCTCGTCCAGATTTGTTCTAAAATCGCAGATTCTTCGGTTCAAGCAGAGGAGAACGTCCACAAGGCCAAGGTTCCTTTCCCCAGCGTTAAAAGGTCCAAGCAGGAGATTGAAGAAGCATTCTGCAAGCAGATGATTGACAAGATCATGATTGAGATGCCTTTGGTTGATGCAGTCAAGCTTTCACCTGCGATAAGGAGATATGTCAAGAGAATGGTGGCAAATGGTATTAGTCCTGAGGAAGGAGCATTGCTGACCCGAGATATCAGAGCTATTCTTCTGAACACAGTCCCAGTGCCTAAGAAAAAAAAGAAGGACATAGTGCTTTCAGAAGAAGTTAGTGCAATGATCCAGAGCAGGATTCCTGTGAAGCTGCCTGATCCAGGAAATTTTGTGCTCGACTGTTCTATCTCTGGTGAAAGTTTTTCTCACTCTCTCTGCGATACGGGTTCTGGAATCAATCTTATGCCTCTCTCCGTTGCTGAAAGACTAGGAATGACGGACTTCAAGAAGACAAAATTGTCTCTAATCCTAGCTGATCGTTCAAAACATTTCCCGAAAGGTATTCTAGAGGATGTGCCAATCAGAGTTCAGGAGTGCGTAATTCCAACAGACTTTGTCGTTTTGGGATACGATAAAGAGCCTGAAGATCCTTTGCTTCTGGGAAGATCTTTCTTAGCAACAGCTGGAGAAAATATCGATTGCAGAAGAGGAAAGATCAAGCTTGACCTTGGTGATGTTGTCATGGAATTTGACATGGACAGTACTAGGAGAAAACCCACCATAGATGGTCAAGCTTTCTCTGTGGATACATCGCTGGAAGACGAGCCAATCAAGGAGCCTTCGAAAGACATACCTGCTACGATCATTGAGGAAGTAGTCACCACAGAACCATCTCTTGAAACACCTCCGGAAGAGCCCAGGTATGAACCCCTTGTACTTAATTCGATCTCTTCCGATTTCATTAGTGTTAAAAAAGCAGTTACGCGCTCATGCAAGCTTCGAGTTCCTCGAAAGCTTGGTTTTTCTAATGAACTTGCAGGAAAAAGAGAAGATGAGGTGAAACCTAAGAGGAGTTCAAAGCCTTTCGCAAAGATGCGAATCATCATTTCTCCTGAGCTTAAAGATCAAGGAGAAGCAGTTCTTCAGGAAATGATGGAGAGAACGATGAAACTTTTTCCTGAGACTGTTTCTGATAAGTCTGGGGGAGCTGTCCAGAAGGTCCGTTTGAAACAAGTTGTCGGTTCCGTTCAGGATAGAGGAAGTCCGATACTTCCTCAAGATCCACCATAGTCCTAAGTCCTATCACAGTCAAGCTAACGGACTTAAAACAAGCGCTTAGTGGGAGGCAACCCATTTGTGAGTCTTATTATTTACGTTTTAGTTTATGTTCTTTTACAGTTTTACGTTTGGTTTTTGTTTTTTGGTTTTGATTTTCAGGAAATCGAACGTTTAAACGCAAGTGAGAATGAACTTCATATGAAGGTGTCGAGCGACACCAACAGGAGCATCGCGCGACACCAAGCAGAATTATGTTCGGATCGACAAGAACTTCAGTCGCTCGACGCGACAGATTTACGAGTGTCGATCGACACTAAGGTAGTGTCGCTCAACACTGCCTCCAGGTACGAATTCTCACTTGACTTTCGTTTCGTTTTCTATCTATTTATTCACCGATCTCAGGCTTAATAACACTGGGGACAGTGTCGTTTAAGTCTGGGGGAGGTAGTTGCTAATTATGTTTTCTATTTTGGTGTTTTGAGTCAGTTTTAAAATTTTTAGAGTCAAAACCTCTCCTTTAGACTTGCTTTGAACAGCACTCAAGGACCATTTCCGATGCAAGTTAGATGGTTCTACTAAGGTGGGTAACTGGAAGTGGATCGGTTTAACGGAGCGAGTTCAGATTTCTGGAGAACGCTAGAAAGGATGTCAAAGACCCCGCCCTAATGAATCTTAATCTTCTTGTCAAGGGCGTTGGCTAATCGCAAGACTTGATTCAGCTTCCAAACACTTGAAAGCGAGGACGGACCGCTCTTGAAACTTCTTCCCGTATGATGAGTACAACTGTCCTAGATCTGGTGGTAAAGGATCCTCTGCTGAGGTACCCGCCATCATAAAAGCCTCATAGAACAACAGTAGTGAGCGCTGATCTAGTGAAATCATAGAGATGCCAAGGAAATAAAAAAAATCTGCAGAAAAGTGCAAGCCCGAATTCATATAGGCATTTGGTGGTAAAGGACCCTCTGCTGAGGTACCCGCCATCACAAGAAAAAAGTTCAACAAAAAGGCATTGCATCTCTATGATATCCTTAATTGGATAAACGGTTTCAGAGGGAAGAGAGAGGGTGAAACGCGGGAAAGTGTTAAAGGAAGCGAAAGAATCTAGAATGTCCAGCGATCGATATTTCCTCGATGAGACCGCACCTAATTGAACTTAAGGGGCCTGCGACTGAAAGTCTGAGTTTCTCTAAGGGGTTTGGATTCAATCTGGAGGACTGCTAAGCTTCTAGGGAAACATCGAAGTATCACCGGATTAGCTTTGCAAAGGTATGTGGTTCCTAAAGGAGTGATTACACTGTTTTGCTTAGGGACAAGAAAAAAGCAAAGTCTGGGGGAGTTGATATATCATGGTTTTTACCCTGTTTAAGCCATGATATAAGTCCATTATCTAGAGTCTTTGTTATGTTTTGTGTTGGTTTTAGAGTCTTTTCAGGTACAAGGACAATTGGAGCTTAAAAGATGTTTACTGGGAGTTTTGGAGTACCACGGAATGAAGCGGCAAAGATGCAATCATGGAATGAAGTTTTGGAGTCTGTGTCGAGCGACACCATCACTGAGCATCGCTCGCCACGACCATTTGTGAAGCAAAGAATCCGATTTTGAAGATTGGTGTCGATCGACACCACCTATCAGTGTCGATCGACACCTTGTTCGCAGAAGCCCAGTTCTTAATCGCAGAAGTTCGTTCGAAGCCCGGAGTTTCCAGATGTTTACTTTTATGTTCTGGCCGACTTTGTAACCTTATAAATACGTTTTTAGAGTCATTGTTTAGACTCATGCTTGATTTTTATTGAATTATTTAGATTAATCATTAATAAAATCATGTTTTCTTCTATGATTATGTCTGAGTAATTTCCCTGTTAGGTTTAGGGTTTTTGAAAGTGTTTGATGAGTTTGCATGATTTGATCTGATTATTAGGATAAATTCTTTAGTAGTTCTTCATCTTAACTTGTTCTTATTGCTGATTTTAGCCTCGCGAACTGAAATCTGATCTAGGGTTTATTAATAGAAACGACAGTTTGATTGATAATTCTGAACTAGTTTTTGATGAGCAAAACTCCTAATCGCAAAGGAATTTGGCTTAGGATTTTGTGAACAATTGTGCCTGAATTTATTGCTTGTTTAGATTCATAGGATTCGCAAAGGAAATTGGTTTGCTTGATTTTACTCATAGAAATTATTCGCAGCGAGAGCTGATATGTTTACTTTCGTGTGCATGTTCATGAACTGTTCTTCATAATCCTAATAACTGATTTATCTGCAACTCTGATTCACTGGAAAATTCCTTGTACCTAGCGTTTTTCTCTTATCATTTTACAATCGTTTTCATTACTGCTTGCTTTTACATTCATCTTGCCTAGCTTAATCTGAAATTTATAATCTATTGTGTTTTCTTAGACTTCATGTGGATCGATAACCCTAAATACTGCAATTGACCTCTTAATTTGAGAGAGTCTAGCTCTAGGGATAATTTGAGCATATCAGTAACTTGTGTAAACTAACTGGTGTTTATCAAGAAAATCAGAGAATCATGATTTTTTTATCTGTTCAATTCGAATTTCTTGTAATATACTAAAGCTTTCACTTTACTAATCTTTTGAAGAGTAAGTGTGAACTTGGTTCTCAGATTTGACCTTAAAATATAACATACGTCCCATTACCGATTCTGATTAAATTTGGAGACATACAACCAATACAACCCAGTGTTTAGTTCATTTTTGGACAAGAATTTTTACTCTCAAGTTTTATACTTCAAAACTTAAAACCGTCGACAACTTATTCTCTTCTTTAACTTATTCCTCAGCTGTCATCAACCACACCATAGCTTTTATTTGGTAATTAATATACATATTTTTAGAACATAAAATTGTATAAATCATTCAAAGATCATACCATTTTTAGCGTCACATATTAAAATAATATCGTCACATGAAGCTTCATTACCTTCTCATTGTTTTCCAAACATTTCATAATATCTAATGTAAGTTCTCATTAATCATATTATTTTATCTGAATTAAAACTCTCGATTCCACATTATTTGGATGAGTCTATTTTATTGTTTTTAATGATTTCTAATATTGTCAATAGCAATTAACAAACGATGGATTATGCTTTACATATTACAAATTGTTAAAACTCATCAGTTTATACAAATTGTTACCTAGTATAACTAAAGCATGATCAATAATAAGAGGTTGATGATGTATTGGCAAGAAATGATAGATAATTGATAATCAAAAAACCAAAATAAAACACTCAAATTCGTTTTATAATATAAGAATATTTAATCTAAATAAAATATAACACTCTTTTTTTTTTTGGT
Organism: Draba incana; assembly: GCA_963576765.1. NCBI lineage: Eukaryota > Viridiplantae > Streptophyta > Magnoliopsida > Brassicales > Brassicaceae > Draba > Draba incana. The sequence continues at coordinate 16,767,472 of OY755210.1, forward strand.
CAAATAAAATATAACACTCTAATTCGGTTAATATACTTAACTTTGAAATATTAGGTTAAGTCAATTTTATTATTCCCCAACCCTCGAGTCATCATTAACAATTAAGAAAATTGAAGTCCTAAACAATATTTTCTAGTCATTAACAATGAAGAAAAGAGAAGTCTTTAAACAATATTCTCCAAGTCATGTAAACATTGAAGGAAAAAAATGCAATATAACTATTTATGGTTCTGGACAATGGGATATAGGGTCAACTAATATTTGGAATAAACAAAAAGACAAAGTTGTTTTTTGTTACCCATATCACTTATAATCCCAAGAAATCTAGCACAATGACTCACTTTAAATTTGAACAAGTTTGAAGGAGCAACTAGTTGGAAAAGAACAAAAAATGTTTAAATCAGAAGAAAAAAAACTACGAGCGTGGTTTTTTATTTTTTTTTGAACATTCGCAGAAATTCGGAAAAAAACTAATTTCACATCTAGCTCTTCTAGTTTCATGGCGAAAACCGGCTACTCTTTCGGCTTTGGAGAAATATTAGATGACCATATCTTTCGGAATCAAAAAAAAAAAAAAAAAAGGATAATACATTACATAGCACTCCCTCCGTTCTCAAAAGATTGATGTTGTAGGAAAAACAAATATTTTTAAAAGATTGATTTTTTACATTCTCAATACATTTTTAATGAAAAAAATAATGATGAATTGTAAATTCCAAGACACATTAATTGGTTTTATTGAATTACTATTGGTTTAGAGTCATAGAAAATTATTTAGTTCAAAAAATAAGACATTTATAACTAAGAATTAATGTGTTTTCTTAATAGTTGTGAAAATTCTACAACATCAATCTTTTGAGACCGGATGGAGTATTGTTTAATCAGGCATTGCAGTGCCCAAATCAAATTAATGAGCTTTTTTTTCTTTTTGAAAACAATCAAAATAATGAGTTCCAAATGCAAAACAAAGATTCCTCAGATACTCCCTTGAAGATCGATCAAATAAATTGGTAGTACATTTTTAGAGATAAAGGATCCATCCTATATCTTGCTAATTTCATTTATTTATTTTAATGATCCATCCACCTTGAAAATGAAGACAGGAGAATAACTATTTACTATTTACGAAGACATTGCACTCCTTCATGGCAAGTCTTTAAGTAATAATGTACTAGATTTGGACCTGCATCAAATGCGGGATTATAAATTTTATTATTTATTTCTATATTTTGATTTGGATAAAATATAGAATCAACACATGAATTGAGAAAAACATTTTATGAAAGAATTTCAAAGTATATCGTAAATGTTAAATAAATATGGTAAGCGACTTGTTTAGTTTAAATTAATTTGGTACTATGATTTGTGTGTAATGTTCAAAACATTTATATACACTCGAGTTAATAACATTTACATGTATTTTGACTAAAATATGAATAAATAATCAATTTTTAAATTTTATTTTAAGTTTATTGAGTTGATTCGTACAAACCAAATCGAGATTTTCATCTTCAAACATACAATTACAAAATTGTAGTAGTACCAAAAACAAAACAAATAAAAAGTTACATATCATTATCTATTTCTTTTTTATCGACAAATCACGTTTTTTTTCTTCTAATGCCTTTAGAATTAGTAGGAAAGTTAGAGATTTTCTGTAATTATTTACCACAATATTTGTTACCTTCTACAGACAATTAGTGGATTTCGTAGGATGTGTATATTAAAAATCATTATGATTTTAGGAAAGTTATATAAATGCTATTTTTCGGAATGTTAAGGAAAGTGAATGTAAAATTTTAGGAATGTTTTTTTATTTGTTGCCATGTTTATAAGCTTTAAATTTTTTTTTTGAATCTTTAATAAATGATAATTGTCCCCTAAAACTCTATTTGGATGACACTTAAGATTTTTAAGTTTTAATATTTCCAATAGGCCTCTTTGAGTAACACCTAGGATTTTAAACTTTTAGTGTCTCCTCAATTAATATATATAGGATTTTGCAATAATCATTACACACCATTAGATTATTTATCGTCTTTGACATTCCAAGTATTCTATATATACGGGAAAATTTTCAAAACTGTGACGTTAAACTATTTTTTACGAACATGTCACTGTTAAATTATCTTTTTAATTTTTAAAAACATTCCACTTATAACACCTTTTAAAATTTTATATCTCAAAATTTTCGTTCTAAAAAAACATTTTGATCCCTAAAAAACTTTACACCTTAAAAGCTAAACCCTAACATAGATTAACCCAAATATAAATGATATTAAAAATTTAGAATAGTGACGTTTTTGAAAAATGGCATTTTTGAAAAGTGTCATATCTTGAAAATTTTCCGTACATTATATAATCGGATATATTCAAAATATTCCACCTTACTCACAATTCGCTACACCAAATAATACTCCCTCCGTTCCATTATATTAGATGTTTAATAGATTTTTATTTGTTTCATTTTATTAGATGTTTTACTAGTTTCTATGCAAAATTTAATGTCATTTGATTTTTTGGATCTTTTAAATTATGTAGTCTTTTACATAATTGGCTGCATTATATTTTTAATTTATTATTAAATATTATTTTGTTTATAATTTATGTTTTTAATTCCTGCGCATTCAACCAAAATATCTTACAAAACGGAACAGAAGGAGTAAAAATTGCTATAATCGTTTTTTTCCCATTAGTGTATATAGTATGACTTTTCAAAGAACTCTCCGTTATGATCAATGTTCAAAAATTCACTAGGCGTTAATCGGGCGATCAGAGTGGGCCAAGCGATTAATGAGAAAATCGGAGATTAAACGGGGATTAATAGGAGATTAGTTTTACACATTTTTAAGGAAATATAGTATATATATTATTTTTGCGAATAAATAGCAATAAGTTAAGATAGTCTTGTGGTACGATGAGACTAATTATAAATTGAGAACAAGTGTTCGAATCTCTCATCCGCCTTTATCATCTATTCTGCGTATTTACTTTAATGAAATGCAAAATGACGAAATTGCCTTCATCTTCTTCTTGAAGGAAAACGATTTCTGCAACCCTAGCTGTCATATATGCTCAATTTCCTCACGTTATTCTTCATTTTTTTTATTTTTTCTTGTTCTTAATATCAAAATATGACAGATCCATCAAGTTTTAACCGATTTTGAACTTAAAATGATGAAAAATTTGAGTTTTTTCAAAAAATCCAAAAGATTGTCCAACAGGATTAATCGGACGATTAATCGGCTAGACGGCAGATTTTTTGAACAGGGGTTATTAGTCCTGGGCATTCGGGTCTCGGGTCGGGTTCGGTTCGGATCCATTCGGGTTCGGGTCTTTCGGGTATAGGTGTTTAGGACCCATTAGGGTATTTAAAAATTTCGGTTTGGGTTCGTTCGGGTTCGGGTTGGGTCCGAATTTTAAAATAGGATCCATTATAGGGTGATTTTTACCCTAAATACTAAAAAAAAAAAATTGGATTTATTAGTTATTTTTTATACAAGTTTTTCCAAAAAAACACCGAAAATGACTAAAATTCTATAAAAGTACCCGATTTTTTTTTGTGTTTCGGATATTCGGGTACAAGTTCGGGTTTCGGTTCGGGTCGATTTCGGGTCGGGTCCATTCGGGTATATGTGTTTAGGACCCATTAGGGTATTTGAAAATTTCGGTTCGGATTCGGTTCGGGTTCAGTTCGGGTTTTTTCGGGTCGGGTTCGGTTCGGGTCTTCGGGTTCGGGTCTTCGGGTTCAGGTTTTATGTCCATGACTAGGGGTTATGATTAGTTAAAAAGTCACATATTCCAATTAAAATTGTGTTGTCAAGGTTCCAAGTCCGAAGAAGCGTGTGGAAATGGGTTTGGTTGTGCATTGTTTTTTTCTTACAAAACTAGGACAGAGGATTTTCGTGGAAAAGAAGAACAATTTGCTGGAATGTACTTATGTAGCTTATCTTAAAAAACCTTGAAATACTTTTAAATATTTTCGTTATTTTGTGATGAAAAGATGTCCGAAACATTTGTCTCACGTCAAAAAAAAAAACATAAGATACTTTTTAATACTTTCGTTGCTTTGTGATGAAATGAAACCCGCTTTGCCATCATATAGAAATATATTTAACATTTTTAAATATATTTAAGATTTGAAAAGAAAATAACAACTAAAAATAGACACTTTTAAAAATGTTCAATATATGGCTATGTATCCTGTGTGCATTTTTTAAGGAAGAACAAACCTCGGTCATTAATTAGCATTTTTTTTGTGTGGTTATTTGTTTGACCTTGCGGTACATTAAAAGAATACCTTTTTTTTTAAAACTTAAATATCACATGCTAGAGAAATACCACAATCAAATATCACATGCTAGAGAAATAATACATCTTGACAAAAAAAAAAAAGAGGAGAAATAATACATCACCAAATAATAAGGAAAAACAAAAAATAAAGACTTAATACGAGATAGAAGTAAGCAAGTCGCATGCATGGAAATAAGTGTCCTCTGGTTCTCCCTTTGTCATCATCAACTCACTACCGTCTTCAATCAAATGGCCCAAAGCAATCTCAATTCCGCTGTCCCTAGCGTTAAGCCTCCTTCGGGTGATAAAACAACGCCGGAACTACCCGTTGTTCACAACGATAACGAACCAGGTTTTAATTTTCAAACATTTTGGATTTTTAGAAAAATATTTTACCATATATAGAACTAAATCATGCATGCATCTGTAATTAAAGCTTACCCCGCATACGCATTTTGTATGCATGTTTATGATAGGAGTAGTGTTTTTAGAGATACTTGTTAATTAATTTGGTTCGGAAGGAGAGTTTTCGTTTAGTTCCTTCTTTGAGCATTAATGTTGTATATGTACATCAAAAATGTTATAATCAAATACCAGCGAGATCTAAAGAAGAATGATGTCAAATATGTTGTGTTAGAATATTATTTTTCCCTATCATAAGTTGGTTGTATTTAACTAAAATAAAATAACTCGTTGAATCTTGGAAATATATTATTTTGATCTGGATTTGTAAGAAAGTAATACCTAGTTTTGGGTGTCAAAGTGAATGGAGCGAATATGATCGAGTACGTTAGGCAAGTGTTGTAGATGTGCACGTGAAGCAATAGAACTTTGAATATACTAGGAGAAAAAAAAAAGTGTTAAAGAAGAAAATATTGTATGTTCTTGAATCCAACTTTTTAATGCTGCAGACGTAGGATCTAAGAAATTAGAAGAGAAAAAGAATAATGAATCTGAATCTGAAGATGAACACGAAGACGAGAAGTCAAAGCCAAAACCAGAACCGAAGAATGTAGTGACAGAAGATACGGGAAGTTCGAGTACAGAAGAAACGGAACGTCTCAGAGAGGCATTGAAAAAGATAAAAGAGAAGCAAGCCACTCATGCTCTCTATTGCCCTAAATGTACTCTTGACATCACCGAAAATGTTAAACTCTACAACAAAACAGAGGCGCCTTATCCGTTCGACCAAAAGACTTGGGTACTGTGGGTTCCTTTTGTTTTCCCCTTTTTCATTTGGCGATGGTGCATTAGCGTTTTCCAAGGTAACCATATACACACATATATACTGTTACTTTTTATGTATGTATATAATATGATGATGATGAATAAGACGCTTTGTTTTTAAAAAACAAATATGCTTAAGTGATTAACGTTTCTTGATCTACAGAGCGAACTACAAAAACCCCGTCTAAAGAAACTATTGTTACGTGTATACATTGCTTGATATTGATAATGATGGTGTAGACGCTTTGTTTTTGTTATTTTTAAAATGCTTACGTAACTAATGTTTCTTGATCTATAGAGCCAGGCAAACCCACCCCATCGCCTAGTGAAACTCCAAATCTTCCTGAAGGTATATATATGTGTATACAATTGCTAAGTTCATATAATTACATATGGTGGTGATGATGATGAATACAGTTTGTTTTCCTAATTTTTAAAAATGCTCAAGTGATTAATGTTTGTTGATCTATAGAGTCAGGCAAACCCACCCCATCGCCTAGTGAAACTCCTAATCTTCCTGAAGGTATATATATGTCTATACAATTGCTAAGTTCATATAATTACATATGGTGGTGATGATGATGAATACAGTTTGTTTTCCTAATTTTCAAAAATGCTATCAAGTGATTAATGTTTGTTAATCTATAGTAAAAGGTGGCAGCCTCCCGCCTTCTAATGATAATATTCGTGGTATAAATGTTTGTATGTACATTACTTAGAGTGGAGAAACATAGATTTCTAAATTTTTTTACTGACTGATTCTTCATCTACATAACCAGGCTGGATTATTTCCTTGCTCCTTAAAATAAATCTGCTGTACCTATTGGTGGTTGTTGTGGTTCTGGTTCTGCCATTGCTACTAGTCATTGTTTTTTGGGCCCTGCCTTCTTCTAAGGGAGGAGGACATAAAAAACCAGTCTTGCCCTCCTTGCCCTCCTTGCCTTTTCCCATGCATTTCCCCATTATCAAGTACCTTCCCGTGATCTTTCTGTTTCTGCTCGCCGTTCTGATTCTAGCCTGGCGGCACAAGAAAGGTGATTCCATTTGCTCTAAACATTGACTAACGATATCTAATTATCTATCGATAGACGAAAATAGGCCTCAAAACCGTAATGATCGAAGTTACATGTCCTTCCGCATGAATGCCTTTGTTGATTGAAATAAATATGACCGTATTAATGTATGTAGAAATATGATCTTTTTCATCTTTGTCTGATTCTTTTCTTCTTATTTGTTTGCTTAAGGTTCAATGCCATCTCTTACTGTACTTACAAATGTGTTGAGGGACTTTATTGTTGCTCCATTTCAACAATCATCAGTAAAGATAGACATCTTGAAGAGTATTGTGTACGGAGGTCTAATCGAGTCAATCACAAGCCTCGGTGTCGTATCTTCTGCTGCTGGTTCCGGAGCTTCAACTCGTAAGTATTCAACAAGAGCATACAAACGCTACATAATATTTTCTTCATACATATCAATTAATCTCTTATTTTCCTGCAGTCAACGTTTTGGCCTTGGGGGTAGCCAATCTATTCAGTGGTTTATTTCTCATCAGTCACAATGTAAATCGTTTTCTTTCCTCTCTTTTAAGTTAGTAATAATAGTAAGTGAGGTTATTATGAAAACAGATTTTCTCATGCGCTTAAAGATTGGAAAGTTGATTTTAACCATTCACACTGACAATATTGTTGGCAGTTATATGTACTGCTATGTAGATCGCATTATGAAGGTGAGAACCATGATCATATGCCAAATCTAGCACCAAAATATGATCAATACGAGATCCTGCTGGGAAAGAAAAAATGGGCATGGCTCCACGGGTTCGTTGTGTTTGTTTCCTTAGTCATCTTTGCTGTGATCCCTCCGCTCTTGTACGGCTTTTCATACAAAATAATCGAAGGAGAACACTCCAAAGCTACAGTTGTTTTCTTCGTATCTCTGGTCTGCGTCATCTCTCTCTCCTTTGCGAAAGCCCACGCTTTTAGCATGAACAATAAACTCATGATTGTGGCTGAATACACCGGAATAGCAATTGTGGCATCTGTGGTTTCTTTCCTTGCCGGTCATTACTTCATGGATGCGTTTGGAAAGTTTGACTTGCATTAGCTTGCCTCTGATGACCATATTCTAGAAAACGTTTTTAAATAAACATAGCTACTACCGAAGAAGTCTTTTCTACTTTCATTTTAGCAAGAGTTCTTTATCTTTTCCTTATGTCTCACGTCTTTCATTTGTTTTATTGTACAAGAAGTTGTTTTGTTTCTTTGTAAGCGGAAACAGGTTCGATTTTTATTCAAGAATAATCAATTTCTCTTTTCATCTACACATGTTAACAAAAGGCATTTGCAAAACAGAGAGAAGAAAATTAGGCATAAAATTAAGAACGTGGAACTCGTGAAATTAAAAATATATATATTCATATAATAGGACTTGACCATAAATTGTGATGAAAATGCCCAAAACAAAACAACTAGGCAGATTATAGAAGAAGGTTTGTAAATAAACAAAACAACCCAAGACTTGTTCTGTAGCTCGTTTTATCTCTTTTTGTTTCTTTCATTTAAACAAGACTTCTCCTTCTTCCTTTTGTGCCAAGTCTTTAATAATGTCTTTGCACACCAACTTGTTTTGTTTCTCTGTAAGCAAAAAGGTTCCGACTTTTTTTCAAGAATAATATTTTTATTTTCAAACAAAAGGCATTGACAAAAGAAGATAAAATAGACAGAAAGAAATTGGTTAGACATAAAGTAAAGAACGTGGAACTCGTGGAATTAAAAATATAATAAGACTTGACCATAAATAGTAATGAAAATGCCTCTGAATCTTATCTTTGCCCGTTTCCGATGGAACCTACCATGAATCTCATTCCAACTCCAAGCTCCGCTGTCGACGGTGGTGTCAATACTGATGAAATGACCAAACTGCCCCTGGCCTCACCACACAGCAGCGAGAAAGAAAATGGCGTTGACTTAGGGCACGAACGAGGTTTGAGAATTATTTGTATTTCTGATTACTAGTTACTTGTCTACAGTTCATAAAGGTTTCGTCTTTTTTTTTTTCAATTAAGATTCAACTTCTTATTCCGAATACTTGGAATCCAATTTTGTAGCTACAGAATCCGAGCCAAATGATGCTACTGACACTGAGAATGGTTCAGAATCTGTAGACAAGAATCAATCCCCTGAAACTATAGATGTAGTTAGAGTAAAAGATTTACAGACAGAGCCTGATTCTTTGGACGATGATGTGGAGATTGTGATCAAGAACCAGCATAAGTACTACATATACTGTCCCTGCTGTGGTGAAGACATCACCAAAACAGTCAAGCTCGTGAAGAAATCAGATCTCCAACCCACTAAAAAAAGTGACACTGAGAATGAGGCTATTGACACTAAGAATGGTTCAAGATATAAAGACAAGAAGATTAAGTTTCCATCATGGTTCCCTGTTAATCTTCACCAGCTGTTTCATTCTCTTTATCGCCACGGCAAAGACAAAGGTAATGTTTCTTTTCATGTCTTCTTTAGGTTTTGTTGTAATGGTATGGATAGTTGTGATTGATGTTCATTTTTTGGGGAATTCAGGCAAGAAAGAGGTTGATTTAAAGTCACCAACAGTACCTTCCATCGATCTTGGTATCGATGATAAGGAACCGATCGAGATTGAGAAAGAAAAACCGAGTTTTCCAAAGTGGTACCTTGATGCTTTTGCTTGGTTGTTCCTCTGTATTATTATTATCGCTCTCTCCGTCCTTTTCACTTCTATACAGCAGTCACCATCAGTCCTTTCTACCTTTCTACCGCCTTTCATCCTGCCGCATCCGCAATTGCCTTCAGTGTCCTCATTGCAGTTGCCTTCCGCTTCAGTGCTTTTGTTACTTCCCACGTTTGCAGTGTTGTTTCTCGTCATTATGGCAATGAGAACCCGTTACAGCCCGAGATTTCAAAAGGAGAAAGGTAGTTTCTTTTTCTCCCTCCTTGTTTTGTTTGAAGAAGGAAGCTTTCTGCTCTTTCAGAATTTTGATTTGGCGATTTTTTTTAACTATGACAGGCGATGAAAGCATCGATTCCAAGTCTAGTGATACCGCCAGTGTAGAACAGAGTCGAAAAGCTGCAGATCCTGGTCAAGAAGCTGACAAGAAAACAGGTCTATTCCGAATTCTGATTCTGAATTAAGTTTGGTCAACCTCATTCCTTTAACAAATATTTTCTTGATTATGCTAGACAACCAAAAAGTTCACCCAGCTCCGCTAAATACTTCACCACATGAGCAACCATCAATGCAAATCATCGATAAGGAAACTCATGAAAATGCAGAGAGTGAAACACCAGCAAAAACTCAAGCAGAACCTGAATTGCAATCTAAACATACTCCACTAGAGATCACAAATAGTGTTGAAGAACCTCTTAAAGGCGGTACTAAACTCGAAATCCTAAAAAGTATTGTGTATGGAGGTCTTACAGAATCCATCACAAGCCTTTGCACAGTAACATCTGCTGCCGCGTCTGGTGCTACAACACGTAAGTAATCTAACCATATCTTTGAGGCATTTCGTCGAACACTTAGAACGCCTAAAACATGTTTCATGTCTTTACTGGTAATTCAGTGAACATTTTCGCCTTGGGAGTTGCCAATTTGTCGAGCGGCCTTCTTCTGATTGTCCACAACGTAAGTAATCTTCATTGTCCATAAATGAAATATCTTTATATAACCCTCAGAGAATTAAACAAAGATGCAATTTCTATTTTTGCAGCTCCAAGAACTCATAAACGAGAAACCCAGAAAACGAACCAACAGCACCGATGATCAGACAAATTCAGAAGAAGAAGAAAGGGATCGGTACGAGGAAATCCTTGGGAGAAGAGAGAAGTCGAAGCTTCACAGTTTCATCGCAATTTCGTCTTTCTTTGTCTGCGGGATAATTCCACCTCTAGTATACTGTTTCTCGTTCCGACAAAGATTCGAAAAGAGACAAGAGTACAAGACATTAGCTGTTTACGGAGTGTCTCTGGTCTGTGTCGTCTTGCTCTCAATTGCAAAAGCTTACGCCTCCAAGAGACCAGAGTATCTCAAGACTCTATTTCGGTACACGGCAATGGCGACGACGGCTTCGGGATTGTCTCAATTCGTGGGGTATTTGGTTAGTCGATGGCTTGAGAAAAGTGGGTTTTATGATGATTATCCACAAACAACTCCCCGATTTTGAGAGACTTGTTCTTGTATCTCTTCCACTTCCAGTGTCCTTTTCTAAATTGTTATTACGCTTTTTGGGATCGAATGTGTTTTTCCTTAAAAGTTAAAAAAAGTGAAAGAATTGATATATGTTGTAAAACATAATGTGATTATCCTTCTCACATTTGTCTTGATACCATGATCCTCACCCTCCTAGGGCATTCTTAATTTGTTTTTTTTTTTTTTGGGCAACACATTCTTAATTTGTTATTACCCTTTTCAAGTAATAAAATTTATTTTATGAACATTCTTAAGTAATAAAATTTATTTTAGGAAAATTTATTTATGAACGGTAGACTTATTTTTTGAACGGTAGACTTATTTTTTGAACGGTAGACTTATTTTTTGAACGGTAGATTTATTTACGAACGGTAGACTTATTTTTTGAACGGTAGACTAATTTTTTGAACGGTAGATTTATTTACGAACGGTAGACTTATTATATCCACTTAATGGTAGATTTATTTCCGAATGGTAGACTTATTAGAGTGAATGGTAGATTCATTATTTTCAATGGTAGATTTATTTTGGAGCAGTAGACTTATTAGGTGATTGGTAGATTTATTTCGGTAGACTTATTTTGGATGGATGATTTATTTTCTTTGACGGTAGAGTTAATTTGGCGTGGTAGACTTAATTTCGTGATTGGTAGACTTATTATTGTGGTGGTAGATTTATTATAGTTGATTATAGTGGTAGATTTGTTATAATGATGGTAGAGTTATTATGAGTGGTAGATTTATTATTTTTGACGGTAGACTTATACAATCTTTTCTCAGTTTACTAGACCAACCTTCGAGTGGTAAACTAAAAACATAGGTAGATTTGTTTTCTTTTTTAACCTTAAAGTAGATTTGTTTTTCGGATGGTAGATTTGTTTTTCAGATAGTAGACTTATTAGCTTGTTTATTGTGATGATAAACTTATTATCCGACGAAGCTTGTCATATAATTGTGGTAGACTTGTTTTCTTAACTTTATGGTAGATTTGTTTTTCGGATGATAGACTTATTTCCGATGGAGCTTGTTATATAGTTATGGTAGACTTAGTATCCGGTGAAGCTTGTCATATAGTTGTGGTAGACTTGTTTTCTTTTTTAACGTTACGGTAGATTTGTTTTTCGGATGATAAACTTATTTCCGATGGAGCTTGTTATATAGTTATGGTAGACTGATTATCCGACGAAGCTTGTCATATAGTTGTGGTAGACTTGTTTTCTTAACATTACGGTAGATTTATTTTTTGGATGATAGACTTATTTCCGATGGAGCTTGTTATATAGTTATGGTAGACTTATTATCCGGCGAAACTTGTCATATAGTTGTGGTAGACTTGTTTTCTTATTTAGGTTCTTTAAACAACAATGTAGTGGTAGACCTGTTATCTGACTTAAGTTCTTTAAACAACAAGGTGCATTGGAGACTGAGATAGAGAAGTATCAGCCTAGGAAAGAATACAAGTGTTTTAATTGTCCTCAATATGATCATAATCGCACCATTAGTGAAGCTTAAATATGTGTATTATTATTATTTATGTCTTTTTAGTTTTATATTTTAACTTTTTTTCTGTTTTAATGTTACGGTAATTGATGTTAAAGACATTTAAAAACAGATTATATAGAGAGCGAATTTTTAGAGTATATAAATTTTGCCAATTCATTACTTTGAACAGAGAATAAATCTACCATCAAAGAAAAACAAATCTACCACCAAAGAAAAATAAATCTACCACCAAAGAAAAACTACCATACCATTGACAGAGAATAAATCTACCATGATATAACAAATTTTCTACCAAACTAAACTACCATTACCACCGCTGAATCCAACAAATCCACGACCTCCGCTTCTTACGCCACCACCTCTGAAGCCTCCACGTCCACCAGAATAAATCTACCATAAAAAAAAAATCTACTATCAAAGAAAAATAAATCTATCATACCATTGAACAAAAAACAAATCTACCATTACGGAACAATAAATCTACCATGACAGGACAGATCCACAACCTCCGTCTCTTTCACCACCACCTCTGAAGCCTCTCCGTCCACCAGAATAAATCTACCATCAAAGAAAAACAAATCTACCATCAAAGAAAAATAAATCTACCATCAAAGAAAAACAAATCTATCATACCGTTAAACAAAAAATAAATCTACCTTTACAGAACAATTAATCTACCATGACAGGACAGATCCACGACTTCCGTCTCTTTCACCACCACCTCCGAAGCCTCCCCGTCCACCAGAATAAATCTACCATCAAAGAAAAACAAATCTGCCATCAAAGAAAAACAAATCTACCATCAAAGAAAAATAAATCTACCATCAAAGATTTTTACAATACTCTCTCTACCACTGAAAAGAAACTGGAATTGTCAATTACATGTTGTAGAATGCACCGAAACTTTCTAAATGTGCACAAGAACAAGAACAAACCCAGAAATTGAACACGAATAAACCCAGAAATCGAACACAAACAAACCCGAAAATCAAACAAGACAAATTGGAAAAATTGATTCGTATCTATATATGAAAAGAAGAAAAGAGAAAGGAAGAAAAGAGAAGTTAAGAGAATCCGGAAACTTACCGTTGGAGTCGCCGGAGAAGACGAGGATGATCGCCGGAGAAGACGAGGAAGATCGCCGGAGAAGTCGCGATTTCGAAGAGAAGAGAGAAGTCACATGAAAAGAAAAAAGAAGAGAGATTTTTGGTTTTGTATTTTTTTTGAAACCCTATTTTTTTTTTTTGTAATGGCATTTCTGTAATTATAAAATTTCTTCAAGGTTTAAAAGACCTTTCCCACTTCCCAATGTCATGAGAGTTATTCTAAAAATTATCATACTTTTGGAAGTCATTATAGTAATTATCTCTTTATTTTATTCATATGTTCATTAGTATAAATAGTGATGTTGTAGTAAGAATGATAATCACTTCTCTCACGCTTCCTCTTGTTCACTTCTCTCATCTCTATATAAAATAGGAAGAACTTTAGTGTGTATAATTATACTAGGAAACAAAACCACGCGTTCCGCGTGGTAAAATAATTTTTTTATTGGATGAAATAGTTATAAAATGCCATTGGTATTATTATCTAGTTTGTGATAACTGAAAATATAACATTTATATAATGCATCATTTTTCCGTGACCTTATCACCCATCAAAATATTATTTAACTTTTAATGAACATGTTATTGCTATCAGTTTTGTCTTTTACCTTTGGTAAGAATTTTTTGGTTTGTGTCGTTCTTCATCTTTGTATGTGTACTTGTGTAGTAATATGATTTTTAATTCATTAAACCTCTCAAACATCCAATTGGCCAAGATTATGTAAACGCTCCAAACCCAAATCAGCAATCAACAAAGGAAATTGAATGTAAAATAATATTCAAATCAAAACCGGTTATACAGTAAATGTTTCTCGTAAGCTGAAAAAGACAAAATCAAAAAGCATTTGAGGTATAGAATTTCATAACCATAACATAATAAGAGGATTTGTAGCGTAGAGTGATTCAATTGCAAGTGGTAAGCCACATTTTCATAGCTTCAGAGTAGCCATGATCCCCATATTTCGGATTGAGATAATACGGGTGCGTATGTTCTTGTATGTTCTTGTCGATCTGTTGCCATATGATAAGTGGTGAGAAAGCATCTTCACCAAGTCTTCTTCAGTTCTGCTCCCTTAATATTTGATATATGGTTGATTGAAATACATACTGATAAGCTCAAATTAGACCTAGAGCTAAACTCTCTCAAATTAAGAGATCAGTTATAGTACTTTAGGATCGAATCCACAGGGAATCAGATAAACACAATAGATTAATAAGTTCAGATTAAGCTAAGCAGGATGATGAGAATGAAAATCAAAGTAAATAAAATGAGCAGTGAACGGTTGTCAAATCAATTAAAATAAAAGCTAGGCACAGAGAAATCGCAGGTGAATCAGAATTGCAGATAACAGATAAAATATAGGAATATGATGTTCAGTTCCTAAACATGAACATGAATGTAAAATCGATCAGCTGTCGCTGCAAAGATTATCTATGCTTAAACCCTAGAAAGCCAACTGTCGTTGCGAATCCTATGAATCTAAACAAGCAATAAATTTAGGCTCAATTGTTCACAAAACCTTAAACCAAATTTCTTTACGAAAAGGAATTTTGCTCATCAAAGACAAGTTCAAGTAATTAATAAAACTGTCGTTTCTATTAATTAACTCTAGATCAGATTTCAGTTCGCGAGGCTAAAATCAGCAATAAACACAAGTCAAGATGAAGAACTTCTAAAGATATTATCCTAGTAATTAAATCAGATCTAGCAATTCATCAAACATCTTTGAAAATCCCTAGACCTAACAAGGTTACTACTCAAATATAATCGAAGCAAAAACCATTATATTAATTGAAATATATATATTAAACTTAGTAAAATAATGCATGAAGCCTAAACAATGGCTTAAAAACGTATATATAGAGGTCAACATCTGGAACTTTTTCGGCAAAAACGGAAATCTTCGAAATTGGGCTTTGGGCTTCTGCGACCATGGTGTCGATCGACACCTCTTCAAAAGCTTCGTGTCGAGCGACAGGATTGGTTGTGTCGCTCGACAGGATTGGTTGTGTCGCTCGACACAGCCTCTGAAACTTCAATCCAAATTTCGCATCTTTGATTCTTCACTCCGCAATACTCCAAAACTTCCAGTAAACATTTTTTATGCTCCAAATGACTTAGTACCTGAAAAGACTCTAAAACACTACAAAGACTCTATATAAAAGGACTTATATCATGGTCTAAAACGGGTAAAAACCATGATATATCACATACCAAATGAGAAAGTGATTAGATTTGGTTTGAAATGAGGTAAGAAGATCAATGGTCTCATTCCAATTCGTTGGATAATCAGAGCCGAATAGTCAAGAAACAATACTTCTCCACAAACTCCCGAGACTCTGCAATCAAAGAAGAATTGTGAGTATCTTCAGCAACCCCATATAGTTTACAATCGGTATTTAAATTCCTGATTCAAGCTTCACGTTTTATCATTGGTTTCCATGCGAACTTGAATAGCAAGCAACACAATAAATGAGTATTTTGGAGTTACATGTGTAAACCACACTCTCTTGTACCATATACCTTTTACACCTTAGACTGACTGTTGATTTTGTTATAAGAGGGAGAAGAGCTTTGATGATAAAAAGTGAAAACATATCAATGAAGAAACTTATACATGTTGGTCTTGCGCTTTGACTCCTTTTCTTTATTTAATGAATGGGAAGCTTAACTTTGATGGCCCCCCAAGCTCAATATTTCCAATACAAAAATATGAAAGCGTGGATCTTAGCGTAGGATCACATGTCTGGCTTTGCCAATTTATTATTACTCTTCAATATGCGTCATTGTTTTGACTTATATGTAGATTTTTTTGTTAAATGATAACTTAAACTATAAGAACAGAAACGTACACAAATAATAATGAAAGCACCAAGATGAGATAATGACGAAAAATATATAAAATTGATCTGCTGGAAGAATAACTCCTATATACCATCTTTTCGCATGTTTTGGTTTCTCAATTTCACGGATTGTGGATGGGTTCTAAAAGCTTATGCTTTTTTATGTATGCAATTAGAAGTTGCACACTCCTTACCAAGGTCGTCTCTCATCTACCTCTATTACGTTGAATATATATAGACATGTTACTGGGAATAATCCTCTATAGATCTAAAACTTAATCGACATGATTCGCCCTAATCATTTCTCTTGTTAAATCCTGGAAATCTGTGATACAACTCCATGCTTTATTTCTCACAAGGGTCCTATCACCTCCAAAACTATTTGATAAGATCAAAGTGTGGTTCTTCCTTTATTAGCTTCCTCAAAAGAGTTACGACTCTATTGCCCGACATCAGAGATCAAACTCTCTTATTTCCCTCACAAATCCTCAAGACATGTTTGATCATTCCCTTACAATTCTTTTTTCTGTTTATATACTTAGTCTCTCTTCTCTCATTTGTAACCCTTTTCCTTTTTATCTTACTATCACTACAAGAAAACAGGTCATTTGCCACTCACAGAAGCGTCACAAATTCGTCACTAATGACCCATTTGCGACTACTTTGTGACGCCAACTCGGCATCGCAAAACGTGCGTCGCTAATTTTCGGCGTCGCTAATCAGTCGGAAATTAGCGACGCTTGTGTGACTACATTATTTCAGTCGCTAATTTGTGACTGATATGAGGCTCCTCGAAGGCGTGGCAAATAAGCGACTGAATTGTGACACCATATATTAGTCGTAATTTTGTGACGAATCTGTGTCGATTCATGTAGTCGTTAATTAGCGACGAATATTGTAGTCATTAATTTGCGACTGATAAGTGACGCCTTTGTACTGGGTTTAATTCATTTGTAGTCACAAAGTAGTCATAAATTTGCTTCTAATTAGCCTCTGATTTGCGACGCTTTTTTCGAAATGTTTGTTTTATTAGTCACTTATCAGTCTCATTTCAGTGTCAATTTAGCTACTAAATTTTGATTGTTATTATGTTGTGAATGCTCAAATGTAAAGAAGAATCTATCAAACATGAAACAAAAACAATAATATACATTATCAAGCACTTCAAGTTCCAAATGCTTGCAAAAGGTTTAAAGTACCAAAAGACAAAGTATTACAACTCATAAATTGTGTGTTACAAAAAGAGTGATAAGAGTGAGAGGAGTCAAGTGTTGGAGGGAACTGGTTGGGAGTTGCCTTGGATCGGTGTCGTACCTTTTGCTAAAGGCGGGTCGACGACAGGTTGCTCAGTCCGTTTGGTCTTCACAAACTCGCGATCACGTTCCTCGTTCTCCTTATCTTGCTCAGCAATCCGTTCGGACAACCCTTAGACAAATTCAAAAATAGACATAAGGAGATTGAAATCCAAATAAACCAATTAGGAAATAGACATAAGTTTCATTTTGTAGCTTCTGCTTTCCCATGATTCTTCCCAAATACCTTTATGCCACTGGATATAGCGGTAGCATTTGCAACACGAGGCCAAACACCATACTCAGCTAATAAACCGAGTAAAGACGTCATGAATATATACCTCTCGTCTTCTGGAACCTGAAGATGGAGAGTGAGAGAAGTACACACAAGGCAATGAACTAGTACTTAATCTGAGGCCAACCCAATATACCTTTAAATCATTAGCTAGCTGACTTCAAATTCCCTTCTAGATCGCCTTTTCTACGAGCTAATTCATTCAAAGCCGAAGTAACAGATTCATTTTGTTTCTCATCAATCGCCTAAAGTAATAAAGAAACAACAATTAATCAAACCCATAATCCAAAGATGAACACTTTCCATAGATAGATTTCTACAAACCACACGAAGATCGGCACATTTTCTCTCTAATCCACATTTCTCATTAAGCAATTGCATATCCTGTAACCAAAAAGATGCAAAAAATTCAATTTCTGATTCAAAGTTTACATTTTTTAAAAGATTATGTTACCTTTAAACAAGCAGCAACAATTTGTTCTTGGAGATTATGAATCTCTTCTTCCTGAGACCTTGCTTTCGTATAAAGTGCCTATTTATAAAAATTCATTTCAGTAAAGAGAAGGCCATTCAAGATCATCTATTGCTTCTTTCAACGCAGCTGACTGATACATTAGCAAATACCATTTAAGAAATCTCACATGTATCGAAATGCTCTCACTGATACGTTAGCAATACCATTTGAGAAAGCTCTTACTAAAAATGTGCATTGAAGTCGAAAAACGCAATACATTAGCTATAGACTTATAATACCTTTACGGTAAAAGTAAGTGGCACGCTTCCTGCCTGCTCAAAGTTATAGTCCCACACAACGGTCTCTGGGATTCTTGTTCTTATCTCAGAGTAGACACACGAGTTCAAGGTATCAACAGATCTAATAAAACACACAAATCAGCTAATTGCTCGTAATTCGCAACTGAAATCACTGGTGTTGATCAAAAATCAGCGGAACTAGCATCAGATTTCACAAAGATATAAGAGAATAAATGTTCATACTTGAGAAGAAGCTCCATATCAGGACCTGGATACTTGATTTCAATAGTATTTGAATGTCCAGGAGATGAGAATGTGTTCAAGGAATCCACAAGAAGCCCCAAGCTAATCCTAAATCTCGGTCTCCCTTGAGCTCCATACTCGTATTTCGTGAATAACTTCTCACATAAAAAAATCATATCAGAATTTCACAAAATGGTGAATCGAATTTCAATGAAATGTTTCGAGATTGAAGAAAAATCTGATTACCTCGCGTTGGAGATAAACCTTGGCTTGAAGACAACCTGATTCCTCAACGATTAACACTATTCCATGTTCAGATAACTCGATTAAAGCATCCTAAAATCGTAATTTTCTTCAGAAAAAAATCGATTAAGAACCCTAGATACGTTTTTCTGGGAATAGAGAACAAAGACAAAGACCTGGTGACGTTTCCATCGCACACAAGCAAGCGCATCGACCATTCCTTGAACATTATCGAGCTGACAAACGAGATTCGGCGTCTCTGGTTCAATCGCCGGCGACGAACTCATCTCGGTTTCTGGATTTTGAGTGAGAGAGAGAGTTTATCGATTCGATTAGTGGATATAATCGAACGGAATCGAGAGACTTGGAGAAAAACGGGAAGAAATCGAGAGATTTGGAGAAGAAATGATAAAATTGGGTTTTTTCTTTCAAAATCGCATGAAATCGAGAGAGAGAGTAGAAGAAAAGATTAGATTTCGGCTAAGTGTTTTTGGAATATAAGTTTGGGTTATAACTGTGGGCCTCAGAAATTAGTAGGAAATTGTTGACTTATTTTTGAAATAGAGGGAAAATTTCCCCGTGAAAAGTTCAAAATTTTTGATAAATAGCCCAGATATTCGTCACAAAGGAGTCTCAAATGCGTCACAAATTTGTGTCTAATTTGCGACGAATTTAATGTAGTCACAAATTAAAACCCTAAACCCTTAACAATTAGACCCCAAACTATGATCCTCTAGGCTTTATTTAAACCCTATAACCTATATGAATGCATATATTCACTAAAATAGTCTTTCCAAAGCATTTTTTGATAAAACATCAAATATTCCAATATGTGATGAAAACTATAAGTGTTTATAAGTGTTTAGAATTAAGAGTGTTGTTATATTGAAAACTTGTTATTGAATTTGATAAATTAGCTACTAATACATATTTATAATATGCCATTGAGTTTTGTACACTCTAATATGAATTATGACACATAGACTCATAGATTTTCGTTTTTCCAATGGGTGAAAATGTTAGTTGGAGTGGCAAATGAGTCACAAATCAGTCACATTGGAAATTTCCGTCGCAAATATGTGGTAAAGTAGTAGGTAAGTTGTGACGAATTTGTGACGTCTCGATAGGGTATCGGAAATCGAAACCCCAAACCATATAGAGTCACAAATCCGTCGCAAATATGTGGTAAAGTAGTAGGTAAGTTGTGACGAATTTGTGACGTCTCGATAGGGCATTGGAAATCGAAACCCCAAACCCTATAGAGTCACAAATCAGTCACAAATCCATAGCGTCACCAATCTGTGACTCCTTAGTTCGTAACAAATGTGTCACAAATTTGTGACTACAATTTTCGTTCTTACCGAGTCGCTAATTAGTGACTGATATGTGACTGTACCGAAACCTTCACAAAGGTGTCGCAAAGTAGTCACAAATTTGTGACACCCTTACGACCAGGTATATTTGTCGCAAATTTGCGACTACTTTGTGACTGATATTTCTGACGTCGCAAATCAGTGACAAAGTAGTCTCAAGTTAGTCGCAAATATTAGTGACTGATTTGCAGTCACAAACTGCAGTCACTTATGGACTGTTTTCTTGTAGTGTATTCAGACTCATTCTTCACTTTCACCTCATAATCATTTACAACTACCTTAGCATCAGAGTCTCTCCTTTGAGCATTTTTCTTGCATACGTAAGCCTTCTAGATCCTATCACCATCTTACATTGTCCTTCATACCAAATCATATTTCTAATGCTATCAACTTCCCTTTATATAGAATATGCTATAGTTGAACCGAACTACTTCACACCAAGTATTCGGTGTGAATAGATGACACATTTCCTCCCTTTTTTTGATAGAGTTTGTCCCAAATGATTAAGTATATTTCATTCTTGTATATTTGAGATCAAATCATTATAAGTTAGAGAAACATTTTGCTTGATCAATCTTTAGTTGATACATAAAAATAGAGAGGGCACTTAATGACTAAGCGATCCAATTGTTGCAAAAATGTTAAAAGTCCTAAAGATCTCTTCATTGCAGCGAATCTGGAAACCCAGTTAGGCTTGAGAATGAAGATGGAACAAATAATTTGTTTTTATCTCTTTCTATTTTTTTTAAAAGAAATTTCCTTCTATATATTGATCTCCAACGTTAAAGAAGTTATGAATGATTGCTTGAAATTAACCTTTACCTCTCATAAAGTCAATCATATGATTGTGTTTCTCATTAGGACAAATGCCTCGGTTACATGTTATTAATTTCTCATCTTCATGTCAGTAGAAAGTAGTAGAAAATAGCCAGAGAAGGAAGATCCATCTCCAAAATAGAGTGATATTTGCTTGTTAAAACGACCAACAATGATGATATTGGCACAGTATCATACTCCTCGTAAAATGGTCAAGACAACAAGACATATTGAAGTCAGTCGATGATAGGTTAAACAATACTCTAAGAGGTTAATCGGCCAATCAAACAAAACATGGGCAGGAAGACAAAACCCTATGGAAATCAGAAGAATAGTTGTTTTAGAACGGTAACGTCTTTTTAGGTACCTTATTCAACATGTTCAAAATGAGATTAGCAAAAAAACATGGAGAAGAATAAGTGAAATCAAAATCCAAAAATTTCTAGCTTGATCGACACTGACTTGCCTTTTAGATATATAATTTTTGGTCGATAACATAAACTCATTCAAATGGTCGTCAAATATTGGGGAGGAATAAGAGCGCCTGTATTGGGCAGAGGGAGAAGGAGAAAGATATATGCTCTAAAATCTTATAGTCTATAATCTAACTTATTTATGTATTGGAACGGAGAGAAGCAGCTATTCGGTTAAGGGCCTGAGAGTTGCTTTGCTGAAGGTTTATTCAATAGGGGAATTCTCATCTATCAATCTTTGATTCGAATAAATTATAATCGTTGGATGATAACATATTAAAGTATGCGATGCTGCGAGTGAACAATTTTTAAGACAAGTTTTGATTAAATGGAAGTACATCATGGTTTTCCTATTCATTTGTTTAACTCCGCATAAACGCTAACATACCTTTACAGCAAACCAAAAATTTTGCCCACTCTTGATCATACAATCTGAAAACAAAGAAAGCTACTACCATTTTAGATTGTTTTTTTCTAATCTTTTGAAACGATACATCCGTATTGCACATTTTATAATTTGCATGCAAACAAGACTTAATCAAAAGTTATTTGTTCTTTGGATTATTTGAAACATTTTTACCAACCATTTTTAAAACCATGTTCCTTAAACCAACACAACCAATCATTCATATCCCATTTCGAAGAAAACGATAGCGAACTCCACAAATTTTTGCCGTGTTATTCATGTAGAGACAAACCAAGTTGAAATGTATGAAGGAGATGATGGTGAAGATGTACTACCTACTGGTACAAATATTGCTATAGTTTCAGAACATAATAAACAGAGGGTTTTCTTCTCAAAACTTTACAAGATTGAATTGATAAGTATACTTACACGTCACTCACCGTTCTTTCAATCCTAGCCTCACTATTCAAAGATCAACACATGATCTATGAACCTCTCACTACCCTTTAGCCCCTTTGATCAAGATCTTCTATAATGAACAACCCTAAATCCCCTTTGCTAAAAGATATAATTTACTCTATTGCGTTGAATGCACAAACCACAGTCAACTCTCTATTTAAACCCAATTGGAATATTCCCAAAACTTAGTCTTGGTCACTAAGTTTGGAAAGATCTTGTATCTTTCCAAATCTTCTAATATCTTCCTTAAATCTCTCTTGGATCATCCCATATCTTTTTCTTCATGCAAAGATCCCTTGGCTGAACTTCATGACAGCTCCATGTCTTAACCTAGGCCACGGCCCAGCTCCATAAAGCTCAAGTCCTTTGTACTTGCTTCAGCTCTGGTTGTACTAACTTTGGTACAACAACTAGTACATGACTTGCATCTTCTGCCTTATTTTATCTTTGTTTCAGTTGGCAAGGATACTTTCAATTAGGTTCAAGCCCAAACTCATTCGGCCTAACTCCTTTGTGCGACTCGAGCTCCTATTGTACTTTTGCTGGTACAACAACTCCTTCTGGTACAAGACTCCTTCTGGTCTTGTATCTTCGATCTCTCCCTTTTTAGCTTTGTGTGTCTCACAAGCACAAGCACCTGAAACACATACACATAACAACATAAGTAGCCAGCCATAAATAGGATTCTAAACAAGACTGTATATTTTATGGAGCTACAGAGTTATAGAGTTCTCAAGATCAACCATCCAACATTATAGCCTCATCTCCTAACTCCCCCATAATCCTATCACTAGTGACCGAATCTCTAATCAAGATCAATGACATAAAGAACCATGATCCGGTCATACTCCCCCACAAATCAAGACATCTATATTTCTCCCCCAGCTTGTGAGCACACAAGTTAAAAACATCTAGAGTTAGTACATAGGGAAAAGAAACATGACCTTTATATTCTGAAGCCGTGTCTAAACAGTGTCGAACAGACATGGTACATGACACGTATATTGAAGCATGACTATTTTGGCCTTGTGGTATGATGACTGAACGAATCTCCATGTCGTTTAGCTTGCCTGTCTCATACCATCTCCTGATTCAACTCCAGTTTCAAACTGACTAATTTATGTCGCAGCCAGAATTTGTTGATTCCTCTTAAACCTCATTACCTTTGCTTTTCTCTAACACTAGAGATAGCATCTTTTGTGCAACACTTCTTGGATCAAACTTGTGCAAACGTATACGGTTCCTCACTCTTTGCATCAAAATTCTCTGTCTTACATTGTTATCAGTACCGCATGATTCGCTCTCCACCTCAATTGATTCAGCTCCATCATTGTCTGATTCACCTTATGACTCAGATCCATTATTTGGAATAGCTCTTATAGTGAGTGAAATCCAGATGGTGCCAAGACTCACGATTGTGTAATAGCATGAGCTAATGTTGAAGTTGGTTGCTACGCTGCAGAGACAGGAGACTTGACAGGAGTATATACAGGTTGTAATGTAGCAGATTCTTGAGATTGGACAGGTACATATGACCTGGCGGACACAGGAAATGCTTCTCTTTTAATCTTTTTGCTTGGTGTCTGCTTAAGAGCTGGAGCTGCTCCAAGTTCTGGTTCTTCAGCTTCCTCAGCTTGGTCAGTACCACTTCTAGAGACTATCCCATAGCGTAAAAGACCGATGCACTTAGTGGGCTCAAAGCTCTCTCTTGGAAAACCTATGGAGACAACTCTTCCTTCTCATTTAATCTCTTATTATCTAAAACCCATTAAAACAACTCATCTAAGTTTGGCCCATTTGCAACCCTTAGAAAAATTATTCTCTTCTCTCGACCGATTCATTGTGGTACATGGCCATGGTCTTCTGAAAGACCTTGATTCACTACATAAAATTCTACACACGCACACATCCATCAGTAGCACAATTCATGAATTTCAGCTCAACCACATTTACCCAAAATCAAATGGGGATTATCAGAACAATGGTGCCCACAAATCAATCTTTAACAACTGGCCATTGGAAAACATTTTGTTCAAATTAAGTTAATACTTATTTCACCGTTGTTGCGTTGTATGAACCAACACCGTACCAGACCCATAGACACATTTTTCGCTTGTACGGATTACAGTATCTGGCCATCAGTGATTCAAGTGATTAGCTTTCACACCATCATGTCTTTATCTCCCCTTGAGTCGGTTTTCAAGCTTTGTTCACACAAAAGAGCAGATGATCATCGGATTCCTTAAGTACCAGACTGTCTGAGCAAAAGAAATACAGCCTGAACCATCATCAGAATCCTTAATTGCATGTTTTGAGCTTAGTGTAAATTTCTGGTACAAGACTGCATGAGCAAAAGAAATACAGCTTGTACTATGTTCATTTTATCATTGTTTATCCTGTTGAGTTTCTGGTACAGACTACCAGAGCAAAAGTAATACAACCTGTACCACGGTTTTGAAGTTCTCTTTTCTCAGTGAAGCATGTGCCGACGACAAGACAAGACGACATGATGGGTAGCTTTTTCTCACTAGCATTTCTGACGCCAAACAAAATCCAAATGTATACACATCTCGAGTCAGTACATGTGTCAGTTCTGCACACTTAAAAAACCACATCAAATTCCACAAATACCAATTAAATTTCTTAAGGTGACAAAACAATTAAAGTCCAGAGGTTTTGTGAATAAATCGGCCAGTTGTAAATCACTGATTATCCTCCACTAGTTTGCGGATAAAGTGGTGTCGAATGTCGATGTACTTTGTCCTTGAGAGTTGTACTAGATTCTTCGAGATACTTATAGCACTCTTATTGTTGCAGTGAACCAACAGTGTTCCAGAATCCATCCCATAGTCGGCTGACATTTGTTTCATCCACAAGAGTTGAGTGCAGCAGCTACCCAAAGTAATGTGCTATGCTTCAGCCGTGAAGAGTGATACAGAGTTTTGGTTCTTACTCATCCTTGAGATCAAGTTATTTCCAAGAAAGAAACAGCCATCGCTTGTGCTTTTTTCGATTGTCTATACTCTAAGCATCACAATACCAAACCAAGTTCTTGTTCGACCCTTTGAAGTACAAAATACCTAGTTCAGCTATATCTCTGATATATCAGATGATTCTCTACACTGCTTCAAGGTGTGATTGCTTAGGTTTGGCTTGATATCTGACACAGATGCCCACACTTAAGCACATATCAGGTCGACTTGCTGTCAGGTACAGGAGATTGTCGATCATGCCTTTGTACAGCTTCACATCCACATCAGGACTATCACTGTCGCGAGACAGTTTCGCTGTAGTACTCATGGGAGTGTTAGCTTCTTTGCAATGTTCCATCTTCAACCTCTTGATGAGATTCCTTGCATAAGTGCTTTATGAGATAAACACTCCTTCTTCAGATTGTGTGATTTGCAGACCGAGAAAGTACTTCAATTCTCTCACTATACTCATCTCGACCTCTTGAGTCATACTTGTAATGAATTCGTCAACAAGTGCTTGAGACTACTTCCAACGATGATATTGTCTACATAGATATGTACCATCATTGTCTCACTGTCTCGATCAAGAATGAATAGAGTCTTGTCGGCACTTCCTCTAGCGCATGTTAGAAATCCTGTGAGTTTCTCGTACCACGCTCTTGGAGCTTGTTACAGTCTATACAACGTTTTCCTTAACTTGTACACATACTCAGGATGATCCGAATCTTCATTTACGAAGGCACTCTTGACATCCATCTGTTACACCTTAAAATTTATAATACATGTCATTCCAAGAAACAACCGAATGGATTCCAGTCTTGCTACAGGTACAAGTGTCTCCTCAAAATCTACTCCCTCAATTTGAGAGTATCCTTCAGCAACCAGCCTTGCCTTTTTGAGGACGACAACACCACTGTCATCAATTTTTTTCTTGAAAATCCACTTAGTACCAACTACATTTATTGCTGCAGGTCGTGGTACAAGTTCCCAAACATTGTTCCTTTCGAACTGTTCCAGTTCTTGTACCATGGCAACTATCCATAACTCATCTTCAATGGCCTGGACATGTGTCCTCGGTTCTAGGACTGATACAGAGCAAGAAAGCTTAACCATCTCATTATAGTCCTTCTTGATTCCTC
This sequence comes from Draba incana, assembly GCA_963576765.1. NCBI lineage: Eukaryota > Viridiplantae > Streptophyta > Magnoliopsida > Brassicales > Brassicaceae > Draba > Draba incana. The sequence continues at coordinate 16,794,140 of OY755210.1, forward strand.
TCGTTTTCCACCCCTCATTCACAGCTCCGATGACATTAGATGTAGAATGATTCTGATACACATCCTGTAGCACACAATGATCTGTCACAGACTGGTTACCTAATTCGATTTGTTCCTTTGAACATGTCTGATCCAATGTTGTTGTCTGTTCATCCGCTTCAGTGGTCTTCTCTATCTCTGCTGCATGAAGCTTTGTATCATTGTCCGAGTGATAATCTTCAAGTTTTTATGAGATAAAAGCCATGTTGCACCGTAATCCCAACCTTGTAGCACTTATTGATGCTCGTCTTGTACTAGTGGCCTGCAGATCAGCTTTCTTTACCTAGATATGATTTCGATGATGATTCCAAGTGTACTACCTTTGCTGTCTGAGGCACTTCACTTTCTCCCAGAACTTGTAACAATATCTCTTGATGTGGCCATTTCTTCCACAAAAGTAACATCCTTTCTTCCGTATTGTACCATCTTCAGTTTTGGGCTCTGATGAACCAGTGTATCCCGCTGAAACAAACTTGACACCTCTAGTCTCTGAATCATTTTTTCCATTGTAACCCAGACCTCTGTGTGTCTTCTCAGTGCGACCGTATGACATAATCTTATCGAGTTGCTTTGTACCAGCGAACATGTGGATCTTCTTGTACTGGAGATCCAACTACGCCTGAAGTTGTGCTCATACTTCCTTTTCATTGTACAACTCCTTTTCTAGTCTTGCAGCTTTGGTTGCTAGAACAAGTTTCTCTTCCATCAGTGTCAGACTTCCTTATACCAGCTTCTTCTCAGCCTCTAGTTCACCCTGAACTACTTTCACCAGCTCCTCAAGGCCCTGCTTTTCCTTGATAAGACAAACATTTTCAAGGTTGAGACGAATGAAAGTATCTCAAATGTCTCTGTAGCTTGATATAAGCTCATCATCATGTTCTTCTTCTAATTCTGAATCAGACAGTGTCTCATCAACTTTGACTATCCCAACAAACATGATGAAGTTGTTCAGCATTGCTTCATCATCACTTCTGTCTTCTGATTTGCCGTCAGCCATCATTGATCTTTCATTCTTGTGCTTTGGATTAGTAGTACACTCCTGTTGAGTATGTCCAAAGCCTTTGCATCCGAAGCACTTCAACTCACGACGTTTCATAGTGGGACAGTCAGTTTTGAAGTGAGCAATACCTTTGCATTCGAAGCATTGCACCCCATTCCTTCGACCAGTCTTCTCGGTATCCAGTTGTCTTTCAAATCCACTGAATTTCTTTGAACCTTGATCTTGCTTCACTCGTCTCAAAGCTCTATAAAAACCGTCGTACCAGGAGACCCACTGTATCAGCATCATTTTCTGATTCAGCCTCATACTTCTCTCGAGAAGTTAGCGCCAGATTCTTCATCTTCTTAGTCTCTGAGGCAACACCTTCCAGTTCCATCTCATGTTGTCGAAGCATTCCCACAATCTCACCAAAGCTCATCTCTTCAATGTTTTGAGAGATGTTGATCGCTTTTTTATACGCCAAGAATCTCAGGGGAAGACAATGAAGGAATTTCTTGACCAACGAAGGAATCTTATGCTAGGCTTGTCTCCTTGATTATGTGGAAGACAATGCCTATTAATTTATTATTTCATTTCTTATTGCTTTCAATTATTTATTACTAGATGAGAGCCCGCGCATACGCGCGGGTCGAGTTTCTAACTATATTTTTAGGTATAGTTTTGTCTTAGTTCGGTAGATCTTTTACATCGTGATCGCTTTCACAATTTCCCGGGGCATTGATGCAGACATTCTATTACACCATAAAAAAACTCATCTTCTACTAAAAATGGATCATACGAAATTGAAATTTGTGTAAATCAGTCTTCTAATCATTGGTTAAGGTATAAGAAAATACTGGAAGATGGATCTTTTGAGCTCCTACCAAGAACGAAGTTGAAGTTCATCTTCATACCTATTCTTCTCAAGCAATCTTCATTTATCATCTCGCTCATATGATTTCTATAAAGATGATAAATAAATATTTTGTTATTTCTAATACTATATCTTATCATTGCTAATTTTAAGAACATTTTCACATAATTTTTTGGTTACATACTGTTTGGAGGTCTTGTACTGTTATGCGGGTTGTATAAGTGGTCATGTTTTGTCTACCTAATATTCCTATGTATGTATTTTCGATGTTTTTGTTTTTGATGTCCAAGTTTATTTGATGAGAGTTGTATATTAGGCTATTGTAATATTCCAAAATCTTATAATTAAATGTTTATTATGATCCAGCCGTACAATTTGTTTTTCATTGATATTATTGCATGGTCCGATATAAGTTTTAAATATGATAGTACAAGTGGAAAATAGTTTAGAAACGAGAATCGTAACAACTATTCTACCATGGCAATGTACATATATGATAAAATGTCTGAAGTATTAGCAAGATATTCCATCCTCCCAAAAGATATTGATGAGGGGAAGAAATGGTCCATCTTGATTGTTTTCTCACCAAAACTAAAATTATCAATGAAGAAAAATTGTTTCTTCTAGTAATCTCTACAAAAATTGAAAATGATTTTATGTCTTGAAGGATTCTGACGACCTTCAGGCGGTGTCGTTTTAACCAGGTGCTTACAACAAGAGCACCATTAAAGATTTCCAGCAAAGGCTAATGTTACAATCCAGCAAGAGCTTCTCCGATATGTGGAGCGATGATAAGCCATGATATAGGAACGTCAGTGAGCCACGTTCGATACTTTGACAATGCTATTCCCTTGCGATCCCGGCCATGGATTCGGTTTTAAAACACCATGGAATCCTTGGAAAAAAACGGAAAAAATCCTTCTTAAGGCGAAAGTAGTTCATTCTAAATTACCAGGTCCAAAACTTTATAAGTTTCCAATCAAACAAATAAAAAATCGAAATCACACGCATCTGTAACGAAAACCAGATCATACAACCGTTACCCACCTCTGGCTCAGTGTGTAAGAAACGCCATCAGAGAGAGACGTTAAGGGCCATTCAGGAAAATTTATGAAGAAAGACAAATTGCTGCTCAATATACGAATCAAACACAGTCAACAGAATTTGTTGGCAATTCACATTTACATGAACATCCGAAGCTTGATACAAGATTTGATAGAATCAAAAGAAATTGTCACTTAGCCGTTCACAGTCGAGATTTCATAAATCTATGGTACGAATATGAGGCAGAATAAGTTCGAACACATACCATGCTTTTATGAGCTGGACTTTCGACATCACCCTAGCTTCTCATTTTCCTCAATTTAACTTCCTTCTCCACCGCTCGGAAAAGGGGAAAGAGACGAATCTCTCCGAGTGCTAGTCGTTCACTTTCCTTTTTTCAATGGAGTTTCTCGAAAGAAATCTCAGTAGGATGTGGAGATTGATGTGTAAATATTCAAAGGAAGACTTAAAGCTGAAACGTAACAATGGAAGTGAGAAGAGGATACGGTATCAAACGACGGAAGTTGAAGAAACTAAATCATCAGGTTTTTTAAAGGGACACGTGTCACTTTCTTATGTTGTCCACGTGTCTAGCTCGGGGAGAAAATTGGGCACTTGTTATATAGTAAAATTTTCCTGCATATTATATGTAAGGATATGCCTCCTAAATTTGCTTTAAATTATATTGTTATTATGTTCAATTATTTTAAATATTTTTATCTCGATTATTTACAACTAAAAATTAGTTTAATACTGCATATTATATGGAAGGTTCTGCCTCCTAAATTGCTTTAAATTATATCGTTATTATGTTCAATTATTTTAAATATTTTTATCTCGATTCTTTACAACTGAAAAAATAAAAAATTGTTTAACTAAGTAAAATAATGCTTAAAAATTATGTTATATAGTTATCATATCAAATCTGGCAAAACTTGAGATTACTGCCCTTGATATATCTGGGAAAAACTATATGGCATGGTCAATAGGTGTAAAGATGCATCTAAAAGCAAGTGGTCTTCTCAATACTATCGTTAAATCGGAAACGACGTCCGATGAGAAGAAGGCAAAAGCTATGATATTCCTACGCCACCATATCCATGATGGTTTGAAGGATGAATATATCACGAAACACAATCCAGCATATCTATGGCAATCACTCAAAGATAGGTTTTATCACTAGAAATATGTGATCTTACCTAAGGAAAAACATTAGTGGTTGAATTTGCGGTTTGAGGATTACAAATGTGTTAGTGAATATAATTCTGCTATGTTCGGAATTACCTCAAATATGTTATGTAGAGAGAGTGTAAGTGATTTCGATATGATCGAAAAAACTCTCCAAACATTTCATCCTGGAAATGTAATCGTGCAGCAATAATATTGGGTAAAGGAACTCACCTGTTACTCAGAGTTGATGAAAGTACTCCTTGTTGCTGAACATAATAATGAACCATGAATCTCGTTCGACTAGATCAACTCCATTCCTAGAAGCGAATGTGGTAGCATCCAATACAAATTTTTAAGGACGAGGACGTGGTCGGGGACGTGAGAGAGGTGGTCGACGAGGCCGAGGAAGAGGATTCCAGCCAGATAGTTATAATGTAGAAAAGACCAACAAATATTTTCCGGAAAATGAAGTTGGTCACACCACTAAAAATAAAACAAAGAATGGTTGTTACAGATGCGGTGTAGGGGTCGGATTCCACCCATGTAAGATCGATTATAACGACAAAAACAATTCTGCCAAGTCCAGAAGAAAATTCTAAATAGGCTTACAATGACTCAATTTGTAATTAGGCCCATAACAGAGTTAGATCCATGTTCAAAATGGGTTTAATAATATTATGGGCCTAAAATCTATTTATTGCTTAATAGGTCAGGCCCAAACCTAGCACGTAGACCTAAGATAAAAAAAACTATAAATAACTCATTGTATTCTCGAAAAGGGGATCTGCACTTTTTGTAACAGCACTAGCTTACTGCTTTCATAACAGCAATATAGACTACTCTTACTTTTTGCACTGTGTTCACTAGAGGTCTCACAACTCTCCTAAAACCCTTACAAATTCAATTATGTGAGTTTTGACTCCTACAATTTGGCACCGACTAAGAAGAATTGTGAGACGTTCTTACTCAAAAGAATCACCGAAAAGATTTCGTTCCCTGAACAGACTCATTCGACATAACAAAAATTACGGGTACTAATTCCGGGGACAAGAAGTATATCATTAAGATTAATGGTTTTCCCGAAAATAAATTCTAACACCACTTTTCCACGACCTAGGATAGGAGCGGTCAACTCGTTGCCCATATGAAGTAAGGATCCATCTTGAACCGGTTCGTATGTCCTGAACCATCGATGATCCTTGTAAACATGTGTTGTTGCACCCGAGTCAATCCACCACGTTATGTCATCATCTTGCACATAAAATGCCTCAGAAATTTTTGATACATAATTCACTTTTGAGTATTAATCAAAAACAGAATTCTGACCTTGATGAGAGGATGAGCCTTGATCCTTAGACCCTTGCCCTAAACGGTTTTGTCCCGTTTTATTCTTATCCTTCGCCGCCCGACAATCACGTTTGAAGTGACCCGGTTTGGTACAAATCCAACAAACGCTCTTAAGCCTTTTGTTAGATCCATCGTTAGTGTTTTTATTAAAGGGACATTTCTTCCCTTTATTTTTCATCTTGATATTTTTACTTTCCTCCATCATATTGATCGAAGAAATTCTAGCCTCTTTATCTTTGGGTTTTCCTCCCGCTTGCGCTCTTAGAGATTCCTCTATACGCAAATGACTACCAAGTTGTACGAGAGACAACTCTTACTTTTTATGTTTTAACATGTGCTTGAAATCCTTCCATGAAGGTGGTAACTTGTCGATGATATTCGACACCGATATGGATTCATCCATCTTCAAGTCGTGTTGAGCGAATTGTCCTAGGATGCGAAGTAATTCATTGTATTACTTCATAATCGGTCTCGAGTCGCACATCTTGTAATTATTAAAATTACCCACAAGCAACTTCTTACTAGAAGCATCCTCGGCCATATACTTCGATTCCAACGCATCCCACAATTCCTTTGCGGATTCGACATTTTGGTAAACATTAAAGAGAGGATCAGACATACCGTTGAGAATGTGGCCACGACATATGTAGTCATCGTTCTCCCATTTAAGTTTCTTCCTTGTCTCCTCCACGGACTCTTCCTCGGCATTCTCCGACACGGTGGGCATTGGCATACTCAGAACATACACCACATTAAGCGTTGTGAGGAGAAAGTACATCTTCTTTTGCCATCTTCGAAAATCGACTCCTTCAAACTTATCTAACTTTCCAAACTTTGACGTCATCTCACGAACCGTAACATTAGCCATCGTTCACAAAATTACTCTTTAAGAATGTTGTATTCCGAAGTATAGATCAACAAATGTATCAGTCACACTGATACAACGATAAATTTCTACTTGGAACTCTGATTGATACGAACTTGATGTCTCTGGAAAGTTGAGAGTCGGGGCTTTCCAACAGTATGCTAATCGTCTTCTGGGTCCTTATAGATCAACGGGAAATCGGCCCGAAAGTTTACTGGTTGATTTATCTTCGGGATCGTAACGTAATGATGAACTTGAATAATAGATTGAATCGTGCAAGAGAGCACTTTTCTTAAAGAGTATTTCGACCCAATCAATACCTTGGGTTACACGAAATCCCTTGTAGAATAAGACAACCAAAGTTTTTTCTTGTTCTAGGCTAAGACACAAGAAATACAAATAGAGATTTTGTGTTTTCACCAATGATTCGCTCAATCTTTGGTCTTGTGAATCTCTCCTCTTCCTCTCGTTTTTCTTTCTTTTTTTGATGCAAAGAAACATAGTTTTATATTGGTTGAAAAATTATCAAGTACGTTTGCAACCGTACGTTTTTAAATTAACCATAAAACCCAACATTTGCAATGGTTCGTAAAAGGCACCATTTCACTTAAATTTCCAACACCATCCTCCACTTTACGAATCATATTCTGTCACTTATCTTTCTATAATTTAACAGTAGGATTTCCATAAATAAGTCTGGCAAAAAACTTTATCACCATCTTTAATGTACATATCATTATTATACGGAGAATGAGAAGAGATTAAGTTTAGCCGGATATGAACATTTTTTATAATTCAACATTGCATTTTTGTAAAAGTTAGTATTTTGTAAATGTTCCTTAAGCAAATGATAACAGCTCAATGGCATTTTGTTTTGTACCATTCTAGAAGCTAATGATTAATAAATATTTAGTAATTCTAATCTTTCAAGACACCTGGTGAGTAATGCATATTTTATATGATATAAATCCATGTGAACTCAAGGCCATGTTCACATTCATGAATCATGAATCATCATACTGAGTGATATCGATAATATAATTAAATCCTAGCTACATTTCTTACACGATTCTTTTAGATTGACTTCTCTAGTTAGTTTGACATATGCATATGGTGTTAACCACGTTCTAAACGTGATTTTGGGATTTATTTTTTAGGTGGTAGCATTGAGAGTAGTTATTAGGTAGCAGTGAACACATTATATTTTCTCCTATTGTGATTACTTTTTTTTGGCGTCACTTTGGTTAAAACTAACTTAGAAATCATGTATTTCTCGTGCCAATAATTTCCGTTTAGTTTCCGTCATAACTGATAAACCACACGCTTAAGCAACCTAATATCGTCTTGATTCGTTAATTGATTACCCAATTTTTTTTTAAAAAGATTAATAAAGAATTGATTACCCAATTTGAAGAGAAAAAGTTTACAAAAACAATATCATCTAATATGACTCTAAAAAAACGGGCTAAGCAAATTCTTGTGATAAACTTGAGATTATCGGATACACTTATGGTGATGGCGATTGAGCACAACCACATCATCGAGAAATGTAACGTTCAACACTAATAAAACAGATTACTATGAATGAAACTTTTTGAGTAAGTTAAACTGTGGTTAATGTTTTTGTTTGGATATGAATTGTACTTAAATTCAATAGCCTATAGGGCTATAACTATAAATAATACCAAGTAATATATTAATGCAATAATGCAGGGACATTTAGACCTAACTTTCGTTGATACAGATTTGACATACTCGAATTGGAAAAGGTGTATAACCAAAAAAAAAAATTATAACTAAAATTATACCCAAAACCCCCTATGAGTCAATACTCTTAACCACTAGATTTAAGGGTTTTTGTTAGTTCTTGTTAACTTTTTTTTATAGTTAAACAATAAATTAACCCTACTTGAATTAAATACGGAAGCTATAATGGTAAAACCTGATATATCAGCATCCTCTCAAATTTATTTGTAAACCTTTTTCTAATATTAAGGATATTTTTATTTAATTTGATAAATTAGTTTAAAAACTATAGATCATAATATATCAACATGTTTCAATTTTTTTTTTCTGTCAACGGGTTTCAAATTTAACATGTTTCAACTCTTTAAAAGAAAATTCTACTTTTTAAATGGGATCCTATTTGGTTGCTTTAGAATCAATCATGTTCTTTAATATTTGTTCAAGATGCTATTTTCTTAATAGTTGGTTTGTATATTTCAAAATTTATTGGCTCAGATTCCTAACCGTCTTAATAAACTTACAACTATTTTACAATTTATAATGTTTTAGATTGTGTCAATCACAAAATCGATACCAAATTTTTTATCAACAGTGTTACATTCAATTTTTTTATATAGCTTTTCCTTACATTCACTTTGTAGAGCTTTGCACTTTACTTACAACTCCTACTAACAATTTACAGCGCTAATTTTTTTTTTTTTTTTTTGAAACTTATTACAGCTCTAGTTTAGAGGTGAAAAACTTGTACTGTTTTTCTGTTATCAACAAGAATTATGTGTTTGATATTTTATTTTTTTAGTTGTTTTTTTTTTTTTGAAATTTTGAGTTGTTGTTAACTAGTAACTACGCGCGTATGTGTGTGTGTGATCAAGATACGAATTTTCCTGGCCGTATTAATTACTAGTATTATTTAGTGATTTGGTTGAGACGTGAGGTCATCGTCAAAATGAATGCAGTCGCTCTCTCTCATCTTCTGTCATCCATGTGAAGACAATAAATCCCTTGAAAGAAGGTCACAAAATCTTCAACAAATATGTTACTATTAACTCAAGTACATTATTTGTTGGGAATAATAATCCAACATTATTGTTCGGAGGATTACGGTATAGTAGTGTATACATAGTTAATCAATGATTAATAGAAGTTGTTGGTACACACTGTTCGTTTATTAATGTTTTGCACTATATACTTGGTTCGTTTCGTATGGAACAATAATTATGCATATTTAAACGAGACAATTTACTAAAGCTCTCTAACATTGTGCAAGTAAATTAATTTGTTGTGTCGTGAGATAGGATAGTTTATAAAATTGTTCGTGTGTTTTTCAGTTGGTAATGTGAATTAAACTTAATTATCATTTGTGTACTAGGGTAAGAGAGAATAAGGAAATGTAAACGAAAGTACTTTGCGTCTTCTGGCTGTAGTATCATGCTCTGTTTCATTAAGGTTTTAGTCACCTTCCATTCTCTTCTTTGGAAGCTCCGCCGCGGCTTGGTCTTATTTTCCGGCGATCTCTGGGTACTCTCCGACGGTCATACGTGAGCGTGGATAGTGTGACCCTACGAGAGCCTCCTAAGTCTTCGCCTGAAGTTCGAGAGTATGTTAAAGGCTCCGACTTTGAGATTCTGATGGCTGAGGCAAGGTGGCCCGTCGCGTTGGTGGCTGTCTTCTCTTCGCCCTTGGCTGTTGGTCCTGTGGTCTCTCAGTCTCCCTCTTTCGGTTACGGTTCAAGGATAGGTCGATGAGGAGTGATTTGGATTTCCTTCCAAGTGTAGAATAATCATGAGCTTCATCTTCGATGTGAGAGATGCAGTCTGACAGAGAAGACCGTTCAACCTCCTTCTCTGGTGGTGCTGAGGCGTGGTTTAAATTATATCGGCGAGGCGTTTCGGTGGCTCCAAAGCTTCATGGTGGACATCTAGGTCTGGTCCGAGATCGATCTTGTTGGTTTGAGGACGCCAACGAGATATGGAGGAAGATTGGTGTAGATCTCTGTTGAAGCTTTTGGCTATAGATTTGCCGCATGGAATTGAAAGGCACCTAACGGCACCTTATGGGGTGAAGCTGTACGACACTCAACATATCTCCTCAATAGAGTTGCGACACGATCCCTAGTTAATAAAACGCCGTATGAATTGTTGAAGGGGAGGAAGCCAAGTCTCGATCATCTAAGGATTTTTGGTTGTCTTGCATTTGCTAAAACCGATTCGGTTGGGAGAAAAAAGCTAGATGATCGATCTAGAGTGTTGGTTCATTTGGGAATAGAACCAGGTTCTAAAGCTTATCGATTACTTGATCCTGCAACGCAAAAGATTATTGTGAGTCGTGATGTGCGATTTGAAGAGAATCAAGGCTGGGATTGGAAGGATTCTGAGCAAAATGGAGTTGAAAGCTCATCCGATTTTGATATTGAGTTGGGAGGTTCTGGAAACAGAGGAGTTGAGCCTTACTCTGTTTCGGAAGGAGGAGATAGCAATGACCACTTTAACGCAGACCATGAGCATGAAGAAAATGTGGAAACACTTGATGAGAATGAAGAACCCGATGAGGAGGATGTGATAAATCTTAGGAGATCAACGAGAACTAGAACAACTCCGAGCTATTTGAGCGATTATGTAACGCAAGAAGAAGACTTTGATCAGCTTTTGCTAACTGAAGAAGATGAACCCGAGAGTTTTGGTGAAGCTAAAGAACTTCAGGTTTGGATAGACGCTTGCAAAGACGAAATTTTTTCCATTGAAAAGAACAAAACTTGGAATCTATCCAATCTTCCTATATGTTTCAAAGCCATTGGTTTGAAGTGGGTATTCAAGGTTAAGCGAAATTCTGATGGAAGTATAAACAAACATAAGGCGAGGTTAGTTGCAAAAGGATATGTTCAGATGGTATTGACTATGATGAAGTGTTCGCACCAGTAGCTCGGATGGAAACCATACATTTCATTATTAGTCACTCTGCTTCTCTTGGATGGGAGATACATCACATGGATGTCAAGACAGCATTCTTACATGGAGAATTGAAAGAAGAAGTCTATGTTAGTCAACCTGAAGGTTTTGAAGTTAAAGGGAAAGAGGATAAAGTTTATAAGCTTAACAAAGCTCTCTATGGTCTTAAACAAGCACCTAGAGCATGGAATGCAAAACTGAATAGCACTCTCAAGGAGATGGGATTCAATCGGTGTCCAAAAGAACCATCTTTGTACCGAGTTAGAGAGAAGGGTGAATGGCTTATTGTTTGCGTATATGTCGATGATTTACTCATAACTGGTTCATCAAGAAGTTTGATCGTGGAGTTCAAGAAAAGAATGGCTGAAATTTATGAGATGAGTGATTTAGGTATGTTAACCTACTATCTTGGGATTGAAGTTCAGCAACTTGCGGAAGGCATTATTCTTAAACAAGAAAGGTATGCTCAAAGAATCTTGAAGGAAGCTAAGATGGATGAGTGTAATGCTACTCAAATTCCAATGGACATAAACGTAAAACTCTCTAAATCAGAGGGAGAAAAGGGAATTGATGGTAGAGAGTATCGACGTGCAATAAGTTGTCTTCGATATCTATTGCACACACGCCCGGATTTGTCTTTTGCCGTTGGAATTTTGAGTAAGTATATGCAAGATCCTAAAGAGTCCCATGGAATAGCCTTGAAGCAAGTTTTGAGGTATCTACGAGGAACAAGTTCGTTTGGTATCTTTTATAAACGGTCGGGAGTGATGCGATTAGAAGGCTACAATGATAGTTCTTATAATGTTGACATTGATGATGGTAAGAGTACCACCGGACATGTGTTTTATCTTGGTGGTGGTCCGGTTACGTGGTGTTCTCAGAAACAAGAAATTGTTGCGTTATCTTCTTGTGAAGCCGAGTTCATGGCAGCCACATAAGCAGCTAAACAGGCTATATGGCTTCAGGAACTTCTTGTGGAGATTACGGGTAAGCAAAGTGAAAAGGTGACAATTCGTGTTGATAACAAATCGGCAATTGCGTTGACAAAGAATCCTGTGTTTCATGGTCGGAGTAAACACATACATAGAAGGTTTCATTTCATACGAGAATGTGTGGAGAATGATCAAGTGAACGTTGAGCATGTTCCAGGTGGTGAACAAAAGGCAGATATCCTAACTAAGGCATTAGGAAGAATCAAGTTCAAAGAAATGAGGGGTCTACTTGGAGTTCAAGATGTGAGTGAAGATGGTTTCAAGCTTAAGGGGGTAATGTTGTTGTAAGCTTGAAATAGCTTGGGTAACAAGCTAACCTTATTGGGCTTAGGAAAAGAGTATTTTTCTAAGTTGTGTGGGTTTTGGGTAATAGGGTTTTTGAGTTAGTTTTCTCTATATAAGGAGATACCAATAACTTATGAATTGAGATTGTGTGTTTAAGGGTTTTGATGAGTTTCCTTTTGAGTTAATAAGAAGAGTGTTCTTATTATTGTGTTCTCAATTCTACAAAAGTAAAGCAGGAAGGAAATGAGTACTGCCACACACAAAAAAAACGTTTAAAACATCATTATTTATACGGCCAAGTGAAAACAAAATCATCGATTGATTCATCATCATCATCATCATTAATTAAACTAATTAATAATCAGTAATCAAACAAATTATATAAACTGGAGTATAATAATGTTGAAGTGAGGAAGGAGACAGAGACGACCCCATCAATCACCTTCTCTAGATCTCAAAAACTCTCCTTTTTTGTTCACTTTTTTGGCCATTCTTGTCTTCCACTTTTGATGGGATCCGCCGCCGAAACCAGGGAGCCCACCACCGGGGCCGAGAAGCACCACCTCCACCCAGTTGAATTGGAGGAAGAAGAACAAATTATTAACTTGGAGAGGAAAACGTCGTCGTTTCCTCACGGAAAAGAACGCTTCAGTACAGACAGTAGTTCTATCACCACCAGGTCCTCTTCTTCTAGCTCTTCCGGCGATGGTACGGAAGAGATCTCCGATTTCCGTAATGCCGAAGCTGACCATACCGCAATACAAGAAAACTTGGACAAAGAAACGGAGATTGGGCTTCACGAGGAGGAGCATGAAGACGGAAACCATTGCAACGTCTTCTTTCACGAAGAACAAGGTTAGTAGTAACTTAATCTCCCAATCTCTTTCATGTTTCTACTTTCTACAAAGAGATTAATCTATGTGGAATTGATTCAAAAAATCAACTAGTGTAATTAGCCGAAACATGGGTTTTGGATTATCAGTGGTTTAGTTTAGTAACTCCTGCAGTTAAATCTGGCGATTTGGGGCTAGAGTGTGAATTTTAGTGTGTGGTAGATTTTGTGATAAGTTTCTTGTGGTGGTGGAAGTCCTTGTCATGATTTGTTGTTTATATTATGAAGGAATTTGGAAATGTCACCAATGCGATTGGACCTACAAAGAAGGATCTTTGTTATGTTTTGAAACCAAAGGTCAGTCCAGTGTTAAGGACCAACTGCAAATATATAACATCTCTTTTAAGATTAGATTAGTCGCCTCCTCCGCTGTTAATCCGCCTTATTGGTTGACTTGTCTTGAAATGTCTTGTTTGGTTGAAGATGTTTATTGTATATAATCGAGTTTCTTGATTGATTTTTGTTTGATGTTCTTCTCTTAGGCTCTGAGTTGGCAGCTGATGCAGAACCTGATGTCCATCATTCCCAAACCATGGACTGCGTGAACGGGGAGAAAAAGCAGTCGGAATCTGAAAATGGTTCAGCTTCTGAGGATAACAAAAGATCCCGTGAAATCGAAGAAATGCAAGATGGCGATATCACTAAAAATCTGGATGATGTTGGTCAACCCACTGGTGATGTGATCCAGGAGGAGGAGGAGCTGGATATCGAAGACGTTGAAGATTATGATTTGGAGAATGTGCTGGATAAACAAGAGACACATGATCTGTACTGTCCAAACTGTGAATCTTGCATCACCAAAAGGGTCGTCCTCAAAAGAAGAAAACGGAAGGCCGGTCACTCGCTAGACAATTCAAAGCGTCCGAAATTGCCTCCTCAGCGGAGTGACCCTCCTCTTTGTTCGGAAGACAGTTCACCATCTGGTGAAAACTCTGTACATGAATCATTTATGTTCAAGTGCTTGTCATGCTTCACCATATTCATACCCACAGGTACACTAGATTGTTGTAACAATAAATTTGATACATGAATGTTCCCATCCTTTTAAGTATCTAACGCATGCTTTTGTTTTCTTGAACTTTTTTGCAGGGTTGGGTTCAAAGCCGATTACTTACAGTGGAAATGTCGAGGGGTTACAGACTCAGCAGCGGCCCCAAGAGGAAGCGACAGGCGATTCTAACTGGTTCGGTTCAATCTTTGGATTTAAGAAAAAAGAATCAGCTAACCAGCAAGGTATTGTTTGGTCCCTTTGCCAGTCTCTTCCATTGCTTCATGTGTAAGACATTTTAATCTTTTATGACTTCAAAACTGCAATTCCAGACTGCTATGGCTACTTCGGTGTCTTGTAGAATTACAATTGCAATATCTCTCCTTTATTACTAACTATGATGCTGAAGGGGTTTGAGTCATTTTACCATTAAAATTAAATTTATTTCTTTGTTTTTCCAGTTGGGGTAACGTCGAGTGTCCCGGAAGCTAACCGGACACGTGGTGACCTAAGCCTTCTGGGAGGGGATACGACAGGCTCTACTGCAAATACCCCATCCTTTGTTCAGGGTGGTGCAGTCACTCCGATTCAAGGTAAGGACATTCTCTTGCTCAGTAACAATGTTGAGACCCGTTTGAATCAAGGTACATAAAATTGTGTCACTCTTAGAAAGTGGAACCCATGTTCGTGTCTTGTAGTTGAATATTTAAACAAAAGCGTTGAGAAGCAACTCTAAGGAATATAAAACGTGACAGCCAATTCTTCTTCTATTATTTAAGCTGTTGACTTCTAAAAATTCCATCACTCTTTTCTTGATCTGATGGCAGTTGCAAAGTCACCTGATAGTAGCCAAGATGACAACAATGGAGCGGCTACTGCGGAGGAGCCAAAACAGCAAAACATCGAGGGGAATAACACGTCAGATAAAGGACGTCTCTCCCCAATTGAACCATCTCGTCAAATGAATGTATCAAACAACGTGACTTCTGGACCCGATGGAATAAGAGTGGAAACTATACTTCATGCACAAGGTACTCATCCGATTAAAGGAACAGAAACATCTGTCACAGCAAAGCCAGATTTTGGTCAGACCAATGTAACAGGTAATCTTAATTCTGTTATTAATACCGCGAGGAAATAAGATTCCTAGCTTCAATAGCAAAACGGTCTTCTGTCTCATTTGTTTATTAACGTAACATGTAGTCATTGTCATTCATACCTTGCTAATTTACTGCTTCTGTTTAGGTTTGGTGGACACAGGTGACAGAGGAGACATCACGGGTCCATCAAGTTCTGAAATTGATATTCCACCAGTGAGTTCGCTTGGAGAAGGAACTCTAGAGGAACCGTTACTGAGGCCAGTTGTTGAAGGACGTAAACTGGAAATACTGAAAAGCATTGTATACGGAGGTCTAATAGAATCCATAACAAGCCTCGGCGTTATCTCATCTGCCGCTGGTTCTGGTGCTTCAATGTGTAAGTATCACTTAGCCTTAGCTATACGTTTCCGTTGGGAAACACAACACACATTTTCGTTGCCTTGCTGAAAAATCTCAACACTCGTATGTGACATTGTGGTTGCAGTGAACATTTTGGTCTTGGGGATTGCAAACTTGCTGGGCGGGCTTATTCTCATCATTCATAATGTGAGTGATCACTTACTATTTCAACTTCTTGATTCATTAACTAGGTCATGAATTGCATAACCCACGATATCAATAGACTTTTTTTTTTTGCAGCTCCAAGAACTTAGAGATGAGGAACCTAGAATAACAACAACAGAGAATAACCAGACAAACGGTCAAGAAGAAGGTCGGTACAAGCGACTCCTTGGACGAAGAGAAAACTTCACGCTTCACGCATCAGTCGCAATCTTATCCTTCATAATCGTCGGACTACTCCCTCCTGTAGTCTACTATTTCTCATTCAACCACAGTTACAATAAACACA
Source organism: Draba incana (assembly GCA_963576765.1). NCBI lineage: Eukaryota > Viridiplantae > Streptophyta > Magnoliopsida > Brassicales > Brassicaceae > Draba > Draba incana. Next base: position 16,810,256 of record OY755210.1, read on the forward strand.
CAAGAGACTACAAAGTTGCATCAGTTTTCGGGGCATCCCTACTATGCATCGTCCTGCTAGCCATAGCTAAAGCTCATGCAAAAACCCCAAGAGGCAGCTACCTGAAGAGCGCTCTGTACTATGCGATGATTGCTGTATCGGTGTCGGGGATTTCTTACGCGGTTGGTAATTTTGTGGATCAGTTGCTTGAGAAGTACGGATGGTCTGATGGAACTGAAACTCCGGCGGAACAGATGATGCTTTCGTTTATGGGGAGAAAAGCCGGTAGCTTCGGATACTCATCATCGTACTAAAACCGAATCTTTTCTGGATTCCACTCTGTTTTGTTAGCTCTGGATCTTTAAGACTTTTTTTGTTTTGGTTTTTTTGAGGCCAAATCTTTGTTGTCTGAGTGTAGAGGTCTCAGGTCGTTTCCACTTTTAGGCCGCACAAAATAATAATAAATGGAGACCTGTGCCCTTTTTTGTTAATTTAGTCATATCTGAACCTTTTGCATTATAATTAAAGTTATTAATATTGTATGTTTTTGTTGCTAATTTGGTTTGGTTGATTTTAGTGTAACTGTAATTTTCTCTTACTAATTTTTTTTTTGTTTGATTTGGTTGTAGATAAGTTTAGTTAAAATTCGGTTCACAGCTCATAAAACAAAAATTTGCCAGTTCTTGACATATAAATTTACTTTAGTGATGTAATTAAATTAAATTATTAATTTTATCAATTTTCTTGAGCTTTCTCTTAATTTTCTCCATTTAACTTTTATCAAACAAATGTGAATGTATGGCTTTAAAGAGTTTATAGATACATTTTTGTTCGAGCTGGATTTAACACCAAAAATTTGGAGCATTGTGGAAGTTAGATTCTGTATTAAGAATTTATATGTGAATTTGAGAAATAAATTTTGCTCCTCTACAATTTCTCACAGATTTTTCTTTGCTTATTTACCTCCGATTTCGTCTTTATTCCGACCTCCAAACATAGATATGGCTATGAATCTTGAACATGAGTTGTACGGTCAGTATGATATGTCGACGCTGCAGCCTGAAGAACTAGTTGCCTAGAAAACTACCAACTTGGTTCATCTTCGGTGGAGCGCGTACCTAATCTACTTTCAGATGTGTGGTTTGACGTTTCCCATTCCTCTCTTCCTCATACGTCTTCTCAAAACCCTGAACATAGCTTTTCCCACATGGCTCCTAACTTTTTGCGTTACACCGTTGGGACTTTCGTCTGAAGCTATGAAGACGGCATGGACATAAGTCCCAATGAGTTCTTCGATATTTATCTTGCTCGTAACAGCAGCCATCCTGCTCCGACGGGCAAGGTTTATCTTGCTCCGCGCCCCAATCGGGTCATCACGAATACGAGTCTCAAGGACATCGATTGGCATAAAAAGTCGCTGCCCTCAAAGAAGAAGAGATTGATATGTCCAAGAAAATTGAGAAGATGAACGATCGATTGGAACGTATCGAAAGATTGGCAAAATTTCATCCCCGTTTTGAGACGATTGAAGAAGAGCAAACACCTTTGGTCACTTGTTGCACCTTAACACCACTTGTAGAAGACCACTCCATCTCTGATCAAGACGAGAAAGGCACTCCAAGAAACCCCCCCCCCCCCCCACACACACACACAAGGACCAAACCAATTCGAAGAAGACTTACGACAAGAATGTTGACAATCCCTTGTGGAGAAATTCATATAGTCGAAAAAAACATCAAGAGGACTCGTTGGATAAGTGATGAGATGGTAGAGGTATTCAATATTCTTGTTAGAGAACTCCCTCCTACCCTCTCATTTGAAGATGCTTGGAGAACAGGAGAACAAAACCATCATTGCAACAATGTTTCAAACAAAGCATGGAAGAAGATTTCATGATTGAGGAGTTGTTCGACCAAGTTAAGAATCCTTATAGGTACCTAAGGATCTATCTTAAGACTCTTGATCCAGGTTTTTTCACCATCCCTTGCTCGATTCATGATTACATCTTCCAAACTGCTTTATGTGATTCGGGAGCCAGAGTCAATGTTCTATCGCAATCTCTTGTGAGAAAGATGAAGATCACCAACCTTCATCCTTCAACAATGAGAATTTCACTTGCTAATGAGGGCAAAATCTTCAGTTGTCCTGTGAGAATTGGTGATTGCATTGTTCCGACGGATTTCGAAGTGGCGGCTATGCAAGATTGATCATCAACACATTTCATCATTGGAAGACAATTATTGGCTACTGCTGGAGCTATTATGGATTACCCGTTACAACAGTTATTCTTTCCCAAGATAGATAGAAACATATTCTATTATCATTTCTTCAATTTCTCTGTGAATAAAAAAACGTAAATTTCTGTTTATATGTCTCTAAATTTTTGTTTTTTTTAAGATGAAGAGAAAGATTAACAAGCTTAATCAAATTCATCTCACTTGGAATCTAAAGAAAATGTTTTTTTGTCTTTCCTTATTCCACTTTCTTTCTTCCTTTTTCTACAAAACAAATTTTTTTTTTCTTTCAGACAGCTATATCTTTAATCACCAATCCTTCCGCTTCTATTTAAATTTCAGTTACGAATTCAAGTATGTTCTTTTGTTTTTACAATAAAATTTCTGGAAATGAGATATGCTTATGAAGAAGAAAAGCAACAAAAAGGAGTATGAAGGTGAACAATCGGTGGAAGAAAAGCTCAAATGGTTTTTTCTTTTTACTTTCTTTCTTCTAATTATTTATGCTAATATCTCTATTTAGTATTTATTGTACTTATATTTTTTGTTGCACCATGGATTTGGCCCAAGGCAAAATCCTACTCCCCAGCCCATCAAGCACGAAAGCCCAACTCACTACTTTGTTAACTAAGCTTATTTACTTTAAATCTTAGTATAGTTACTTTATGCTTGTTGATGGTTACTTTATGAACATATGGTTAAAATCTAACCATATGTATCAAAAGCCCTAATCCCAATGTACTATATATAGTTGTACCATCATTTGTGTACAACTAAGGTGAAATACACTACACTTTTTGCTAAAAACACATTATTCCTTTGCCTAGTACAATTAATCTCCCTAAAATCCAAACCTTCCACTCGATTACTGTTCACCCGAGCAGGCTCCCACATTCTCATCAAAGTTTCCTCTTTCCATTTATCAAAGAATCCCCGAACCTATTATAAATTTAGTGTCAATCTCGATCCGAGTTCAACATTTGGCGCGCTAGGTAGGGGAATCTCGCATCTACAAGAGGATAACTTTTCACGCGACCATGGATCTCAACAAGGAAGCAAGCATGAGAACGCACTCGTCGGGAACAAGCGCTCAGGGTACTAACACTCTGGTGGCCCAATGAGCGACCCTTATTCCCGAGCAGGAAAACCCTAACACCACGAACGCAAACGTACCTATCTTCGCCTCCAGGAAACAGGATCTGCTCACCGATCCCGAAGATGACCAACCTCCACCCCCGAATCAAGCGCGCTTCGAGGAGGGCCCATCCAACGTACAGAAGCTCAGAGGAGGAGGCTTAATGATTATGGGAGGATTCATAGCAACTCACAATTCCATCAGATCCCTCAAACAGCACGAGAAGAGGGCGAGAGTTAATCAGAACTACCTCGCAAGAACCAAGGTAGATATGCCGATCATCTTCAGCGAAGAAGATATCGAGCACCTCGTTATGCCCCACAACGACCCACTCGTTATCACACTAAACATCGACGATTGTGAAGTAAGCAGAATCCTAGTTGATACTGGAAGTTCCGTCAACCTAATATTCAAGGAAACCTTGGAGAAGATGGGGATCCCAGTCGATCAGGTCAAACCAGGCTCTCAGCCCTTGACAAGCTTTGACGGCATAACCACCATGGCGGTTGGAGCGATCAAGCTAACAGTGTATTCAGGCGAGATCTCCCGAGACACGAAGTTCATGGTTGTAGATAAACCAGCTGTATGCAACGCGATCGTGGGGACACCGTGGTTATTTTCCCTCCGAGCAATAGCCTCGGTCTACCACCAATGCGTTAAATTCCCGACCTCATCCGGAGTCTTCACCATCCGAGGAAGCCAAAAGATGGCCCGCACGTGTTTAATCGCCGAGAAGCATCTACGAATGGCTAATTTCCATATCAATCCAACCGACAAAGCCAACTCCTCCGAGCCCAGGCAGGAATCCACGATCCAAGTAGGCATCGACCAAGCCCACCTTGCTCGCAGGATAAGCATCGGTTCCGAGCTCACCGCGCCCATTCGAACCAAGCTAATCAGTTTCCTAATTAAGAACGTCAACACTTTCGCCTGGATGATCGACGATATGAAGGGCATCAGCCCGAGCGTCACGAGCCACGAACTCAATGTCGACCCAACATACAAGCCGATCAAGCAAAAGCGAAGGAAGCTCGGACCTGAGCGGGCTAGGGCCGTAAACGATAAGGTAACTAAACTCCTAGAAGCCGGGTCTATAGCGGAAGTTCAGTACCCCGAATGGTTGGCCAACCCAGTCGTCGTCAAGAAGAAAAATGGCAAGTGGAGAGTCTGCGTAGACTTCACCGACCTAAACAAGGCATGCCCCAAGGACAGCTTCCCACTCCCCCACATCGATCGGGTGGTCGAAGCCACAGCAGGCAATGAGCTGCTCTCGTTTATGGACGCATTTTCGGGTTATAATCAGATCGCGATGCACCTTGATGATCGCGAGAACACCGCCTTTTTCACTGATCGAGGAACGTACTGCTACCGAGTCATGCCTTTCAGCCAGAAGAACGCAAAAGCGACCTACCAACGTTTGGTTAACAAAATGCTCGCCGACCAGTTGGGCGACACCATGGAGGTCTAAATCGACGACATGCTGGTGAAGTCCTCGAAGGCAACCAACCATGTCGGCCATCTAGAAGATTCCTTTAGAGTACTAAACATCTACGGGATGAAGTTGAACCCAGCAAAATGCGTGCTCGGGGTTACCTCCGGAGAATTCCTCGGTTACATTATGACCAAATGAAGAATCGAGGCAAACCCCAAGTAGATTTCGGCAATCAGGGATCTCCCCTCCTCGAGGAACAAAAGGGAAGTCCAAAAGGATTATCACGATACCCCATCTTGGAAAAGTTGGCTCTCACCGTCATCATGTTCGCTCGGAAATTACGCCTATATTTCCAGTCTCATACCATCGCAGTCATGTCTTCCCAACCGCTCCGCACAATTCTGCACAGTCCGAGCTAATCCGAGCGTATGGCAAAATGGGCAATCGAACTCAGCGAGTACGATATCGAATTCCGGAACTGGACCAGTGCCAAGTCGCAAGTCTTGGCTGATTTCATCACCGAGTTGCCTCCAGATAAGGCTATACTCGAGCCGCAAAAAGCCGAATGGACTCTCAATATCGACGGTTCTGTATCGCGATAGGGCGTGGGAATAGGAATCCGCCTTACCTCTCCCTTTGGGGAAATTCTCGAACAATCACTCGACAGGATTTCTTCGCCACCAACAACGAAGTCGAGTGGGAAGCCCTCATTACCAGGATGCGACTTGCCAAAGCGGTCAGAGCACGAAGGATCCACGCCTACAGCGACTCCCAGCTTATAACAAACCAGCTCAACGACGACTACGACAGAAAGAGCGAGCGGATGGAGGCATACAGGAAATTAACCGAGGACCTGATCCTCTGGAACTTGGACAGCTTTAGAATCACCCAGATGCCCAGAGCGGAAAACGCCGACGCCGACACACTCGCTACGTTCACCTCTAGCTCAAGATCCAAAACGAGCTGCACCATTCCAATGGAGATCATCTCGGATCCTAGCATATCCCTCTCAAGAGGCAATAACAGGATTATGACAGTCACCGACGATGATGAAGGAGGACCTCAACCCCCAGAAGAGACCTCGCCCACGGTCCCAAATCCAGCTCTCGACTGGAGGAAGAAGATCATTGCGTACATCGAGCAAGGCGAGGCGCCGACCAATAAATGGGCTATCCGCAGGCTTAGAGCCAAAGCAGCCCATTATGTGCTGATTAAGAACAGACTATACCGATGGAGTGCAGCCGGAACACTACTAAGCTACATCGCCAATAAGGAAATCGAAGCCGTGGTGGTCGAGTCCCACGAAGGTAGAGGCGGAAACCACTCGGGCTCCCGCACGCTCGCCCTGAAAATAAAAAAGCTAGGTTATTTCTGGCTAACCATGCTTAAGGACTGTGCCGACCATTTCCGCTGTTGCGAGAAGTATCAGCACCATGGGCCAATGATCAAATCACCAACTGAGCCGCTCACGACCGCCACCATGGCTTACCCGTTTATGCGCTGGGCAATGGACATCATCGACCCCTTCCCAAAGTCGAGGTAGAAGCGGTTCGTGATCGTCATAACCGATTATTTCACAAAGTGGGTCGAAACCGAGGCATACGCGATGATCCGAGCAAACGATGTTCAGATTTTCATCTGGAAGTTCCTCATATGCCGACATGGACTCCCATACGAGATCATCGCAGAGAACGGATCCCAATTCATCTCTAAGTCATTCGAAGACTTTTGCTCCAAATGGAATATCCGCCTCAACAAATCTATGCCAAGATACCCGCAGGGAAACAGGCAGGCCGAAGCCATGAACAAGGTCATCATATCCGAGCTCAAAAAGCGCCTCGACAACAAGAAAGGACTCTGGGCGGACAAACTCAATGGATTCTTGTGGTCACTTCGAACAACTCCCCGGGAATCAACACGAAGGACGTCCTTCTCGCTCGCTTACGGACTCGAGGTGATGGCTCGCAGACATAGCTTGCGTCGGGAAGTTATGCCGGGCAACCCCGACTACAATGACCAAATGCTCCTCGACAACTTGGATTACGCCGAGGAGGAACACGGCACGACACTTCTCTGAATCCAAAACTACCAACAACAATCAGCCCGATACTACAACAAGCGGGTCCAGAGCCAGAGTTTCGACATCGGTGACCTTGTACTGCAAAAAGTATACGAGAACACTAGGGAGCAACATGCCGAAAAGCTCGGAGCCAATTGGGAAGGCCCGTATCAAGTCCACGAAATCATCCGTCCGAGATTGTATCGACTGATGACGATGAATAGAGTTGCCCTCGTGCGAGCCTGGAATTCAATGATGCTCAAACGCTACCACTACCGCCTTGACGTGCCAGCAGGATCCAAACCTCCTCGGCACATCACCTAACGGCCGTCCAAGCAGCAATCTCTATTTAACGGGCACGTAGACAATCTCCCCGGATACGACTTAGTACATAGGCAATCTCCCCGGATACAAAAAAAAAAAAACTACTACTCTTTTCCGAACGACTCATTCTCGCTCATCCACGGATGACTTATCTAGCTTTCGCTTTGTAACTCGAACTACATTTTGGCTTGATCCCTATTTAACGGGTACGTAGGTAGCTTCCTCGGAAGTCCAGCTATAATAAAGAAAAATAAACTCCCAATCATTACCATCGATCCATTCGAATTCTAAAAGCTCCAAGGTCATTTACATCGATACTCTGGTCAAGTATTCGATCAATAGGTCATACTCGGGAGGCCCACCATAGCTAAACCCGGGTAGGATCAAAACACACGTCTCGCACAGATGCAGTAGTCAAATAAACTACAGGCCGAACTCGGAAAGTCCACCACAACTTTCTCGAATAGGTCAAAAAGCCAGCCCAGTCCCGCATGAGTCCCTAAGAACATGTAAGAATTTTAAGCCCAACACTTCTCGCACGCTTAACCACGAGACGGACTCTAGTCGTAAGTCAGTCCCGACCCGTAGACAACTCGATCCGACCATTCCATCACGCGAGCCCGGTCGGATCAAAATTAAACAAACTACGGATCCGCTTCCCAGATTCTCTAATGCCTAAGCTTAGAAGACTTAGTCGCAGAAACGAGAACATAAAAGGCAAACCCGAGGGTGACTTCCCCGGACAAGCTATGCCTAAGCTTTAAAACTTAGCCGCATCAAGACATACACAAAATGCTTAAGCTGAAAAACTTAATCGCATAAATAGAAATTCTGGATTTCGATTAGAACAACCCGGGGATCCGCTCCCCGGGCAAAACAAAAGTCATAAGTACATCAAATACGCCACATACGGCTAAACTATAACGGAAGGAAACATCAGCAAAAAAAAAACATTCAAAAGTTCCTAGAAGCTAGAAGAGAAAAGAGCCGTATCCATAACGCTGCTCGAGCGCTAGAGAGTGCAACACTCTCTGAGCCGTTCCCGTAACTGGCCGCATCCGAACGAGAAGATCAGGGACTCTCACCAGCCGCTGGGTCGCGACCTGTAGATCCGATCGTCGCCCGCCTAGAAGAAGATGGCCTCGCCGTGTTGACACTTGGCGCAATGGACAGCCTTGGTACGCCCCGAGTTAATCCCATGATCTGGTCTGAAGGATCATTCCCGACCTCGTCGCCAGCATCCTCGGACGACTCAGACGGACAACTATCGAAGGCCTCAACTGACCAAGCCCCTTTGATCCCATACTCCTCAGGTCCGAGCGGAGAAGGGGGACAGTCAGCCTCGAAGCTACTCGGGGGGGGGGGGGGGGGATACAAGGTCCCGGAGCAAACGTGTACTCTCGGTCAGAAAATTTCATCATCTCCTTCTCCTCGATCTCACTTACAAGCCCGTCATATTTGGCCTAAACTTGGGCCTTGTCCTCCGGGAGAATCACCACTCCGTTAGCCGCCATCAGATCCATGTCGTCGACCTGGGTTTACACCTGGCTAGCCCGGGTAACAAGACTGAGATAGTCCTTCTGCTCAAGAAAGTGCTCTCGGGCCCTAGTAAGCGATACCTATGCCAAGCCGATAAGCCTGGAGTGAGTTTGTTCAACGGCAGACCTAGCGCATGCGCATCCATAATTCCATCTGGATGCGCGCAGACGAGACATCATGGACCAAACGTGATCAACCAGCTCGGAGTCAACGTGCTCGACAACCCTAAGATGTGTCTTAAGGTCTTCGTATTTTTGCTCGGCTAGACCCCTCAAGTCAACCTCTTGTCCGACCATACGATCGAGCTCCCTCACCGCAGCGTCCCGCTCTACGGTATATCTCCTCAGCCTCTCCAGCTCCGCCGAAGGGCCGCCTCGCGCCTTAAGCGACTCATTCTCCCTCGCCAGAGAGGCCATGTCCTTCTTCAAGGATATATTCTCCCTTATGAGTTGTTCGATCCAGCTCGGAGGGTCATCTCCTACCATTTCTGGCTCCCGGCTAGCCAACACCAGGAGCCGGGTTGACGATTCACCAGCTACCTGAGCGACTGGGGCACTCTCGTCCCTCGACCGTTTTCTCGAAACAGTCTCAGTCATTATCGGCAACCCGACAGTAGACCTGTCAAAGGCATTGCCCCCGCAATGAGGAACAGAGGACCCGCCCGGGTCGCCGGATGGTCTGCATATAGCCGATGTTGCGATCCGGCTGGGATGGCTAAGCTGGACAAATGAAGGTTGGTCAAGCGTGACCGTGACCACTCTCTTTCCACGGGCTCGAGACTCCGCGCCCTCAGAACGATGCCTTGCCTCTCCAGAACGCGGCTGCGACGTGCCGGCATCGCCGCATAATCCGCCAGGGCCATGAATAGGGCCAGCCATATGAGGAGAATAAACCAGAACACCCAACAGATCCGTTCCATGTTGACCTCTTCGAACCAACACGACGTCTTCAGAACTGGAAGAAGAATCGCTCAAAGACATGATTTTGAGAATGTATAAAATAATCAAAGAAAGGGCGAAGGGATAGAAAAAGAGTAGGGAGAAGGCCGAATTTCCTTTTTGAGTAGGGAAAGTCGAAAGTGTTATGGATATGAAGAGTAACGCAGCAATATATATATATAGAAAATCGATGGGGAATGCGAAATGGCGCATTTAATGAAGAGCGGAGTCAAAGGGAGGGGCATGTCAAAGAGTTAAGTCAAGGCGTTGGAACCCAAAAATCTCTCGGTAACCGCGC